>JAEIGL010000321.1:0-11394 GCA_018903715.1 Zaprionus davidi | reverse complement strand
ATGGAAAATAAGGTTGGTCCACTTTCGTGTTTTCATTCGAATACATTAGGTCAACCTCATACGATTGTACTCTTATAATCATAGGACACTCAATCTCAATTTGTTCTTATTTGTTCGATCCCACCGAGTCGCTGTTTGCAATGAGTTTCAGTTTGACAAAAACAAGATGAGTTCCAACATAGGTTTATATACGTCGAACTGTTTTGTGTCGCGCCACAAAAAGCGGAAACCACAAACTCCCTCGAAATAGCCTCGAGGAATTTTTTGCATTGAGGCTTTCATCCAACGATAATTTGCTGTTCGATATGATTTGAACGCACAGTTCCCAAAAAATAGATACCACGGCTCTGAAGGTAGACAGCCAATCCGAGCCATGTGTGTAACCAGGTCGTTTTTTGTGAAAGTATGTTTTTAATTTCTTGATGGAGCCGGAGTCGGTGATGCTGAGTGAGATAATAATGGCCGTCCCTGTCCACGGCTAGCCGGAATTGAAAAGCAGACATAAAGTCTCCGCCACCTCAATTCGAAAATCTGGCAAAAAACATCGTGCTTGTCCCTTATGCAACCGATGATATAAAATATATGCGTTTACCATTGACATATCCAATAGATGGAAAAATAAGCGGTTGGTCCACTTTCGTGTTTTCATTCGAATACATTAGGTCAACTCCTCCCATACGATTGTACTCCTTTATAATCATAGGACACTCAATCTCAATTTGTTTCTTATTTGTTCGATCCCACCGAGTCGCTGTTTGCAATTGAGTTTCAGTTTGTGACAAAAACGATTGAGTTCCAACATAGGTTGATATAAGTCGAACTGTTTTTGTGTCGCGCCACAAAGCGGAAACTACAAACTCCTCGGAATAGCCTCGAGGAATTTTTTTTGCATTGAGGCTTTCATCCAACGATAATTTGCTGTTCGATATACGATTTGAACGCACAGTTCCCAAACAATAGATACCACGGCTATGAAGGTAGACAGCCAATCCGAGCCATGTGTAAAAGTTGTCAAAGTAAATTATATGATTTTGATGATCAGGAATCCACTTTGATAATCTTACGACGACATTTGAAGCAGCACCAAGGTCAGGAGTATTTTCTGGAATCACATTATCGCCAGCGCCTGAATAGATTTCGAAAGCATATGAAAATCCTGAAGATTGAAAAGTTTTGTTCCCCATTTGTGTGGTTTATTTGGGATATATTGACGTGTCGGATTTCCCTGCTTTTTTGTGGAACACATTTGCTCGTCTACACACAGGCGTTGAGGCATAGGAACTTTTAGAAACCTTTCATTAAATTAAGTTATAAGTGGTCTTATTTTAAATAAATGATCGTAGCCAGGCTGATCTCGCTGAAGTGCATCGTTAAAATGAAGTCTTTTGCGTATTTCTTCAAATCTATTGCGAGTCATAGCATTTTTAACAGCTTCAAGGGAATATTTTCCCCAACAGGATCAAGAGCTTGGAAAGCGTTACACTGACATAAAAAAGAGTATACCAATAAATTTGCGAAGCTCCATAAAGTTAGTGATAAAGCGAGTCTGTATATTTTGTTAAGACCTGAAAATAAAACAAAACTAGATTATTTAAAAAAATATTTATAATCGTACTACAACAAGAATTTACCTTGAGAAACTCATCGGTCAAAAAATATTGAAAACAGTCAAAAGGCGTTTTAAGTTCTTCTAACTCAGAAGGTGTTTCCTTATAGCCATGGAACGCGAGATCATTGACGTTAAGACGCAATCCTTTTTTTCCAAGTCATTGATTTAAACTTGGGCAAATCATTTTTTATTTCATTTGGCTGTCCAACAAAACCATCACAGGTGGGAAAACAAAGGTACGCTTTCCATCAATTTTACGCTTATTTGAAGACACACGCCGACGCTTACTCGAACCAGGCACATCAGTTGCTACTGAAGTTTCTAGATCTGTATCAAAATTATCTAATGCTGTCACATTAATTGCGTTAACAAGCGTCTCTGTTGAGTTAAGACATTAGTCGATAAAAGAGTTGCAAAGACCGGTGAAATTAGCCTCTTCAATGTCGTCTTCAGAGTCCAGCTCATCTCCAGTTTCATTAAAGTCATCATCATCCAGCTCGTCCATTATATTTTTGAATTTCATTGTCAGACAGCTTTGAAAAATTTATGATCTTTCGATCCGACATGACTAAATAAAGAAGCGATAACGAACGCAATGGTTAACAATAAATTTACAGCTAAATGCCCAACGCCGCCAAAAGGCGGGATTTGTTCCAAGTCGATATTTCTTAACTTATATTGTTTTTTTTATTTGATTTTTAAAGTAACCGATTGATAATAATGCGTTCTACTCACCAATATTTTTTTTTTTCTTGTACGATACAAAATAAACAAAATGTTGAATCTTGAAAATCACTGTTTTTGCAAAATTAATTATATACAACCGACACCTGCAACTTTTCACTTTGGACTGAAGTTGTGAAGTTTCAGTAAAAAACGATCAGCGATCAGACACACAGCATTTTATTAAACTTTTTGTTTGCATTGTATGGTAACAGAATTGGTTCACAATGCAGCTTTGCCAACGAGTGAGGCAATGGCCGAGTGGTTAGAGTGGCGGACGGCTGCGAGAGAGTGCGTGTGTTCAACTCCCGGTTGAGGCGGGTGCGAATTTTCATTTCTTAATTATTTCTTATTTTATTTTGTTTATTTATTTTATTCTAATAAACTAAAAGAAAAGTTACAGTCAAACAAATTAAATTATTTAATTAAATTTCAATAATAATATGATAATCCATGGCCTTGTACAGTCAGCACCTGACTGTAGCGTTAGTATTTTTTAAACTATTGATCGGTGATCAGATCGAAATTAACATTTGCGAATTCATTACTTTACATACCCAGCAAGAATAGCAATTTTTTCAATGAAATTTGGCAATTATAAACATTCAATGATTGGATTTACACTATTAAACACTATTCACTGCTTGTGGCATGTTTTACACAGAGGATCTAAAGCCAAAAAAATATAAAAAAATATATCATAGAAATACACTGACCGAGTGTAAGCAAAGAAAAGATAAGCCGATGCTAAAAAGCTTCTAGTGGCTGCTCAGCTGCACTTACTCTTGCAAGAGGGGGTGAGGGACGGTAAAGCTCGATCCCAGTGTAGGGAGAGGCGATGCACACGTCGAAAGGTATCTAACGGTGTATGTTTCTGCCGCCACAGACTTCCAGGGTAGGAATTTCGGCAATATTAACCAATGTTCGGTAGAACAGAACTTGGCGACAGCGCTGAACGCTCCCAGCGAACTTATGGTTTTCCAAATTCCCAAATATTAGATTCGTCAGCCCACACCAATGCTAAGCAGAAGCCTCTGCATAAAGGTGGGCTACAAAAGTCGTCGACTGGTGCAGGCTGGGTAACTGGGACTTGCGTCAACCAGGTTATCTGGGTGCAAAAATGAGGACTTTAGTACAATAATTCAATCAAACAAAATGCGAGGGGGGTGACATACCTTTTCTTGTGCTGAGCACAAAGAAAGCAATGATAGGAGTTCGTTTTAGGGGAATGAAGTTATTTACGAGACTGGCAATAATTTAGATAATTAATTTTGAACTATGTATCGGTGATTAGATCAAATTGAACATTGGCGAAATCACTACTTTACATACACAGCCAGCATATAGCATTTGCTCAACGAAATTTGGCAATTATAACCATTCAATGATAGAATTTACACTTTTTACACTACTATGGTATATTCACTGCTGGAGGCAATATTTGGTACGGAGGATCTAAATCCGAAAAAAAATATATAAAAAATATTCAATCGAAATACACTGACCGAGTGCAAGCAAAGAAATTTAATAACTAAACTAGATAAGCCGATGCTAGAAAGCTTCTAGGGGCTGCGTAGCTGCAATTGCGTTGCAAGGGGGGGTGAGGCACGAAAAACTCGATCCCAGTGTAGGGAGAGGCGATGCACACGTCGAAGATATCCAACGGTGGATGTTTTCTGCCGCAACAGACTTCCAGGGTAGGAATTTCGGCAATATTAACCAATGTTCGGTAGAACAGAACTTGGCGACAGCGCTGAACGCTCCCAGCGAACTTATGGTTTTCCAAATTCCCAAATATTAGATTCGTCAGCCCACACCAATGCTAAGCAGAAGCCTCTGCATAAAGGTGGGCTACAAAAGTCGTCGACTGGTGCAGGCTGGGTAACTGGGACTTGCGTCAACCAGGTTATCTGGGTGCAAAAATGAGGACTTTAGTAAGAAAATCAAATTTAGCAAAATGCGAGGGGGGTGACTTACTTTTTCTTGTGCTGAGCACAAAGAAAGGAATGATAGGCTCTTAACCTGATCGAGAAGGCTGACGTCTTCAGATTTCTTGTCTAGAAAAATGGGCTTGGCAAATGTGGTTATGTCTTCGATGTCGTGGAATTATGTGTTTTGGCATTTAAACGCACCGATACGAAAATTAATTGTGCTGCCTATATGTGCACTATATGCAGCTATATTTTATTTCACAGACTTAACGAAATGTTAACGCACGAATATATACTCAACACGTGTAGCAAACCTAGCGCTAACAGAAAGAAGGCAAATAGAGAAGGGTAGCAGCATTTATAGACCAGGCTCTCTGCAAAGAAGAGCTTTTTCTATGATTCAGCACCTACAAAGATGCATCTGAGCGGAAGATGAGAGTTTTGACATGCAATTCGAATTAGCGGATACTGGTTTGAAACTAGGGGATCAATATGCACGGCAACAGCAAACATCATCGAACATGTTCGAAGCAACAAGTTTGATGCGATGTTGCTAGTGTGTTGTGTGGACATGATAATGTTGCTAAGCCAGGTTGAGGACTTAGATAAACAAAATCAACAATATTTTTATCGCTACCAAAATCACTGCGATAAAACGACATTCGTTTCAATGGTGCCACGGCGACCATTACACCACCCGATAATCTGATAATCTGAGTGCGAAATTACGACGAAATACTTCCTGGCCTTTAAAGAACACAGGTCTGCTGCGAAGGTTGTATTGTGCTGTATTTATACCCTTCGACCATTGAAAATGGTCAAAAAAGGGTATACTAACTTTGTGCAAATGTATGTAACAGGCATAAGGAGGCGTGGGAGACCCCATAAAGTATATATATTCTTGCTCAGGATCACAAGCCGAGTCGATTGAGCCATGTCTGTCTGTCTGTCCGTCTGTCCGTCTGTCTGTATGAACGCACAGATCTCAGCTATTATAAAAGCTAGAGTTACCAAACTTGGCAGGAAGACTCCTGTGTACTATAAGCAGATGAAGTTTATTTCAAATGTTAGGTGCCACGCCCACCGCCCCCACAAATAAATAATTTAATTTTTGAACTTAATTTGTAAGCGCTGTATATAAGATACACTGATATTTGACAGTCCGGGAGACATTAACAAGTTAATGTGTTCGAGGGTGTGTGTGCGGTATTAAAGGTTGAGAGGTGAGCATGTGAAACTGAGCATGTATGATCGTGTTTGCATGCGCAGGTATTAGAGGGTGAATGTGTCTACGCAGCGGCCAGCGTGTGACTCATGATATCTTATTGATATTTGACAGTCCGAGAGACCCTTGTTCAACAAGTTAATGTCGATCGTTATAAGTGAGTCCTCAAGCATAGTAATTAATCGCTACGCATGTGCGGTATTAAAGATTGAGAGGTGAGCATGCGTAAATAGTTAGAGGGTGAATATGTGTACGCAGCCGCCAGTGCACAGGAGCGTGTGACTCAAGATATCTTATTGATATTTGACAGTGCGGGAGACCCTTGTTCAACAAGTTAATGTGTGCATTGTTCCTTTTGTGAGGTGTGTGCATTGTCCCTTTTGTGAGGTTAACCGATTCGGTGAGTGTGAAAATGATCGTTATGACAAGTGTGTATCCTCAAGCATACTAATTGATTGCTACCTTATCCGTGTTGATGATCAAGCATACTAATTGTGTAAACAAAACATTGTAACCTATTGTCCTTCTATTCAATGTTATACAATTCTTATGAATTAAGATGGGGGTATAGCATACTCATCTTCTAGCATGGCTCGTTGAGCCAATATTAAGGCGATCGGTGGCCAAATTTTTATACCCTTCGACCATTGAAAATGGTCAAAAAAGGGTATACTAACTTTGTGCAAATGTATGTAACAGGCATAAGGAGGAGTGGGAAACCCCATAAAGTATATATATTCTTGCTCAGGATCACAAGCCGAGTCGATTGAGCCATGTCTGTCTGTCTGTCCGTCTGTCCGTCTGTCTGTGTGAACGCACAGATCTCAGCTATTATAAAAGCTAGAGTTACCAAACTTGGCAGGAAGACTCCTGTGTACTATAAGCAGATGAAGTTTATTTCAAATGTTACGCCCACCGCCCCCACAAATCAATAATTTAATTTTTGAACTTAATTTGTAAGCGCTGTATATAAGATACAACTTTCTGACTTTAACATGTACTAAGCTAAATGAAATATCTACGTAGTCCCCAAATTACAATCCAATCGAACAATAAACACAGAAGTTATTTAAGAAAGTATGAGCATAAAACCAAGTGCTTCTGTCAGCTAACAAGGGAGACGGGCGAGCGACATCTGTCGGGATTAATTTCAAAGCATGTGCATATGCATATGTGTATGAATTTAACAAATTAAACTACACGGGAACATAGGTCGAAGGGTATCCCACTGTCGCGTTTTGCGCGCCTGTTGCTCTCGTTTAAATCTGGAACGCAATCGTCAGCTCAAAGAGAAGTATTCAGCCTTTATTCATGGGTACTTATCTTTAAATCACATATCTCTGGTACCATACGACTCCCAGAAATTCTATTTGCCGCATCACTGCGTTTAAAGGAAGACAGCACAACAACTAAGCTACGTGTTGTCTTTGATGGCTCTGCCAAAACTTCTTCTGGATACTCATTGAACGAAATACTCATGGCAGGCCCCACTTTGTAGCCCAAACTGTTTCACACTTTGTTACAGTTTCGAACCTTCCCTGTTGCTTTAACTGGTGACATCTGTAAGATGTACCGATATGTCCGGGTCAAGGAACTGGACAGCTATTTACAATGCATTTTGTGGCGTGACACACCCCACGAAAAGGTACAAGTATTTAAGCTTGATACCGTCAACTACGGAACAAAGCCAGCTTCATTTCTATCTGTCCGAGCCATGCAACAGCTAGCAGAAGACGAAAAATCATCGTTTCCAATTGGCGCTAAAGTTCATCTACGATACTTGACCTCATCACAGGATGATGACCTCATCACAGGATGATGACCTCATCACAGGAGGTAACTCAACCGAAGAATTCTTTGAGATCATGCGACAGACCATTGGACTACTGGATAAAGGTCATTTTAATTTAAGAAAATGGTGTTCAAATGATCCTGGTACTTTGAAGCAGATTCTAGATTCGGAAAAGGATTCCTTTCTGGAATTCAATTTCGGATGTACTGCTATTCTCCACATCGCCCATGAAAGTAGTTTCAAAACCCAGCAAGCGCTCTGTCTTGTCTACAAATGCTCGCTTTTACGACCCTCTTGGTCTTATCTGCCCCGTTATAACGAAGGCCAAAATCCTGCTGCAGCCAACCTGGAGAGAAAAACTTGACTGGGACGAAAGTTTACCTTCGGCGCTTCATTCTGCTTGGCTAAATTTGTCTGCTGATATCTGCCTCACCCAGAAGTTGCAGTTTCCTCGTCTCGCACTGGTACCCAATAGTGTTGTCGAAATCCATGGATTCAGTGATGCCATTGACACATATGGAGGATGCATTTACATAGTCAAGGTCAACGAGTAGCCCACCTTTTCTGCGCTAAATCTCGTGCTGCCCTCACGGTTCCCAAATTGGAATTATGCGCTGCATATGGCTCAACTGATGCGGGAAGTTCTGCAGCTTGGTTTATTTTCATGCCCTGTTTAGTGCTGGTCAGATTCTGCTGTGGTGCTGTCCTGGATTCGAGATGAGTCGTCACGCTTTCAAATTTTTATTTCTAATCGCATCTCTTTAATCCAGGAGCTATCAAATGGCATAGAATGGCGTTATGTTCCCACAGCCTGCAATCCAGCGGACATACTTTCCAGAGGGGCACTTCCCACTGAGCTGATCGAGTCAAATCTTTGATCTCATGGTCCTGACTATCTTCTAGAAGACAAATTGCACATATCCAACTTTCGTTATCGTATCAGGCATCCCGGCTTGACTGTTAATCATCTCACCGGAGGCATGAAACTGATCATTCGCTCCATTCAGATGGCACACCTTGCTGAGGACTATAATGCACTGCTCAACAGTCGACAAGGAAAATCATCGAGCTCAATTGCATCTCTCGCACCCATCATTGACAACTTTGGACTCATGCGAGTTGGTGGCAGATTGAGACACACGTCGCAATCATCGTCGCAATCTGCATTCCGGACCTCACGCACTATCGCTTCCATTGGCCTATTGGCGGTCGCAAAACAACTGCAAGTGCAGTCAGCAAATGCATCATATGTTTTCGAACCAAGCCACGTATAGCTGGTCACATTATGGGTGATCTTCCTGAGGACCGCGTAACAGCTTCACATTCCTTCAAGGTCAATGGTCTGGACTCTTGCGGCCCATTTTAATACAAAAATCCTGTTCGGAACAAAGCATCCATCAAGTGCTATATCTGCATCTTTATTTGCTTTGATTTATACTGACTCGTGGAAAGCCTGCATGCATATGGGCGGACAACGCCACCAATTTTGTCGGCGCTCGGAATGAGCTGAAGGATCTTACGCGTTTGTTCCTGAACACATCAAATCAAACTGCAGTACACGAATTCTGCTTGACAGATAGCATTGAATGGCGATTCATCCCTCCTCGCTCGCCGCATTTTGGAGGCCTCTGGGAGGCGGCTGTAAAAACAGCAAAGCATCATTTTTACCAAGCTGTTGGCCCTTCCATTTTGCCCTCTGATGACCTGCGTACGCTCATTTGCCACATTGCGGCAATAATTAACTGAAGAGCTTTAGTTCCTCTTTCAGAACACCCTTGAAGTACTAACGCCAGCGCACTTCTTAGGCACGGCCCCCCTCGCCTTGTTTGAGCCTGATCTAACAAAATTAAATCTCAACCGATTGGATCGCTGGCAGCGAATCACCTACTACCAGCAAATATTCTGAAGCCGGTGGAGACGTGAATATCTAACGCTTCTTCAGCAACGTTCCAAATGGCGAGCACAGAAGGCAGACATTCAAATCAATGATGTCGTGTTAGTAAAAGACTAAAACCTGCCACCCCTCAAATGGCCGCTAGGTCGAGTTGTAAATCTGATCCCTGGACCCAATAGCGTCGCACGAGTTGCTGTTCTCAAAACTGCCACTGGAATCTTCAATAGGGCCATCGCAACTTTGCGTTCTACCCGATGATTTACTTTAGTTTTACTTTAGTTTTATCACTCTTATACATTGCTCTGTGCAGCAATAGATTTTGCATTTCCCTTTGTGCTGTGTTCCTCTCTCTCTCAATAGAGAGCGAGCACAACTGCTAAATCTTTATTTGGTCAGTCAGTTAGAAATTAAGTTTTGATCACACCGGTACTGCTGTGAGACACTTTTAATTTCAATCGTTTTGATGCGTTCACTGCCGCCGTTTTTGTGAATTACAGCCCTGTGTGGCAAAATATATTGAAGAAAACATAAGTTAAAATATTGACTTGACCGTTTTTATTAATTGGTACACCACTTCTCCAAGTCAGTGAAAAAGCTCATTGCCTGAACACATATGTTTGCACATGGCAGTAAAATCGCTATCCAAAGTTTCATCTGTTAGTGATTTTATTTATTTATTTATTTATTTAATGTCGACTAATGGCAGTCGACTGGTAAAAGTTACAATAAAAATTAAGAATAAAAATTGAATTAGAATTAAGAGATTATTAAAAATTTCTTTTATTTAGATTAAAATTAAATTTAAAAAATTAAAATTTAAAATTTAAACTTTAAAACTGGGATAATAAAAGAGAGAACGATCCAACATTTGTTGCAAAGGGATTGGGGGAAAACCCAGAAAAAACCCAATCAGATCGGTGGGTTAGTGTTAATTGTTGTTAATTGTTAAATAGTTAAGAATGGATACTTTGATCGAATTAAGGGAGGACTCTGAATTGAAAACTCTAACCAGTCTATTGTAATCAGCACAGAGAACTCGAAAGGGATCATGCAAGTTATAATTGTTATGACAAAAGTCCAAGGAAAGTGGCGAAAAATTACGAGTTAGTAAAAATTGCTTTTGAACAGACTCAATTCTATCTTGTTGAATCTGATATTGCGGCGACCACACGCAAGAACCATATTCAAGAATTGGGCGAACAAGAGAAATATAAAGTAATTTTGTCGTATAAGGATCCCTGAATTCTTTGGCCCATCTTTTTATGAAACCAAGTACTCGAAATGCCTTATTGACAATTTGTGCAATGTGACGATCAAATTTCAATCAAATGTATAATTGAAGACGTGATAGCTAGCTCTGTAAAATGACATAACTTTGCACTTCAAACAGTTAAGATGCAGTAGATTATGCCTACACCAAGCAAAGAGCAAATCAAGATCAGTTTGGAAGAAGTTACGTGCAGGATCACTATACGTCAAACAGAGTTTCACGTCATCATCATACATAAGGATATTAGAGTGAAGAAGTATTGAAGGAAGATCGTTATTAAAAAGGTTAAAAAGCAAAGGTCCAAGATGGCTGCCCTGAGGAACACCAGAAGTTACTAAGATCGGCTTAGAAAGACAGTCTTTAAAAGAAACTCGTTGAGACCTATTAGTTAAATAATCGGAAATCCACAAAAGGAGCTTTTGAGGAAAACCAATCAAATTTAACTTTTGGATTAAGAGTATATGATAGACAGTATTTAAAAAGAACTCGTTTAGACCTGTTAGTTAAATAATCGGATATCCACAAAATAAGCTTTTGTGGAAAACCGATTAAATATAACTTATGAATCAAGAGATTATGATTTACGGAGTCGAATGCTTTACTGAACTCAGTATAGACCACATCGGTTTGCATTTTGTTCCGAAATCCTAAATTAATGTGAGAGGAAAATTCTAAAAGATTAGAAGCTGTAGATCTTGCTTTAATAAACCCATGTTGACAGGGTGAAATTATAGATTTACACATAAAAGTTAACTGAGCCGTAAAATTTTTTTCAAAAATTTTAGCAATAGCGGACAATTTTTAAATACACCTATAGTTCTTCACATCATGGTTAGAACCACTTTTGTGAAGAGGAATGGCAAAAGACTTTTTTCAAATAGGTGGAAAATAACTGTTAGAAGTGAATCAGCACAAAATCTTAGAACACATCCTGGAACTCCATCAGGGTC
>JAEIGL010000010.1:600000-1020485 GCA_018903715.1 Zaprionus davidi | reverse complement strand
ATTATTAAAGCTCTAAGTATTCATCCTAAATGATTAATTGAAGAAAAAGCTATTAGTTTTCGTAAAGAAGTTTGATTTAGACCCCCTAGTGCACCTACAATTACAGATAAAATTACTCTAATTAAAAGTAAATTTTTAAAATCTAAATAAGAAATTAATATTAATGGTGCAATTTTTTGTCAAGTTATTAATAATAATGAATTAATTCATGTTAAACCTTCTATTAAATTAGGAAATCAAAAATGAAAGGGGGCTGCTCCTCTTTTTAATAATAGTGCTGATAATAAAATTATTGAAGTAAATGATTCATTAATTTCTGTATTAATATTATTTTTTAATATTAATAAAATAACAGAAAACAATAAAACTGTTGAAGCTAAAGCTTGAGTTAAAAAATATTTTAATGAGGCTTCAGTTGATTTAAAATTATTTTGATTTTCTCTTATAAGGGGAATAAAAGATAACAAATTAATTTCTAATCCTATTCAAGCTCCTAATCAGGAATTAGATGTAATCGTGATTAAAGAACCAATTATTATTATTATTAAAAATAAAATTTTTGAAGAATTATTAAAAATTAAAAAGAAAAGGATTAGAACCTTTATAAATGGGGTATGAGCCCAGTAGCTTAATTAGCTTATCTTTTTATATTTTGGTGTATGATGCACAAAAGTTTTTGATACTTTTAGAAATAGTTTAATTCTATTAAATATAAAATGTAAATAATATAATAATGAATGTGGGAGTTCCACATGATTTACCCTATCAAGATAATCCTTTTTATCAGGCAATTCATTTAAATTAATTTTTCTAATTTTTTTTTTTTTTTATAGATTTTTTGTGAAAATTATACAATTTTTTTTTTTTGTATAATTTTAAAATTAATAACTAAAAATAGTAAATTATTTATTAGTATAATAAAAATAAAGTAAGTAATTAAATTTTTCTATATATATATATATAATAAAATAATTTACATATATAGAAATATATAAAAATATAATATTTTAAAAATAAATTATATAATTTTTAATAAAAAAAAATATAGATTAATTATAAATAAATAAATATTTAATGAATATATTAGCATCTTTGAATTTTAAAATTTTTTATTTAAATTATTAATTATCTAATAATATATTAAATATTTATATATATATATATATATATATATATATATATATATATATATATATATATTAGTATAAAAAAAAAAAAGGGAAATAAAAATTTAGAAAGTTTTTATTTCCAATTTAAATTTTATTTAATAAATTTTAAAATTTAAATTAATTAAATTTAATAAAATCTTTTAATTTTATTAAATTATTTTAATAAATTTTATTTGATAAATTTTGTTAAAATTTAGTTAAATTTAATAAATCTTTTAATTTTATTAAATTTTAGTAAATTTAGTAAAATTTTTTAATATTATAAATTTATTAAGAAAGTTTTATTTTAATAAATTTAATAAAATTTTTAATTTTATAAAATAATCTACTATTTTTAGTTATTTAAATAAAATAAATTTATAAAATAATTTTTGTATTTTTTAAAAAATTAATTATTAAATAAATTTAATTTAATTATTATAAATTTTTATTTATTAGGGGAATAATTTATTAAATTTTTATTATCAGATTATGTAATTAAAAAAAATTATTTTATTTATTTTTTAATTTTAATTAAAATTTTATAAAATTTTATTATTTAATAAAAATAAATTAAAGATTAATTTTATTTTTATTAAAAATTATAAATTTTTAAAGTTTTATTTTGGCTTAAAAATTTGTTATTAATTTGATTTATATGTAAATTTTTGTGAGAATTTTTATTAATTTTAAAAATTAATAAATTTTTTATAGTCGCAGTAATTAATTTTGTTAATTAAAGAAATTTAGAAACAGTAATATTAAAAAGTATAGATAAAATTGGTGCCAGCAATCGCGGTTACACTAATTATACAAATAAATTATTTTAGTAAAAGTTAAATTGTTTATAATTTAAATAAAAATAAATTTATTAAGTGAAATTTTAAATTTATAAAATTTTTTATTATATTAATTGAAACTTAAAAATTTTAATAAAAAACTAGGATTAGATACCCTATTATTTAAAATGTAAATTTAAATATTTAAGTAGTAATAGTTATGTTCTTGAAACTTAAAAAATTTGGCGGTATTTTAGTCTATCCAGAGGAACCTGTTTTGTAATCGATAATCCACGATGGACCTTACTTAAGTTTGTATTCAGTTTATATACCGTCGTTATCAGAATATTTTATAAGAATAATAATATTCAATAATTTTTATAAGAATTTATATCAGATCAAGGTGTAGCTTATATTTAAGTAATAATGGGTTACAATAAAATTATTTAAACGGATAAAATTATGAAAAAATTTTTGAAGGTGGATTTGGCAGTAAAATTATAAAGATTAATAATTTGATTTTAGCTCTAAAATATGTACATATCGCCCGTCGCTCTTATTATTAAGGTAAGATAAGTCGTAACATAGTAGATGTACTGGAAAGTGTATCTAGAATGACAATTTAAAGCTTATTTAGTAAAGTATTTCATTTACATTGAAAAGATTTTTGTGCAAATCAATATAAATTGATTAAATTTTATTTATTAATTTATTTTATTTATAAATTTAATATATTAAAAATAATTATAAAAAATAAAGTTTTAGTATTGTTTAAAGAAAAAATAAATTTAATAATAGTTTAATAGTATTGTAAAAGAAAATTGAAATAATTTGAAAAATTTTTATTTTAAAAGAAAATTTAATTTATTGTACCTTGTGTATCAGCGTTTTTTAAATAAAAAATAATTAAAATATTTTTCTCGATTTTAAAAGAGTTAATATAATATAAAAGTTAATGTAATAAAATTATTTTAAATATTATATTAGAAATGAAATGTTATTCGTTTTTAAAGGTATCTAGTTTTTAAAGAAATGAATTTAATTCAGAAATTATAAATTTATTTAAAAAATTTTTTAGTTAAATAATTTATAATTTTAATATTTTATGGGATAAGCTATAAAATAAATTTTTAAAAATATAAATAATATCTTAATAATTATATGCTTAGAATTAGCAATTATTAAAAATTATGTTATAATTTATTTTATAATAATTATTATTTATTAAATTTTAATAATTTATTTAAATATTAATTTTAATTTTAAAAATTAAGTAATTATGAAAAAATTAGTATATTTTATTGTAAAAATAAATTTAAATGAAAAGTTTAAGTAAAGAATTCGGCAAAAATAATGTTCGCCTGTTTAACAAAAACATGTCTTTTTGAATTAAATTTAAAGTCTAACCTGCCCACTGAAATTTTTAAATGGCCGCAGTATCCTAACTGTGCAAAGGTAGCATAATCATTAGTCTTTTAATTGAAGGCTGGAATGAATGGTTGGACGAAATATTAACTGTTTCATTTAAATTTTTTATAGAATTTTATTTTTTAGTCAAAAAGCTAAAATATATTTAAAAGACGAGAAGACCCTATAAATCTTTATATTTTATTTATTTTAATTATAAAGATTATTTTTGTTATAATAAATAAAAATATTTTATTGGGGTGATATTAAAATTTAAAAAACTTTTAATTTTTAAAAACATTAATTTATGAATAATTGATCCATTAATAATGATTAAAAAATTAAGTTACTTTAGGGATAACAGCGTAATTTTTTTGGAGAGTTCATATCGATAAAAAGATTGCGACCTCGATGTTGGATTAAGATATAATTTTGGGTGTAGCCGTTCAAATTTTAAGTCTGTTCGACTTTTAAATTCTTACATGATCTGAGTTCAAACCGGTGTAAGCCAGGTTGGTTTCTATCTTTAATAAATTATAATATTTTAGTACGAAAGGACCAAATATTAAAATAATTTTATTTTTAATAAAGAATATTATTAATTTAAATAAACTATTTTGGCAGATTAGTGCAATAAATTTAGAATTTATGTATGTAAATTTTATTACAAATAGTACTTGTTTTATATAGAATTAATTTTATCTTTAATTGGAAGTTTATTACTTATTATTTGTGTATTAGTAAGTGTTGCTTTTTTAACTTTGTTAGAGCGTAAAGTTTTAGGTTATATTCAGATTCGTAAAGGTCCTAATAAGGTGGGATTAATAGGAGTTCCTCAACCTTTTTGTGATGCGATTAAATTATTTACAAAAGAACAAACTTATCCTTTATTATCAAATTATTTAAGATATTATGTTTCTCCTATTTTATCTTTATTTTTATCTTTAATTGTTTGAATATGTATGCCTTTTTTTATTAAATTATATTCTTTTAATTTAGGGGGTTTATTTTTTTTATGTTGTACTAGTTTAGGGGTTTATACTGTAATAGTAGCTGGTTGATCTTCTAATTCTAATTATGCTTTATTAGGGGGTTTGCGAGCTGTAGCTCAAACTATTTCTTATGAAGTTAGATTAGCATTGATTTTATTATCTTTTATTTTTTTAATTGGAAGTTATAATTTACTTTATTTTTATTATTATCAAATTTATTTATGATTTTTAATTATTTTATTTCCTATAGGTTTAGTTTGATTTACTATTTCTTTAGCTGAAACTAATCGAACTCCTTTTGATTTTGCTGAAGGAGAATCAGAATTAGTTTCTGGATTTAATGTAGAATATAGAAGAGGAGGATTTGCTTTAATTTTTCTAGCTGAATATGCGAGTATTTTATTTATAAGAATGTTGTTTTGTGTAATTTTTTTAGGGAGAGATGTTTTTAATATTTTATTTTATATTAAATTAATATTTATTTCATTTGTGTTTATTTGAGCACGAGGAACTTTACCTCGTTTTCGTTATGATAAATTAATGTTTTTAGCTTGAAAATGTTTTTTATCTTTTTCTTTAAACTATTTAATATTTTTTATTGGGTTTAAAATTTTAATTTTTTCTTTTTATTATGAATTATTTTTAGTAAAGTTAATAGAAAATAAAATTTCTATCTTATGTTTTCAAAACATATGCTTATTCAAGCTCATTAACTAAATTATTTAATTTAAAAGGTTATCTCATCATTTATTTACTAAAGGATTGATTAAATAGTATAAAAAATAAATAACTGTTAAAATTTGTCCAATTAAAACATAAGGTTCTTCAACAGGTCGGGCTCCAATTCAAGTCAGTAAAATTACAGTTACTACTATAATTCAAAATAAAATTTGATTAATTGGATAAAATTGAATTCCTCGAAATTTACTTAAATTATAAAATGGTAAAATTATTAAAATAGCAATAGATAAAATTAAAGCAATTACTCCTCCTAATTTATTAGGAATTGATCGTAAAATAGCATAAGCAAATAAAAAATATCATTCAGGTTGAATATGAGCAGGTGTTACTAATGGATTAGCAGGAATAAAATTATCTGGATCTCCTAATAAATATGGATTAATTAATACTAATGTAATTAAAATAAAAAATATAATAATAAATCCGACAATATCCTTATAAGTAAAATAAGGGTGAAATGGAATTTTGTCAATATTTGAATTTACTCCAATACAGAGGAGGAAAGGGGCGTGTGCAAATTTTAAAAAAACTTTGAGACACTGCAATATATACGTATGTTGTCACAAAATTTGATGACTCTAGCTCTTATAGTTTCTGAGATCCAGGTGTTCATACAGACAGACAGACGGACAGACGGACAGACAGACATGGCTCAAAAGACTCGGCTACTGATACTGATTCAGAATATATTTATGGGGTCGGAGATGCCTCCTTCTGCCTGTTACGCACATTTCCGTTCCGACAAACACAATAGACCATGAATTTTTTTAAAATCCATGGCCTAACAACAAGAACGAAACTACAGTAAAGTTTACCCGCTGCACACCTAACCAAAGCGGTTTCTTTAATATGAAACCTCTATATTTGGCGTATTTTAAGCTGCATACTTCAGGGAGCGGCTTCGAAATCAGTACATTGTGAATGTGTTTACCAAAAATTTACTGTCCTGCTTTAAAATTACGCTTGGAATTGGAATTTTCGGGTGACAGGGCGGCAGGGGGCGCGGCTGAAATCTAAAATAAACTTGAAACTTAAATTTAATAATAGTTTAATAGTATTGTAAAAGAAAATTGAAATAATTTAAAAAAATTTTTATTTTAAAAGAAAATTTAATTTATTGTACCTTGTGTATCAGCGTTTTTTAAATAAAAAATAATTAAAATATTTTTCTCGATTTAAAAGAGTTAATATAATATAAAAGTTAATGTAATAAAATTATTTTAAATATTATATTAGAAATGAAATGTTATTCGTTTTTAAAGGTATCTAGTTTTTAAAGAAATGAATTTAATTCAAAAATTATAAATTTATTTAAAATTTTTTTTAGTTAAATAATTTATAATTTTAATATTTTATAGGATAAGCTATAAAATAAATTTTTTAAAAATATAAATACTATATTAATAAATATATGCTTAGAATTAGCAATTATTAAAAATTATGTTATAATTTATTTTATAATAATTATTATTTATTAAATTTTAATAATTTATTTAAATATTAATTTTAATTTTAAAAATTAATTAAATTTGAAAAAATTAGTATATTTTATAGTAAAAATAAATTTAAATGAAAAGTTTAAATAAAGAATTCGGCAAAAATAATGTTCGCCTGTTTAACAAAAACATGTCTTTTTGAATTAAATTTAAAGTCTAACCTGCCCACTGAAATTTTTAAATGGCCGCAGTATCCTAACTGTGCAAAGGTAGCATAATCATTAGTCTTTTATTTGAAGGCTGGAATGAATGGTTGGACGAAATATTAACTGTTTCATTTAAATTTTTTATAGAATTTTATTTTTTAGTCAAAAAGCTAAAATATATTTAAAAGACGAGAAGACCCTATAAATCTTTATATTTTATTTATTTTAATTATAAAGATTATTTTTGTTATAATAAATAAAAATATTTTATTGGGGTGATATTAAAATTTAAAAAACTTTTAATTTTTAAAAACATTAATTTATGAATAATTGATCCATTAATAATGATTAAAAAATTAAGTTACTTTAGGGATAACAGCGTAATTTTTTTGGAGAGTTCATATCGATAAAAAAGATTGCGACCTCGATGTTGGATTAAGATATAATTTTGGGTGTAGCCGTTCAAATTTTAAGTCTGTTCGACTTTTAAATTCTTACACGATCTGAGTTCAAACCGGTGTAAGCCAGGTTGGTTTCTATCATTAATAAATTCTAATATTTTAGTACGAAAGGACCAAATATTAAAATAATTTTATTTTTAATAAAGAATATTATTAATTTAAATAAACTATTTTGGCAGATTAGTGCAATAAATTTAGAATTTATGTATGTAAATTTTATTACAAATAGTACTTGTTTTATATAGAATTAATTTTATCTTTAATTGGAAGTTTATTGCTTATTATTTGTGTATTAGTAAGTGTTGCTATTTTAACTTTGTTAGAGCGTAAAGTTTTAGGTTATATTCAGATTCGTAAAGGTCCTAATAAAGTAGGATTAATAGGAGTTCCTCAACCTTTTTGTGATGCGATTAAGTTATTTACAAAAGAACAAACTTATCCTTTATTATCAAATTATTTAATTTTTTTAGGGAGAGATGTTTTTAATATTTTATTTTATATTAAATTAATATTTATTTCATTTGTGTTTATTTGAGCACGAGGAACTTTACCTCGTTTTCGTTATGATAAATTAATGTATTTAGCTTGAAAATGTTTTTTATCTTTTTCTTTAAATTATTTAATATTTTTTATTGGGTTTAAAATTTTAATTTTTTCTTTTTTATTGTGAATTATTTTTAGTAAAGTTAATAGAAAATAAAATTTCTATCTTATGTTTTCAAAACATATGCTTATTCAAGCTCATTAACTAAATTATTTAGTTTAAAAGATTATCTCATCATTTATTTATTAAGGGATTAATTAAATAATATAAAAAATAAATAACTGTTAAAATTTGTCCAATTAAAACATAAGGTTCTTCAACAGGTCGGGCTCCAATTCAAGTCAGTAAGATTACAGTTACTACTATAATTCAAAATAAAACTTGATTAATTGGATAAAATTGAATTCCTCGAAATTTACTTAAATTATAAAATGGTAAAATTATTAAAATAGCAATAGATAAAATTAAAGCAATTACTCCTCCTAATTTATTAGGAATTGATCGTAAAATAGCATAAGCAAATAAAAAATATCATTCAGGTTGAATATGAGCAGGTGTTACTAATGGATTAGCAGGAATAAAATTATCTGGATCTCCTAATAAATATGGATTAATTAATACTAATGTAATTAAAATAAAAAATATAATAATAAATCCGACAATATCCTTATAAGTAAAATAAGGGTGAAATGGAATTTTGTCAATATTTGAATTTACTCCAATACAGAGGAGGAAAGGGGGGTGTGCAAATTTTAAAAAAACTTTGAGACACTGCAATATATACGTATGTTGTCACAAAATTTGATGACTCTAGCTCTTATAGTTTCTGAGATCCAGGTGTTCATACAGACAGACAGACGGACAGACGGACAGACAGACATGGCTCAATCGACTCGGCTACTGATACTGATTCAGAATATATTTATGGGGTCGGAGATGCCTCCTTCTGCCTGTTACGCACATTTCCGTTCCGACAAACACAATAGACCATGAATTTTTTTAAAATCCATGGCCTAACAACAAGAACGAAACTACAGTAAAGTTTACCCGCTGCACACCTAACCAAAGCGGTTTCTTTAATATGAAACCTCTATATTTGGCGTATTTTAAGCTGCATACTTCAGGGAGCGGCTTCGAAATCAGTACATTGTGAATGTGTTTACCAAAAATTTACTGTCCTGCTTTAAAATTACGCTTGGAATTGGAATTTTCGGGTGACAGGGCGGCAGGGGGCGTGGCTGAAATCTAAAATAAACTTGATGTTGATGCTGATTTAGAATATATATTTAGTTTTTGGGGTCTCCTTCTGCCTGTTACCTACATTTTCGGTTGGCACAATGTTATTATACCTTTCTACCCTATAGGTAGCGGGTTTATAACAACTAAGATAATAGTCAAAATATATTTCTTTAAAGGTACCTTAGCGATTGCTCATGAGCATTGTTATCTTCATCAAGACTGTCAGCGTAATTCAAAATAAGTCGCATACATTTATCTTGAGCAATATCAATAGGACTCCTAATTCAATTACAATAATGAATACGTTTAGAGGAATTAGAGTCAGTGCGTCAAATTAGTATACCACTGAGACTCGGTTTAAAATGAGCTCGTTCAATCGGATTCTCATTCTACAGTTTTTATTGCTTCTGCTGCCTTTTCCAACATGTTTGTAACCTGAAAAATCACAAATATTCTTCATTAACAAAGTAATAGAAAATGCTCGCAACGTAAGGTCAATCAACACAATATTGGTAATGAAACGTGCAACAGATCAAAACTGTATTTTCAACAATTACAATCCAGTCGGACTGCCCGCTCTGCGATTCGATGAATCAACTGTAGTAAATATGAAAATATCCTTCAACCTAGAAGTGCTTGTGCTGGTCTGCCTGTTCTGGTAGTTCACACGTTCATGAGTGATAATGTTAATGGCACTATGATAACATATAGACTTCAACCGTTTCCCAGGCCAACTCTTCAACGTATTAGAGATATAAACAAAGGACCAATCTTTCCCAAAATCACCAATAACTTTCACGGAAAAACCGCTGTGATATTGCCAGATTTATTTCCACCCCATAGTATTCTATCAATTGATCCACGATCAGGCAAGGAAGATCTATGCGGATACTCCGACCAGTTTACCAAAGAGTTTGCAACAAGATTCAACATTAGAGTGAAATTTCAAAGGCCTCTTCGTGAAATAAAAGGTATGGAGTCAAAGGAGATATTTAATTTGACCATAACAGAACAGTTAGACTTGCCGTTTTCTTACTTTTTTCATAAAGTTAATCAATACACGACAAAAACAGAATATAGCACTGCATCTGAAAGTGGCAGTGTGTTCATTTTAGTTCCATGTGGAGAAGTGATGAGCATACACGAGGTATATACAGGATTCAAAATGTACTCCAAAATGGTTTTGGTAGCCTACTTTATATTTGCAGTAAACGAAACTCTTATTTTGGCAGCAACTTATCGATTACTCCATAAAAAATATCGATTCACTTACTCCACTTTGGTAGTGAACCTACGAGCCTTCTGTGGGGTTCTCGGATTACCCTTGAGATTGAACAGACGGAGGTCTACTCTTTTACTACAGCAGATTGTATTGATCATGGGCTTATTTGGAATAATTTTCAGTAGTGTTTTCAATGCCAACTTGAGTACTTTACTGATTAAGCAACCTTTTCGTAATGAAAATAAAGAGCTTTGAGGACTTACAAGAAAGTGATCTGAAAGTTATCGCCAACGATGGTTTTGAACAACTCCCTTTTGGTGAATTTAATGAATTTTTCGTAGAAAAGATATTACCAAATCTAACATATCTGTCTATATCGGAGGCTGACCATTTAGCTCTGACTTTCAATACGAGCGTTGCTTATCTCACTAACTCGAAGATATGGGATATCATAAATTTGTATCAACAGAATTACAAGATAAACGCTTTATGCAAATTCCCAGGGTTGACACTTGCAAATTAAGTCCATTTGAGTGGAATATTGAAAAAGAATTCTATTTATAAGGTGGCATTCAATGAGTTTGTGCATTTGATGCGTAGTGTGGGCCTTAAAATGTACTGGGAAATAAATGCTGGCCGAAAGACTATTGCCGACATTCATTCAGAGATCCAAGAAACACTCATAAGTGCATTGAAATCTTACGAATACAATGGGATTCAACTTAAAAACTTGCTGTGGCTTTTTCAGCTTGTCGGAGTATTTTACGGTCTAGCCGGAGTGGCGTTTATAGGAGAAATAGTTATGTATCGCTATCGAAAGAAGTGTGTTGAAAGGAAGTTGGTCAAAAATACGGAAGTTTGAAGATTTAAAAGATATCGATAAATTATTTTGAAGAACATTTTTGATGCATTAACCACACACAATATATACATATGTAGACTTACTTATATCATGTTAAGCACGTTTTGAATCTTTACAAATACAAATAAAATAACTTGCAGAAGAAAGCAAAACATCAAAAGAGAATTGCTAAAAATATTTACATTTATTTCGTATTTTGTTCGGTTTTATAAACCAATTAGATTTGATTTTGTATTTTACAATTTTTTTGGTGTTTTAGTTTTGTGCAAGTGACCCAAGAACATTAGATTGTGCAATAAAAGGGTAACGGTGGACATATTAACAACATATTGTTCGCTATGTCCGTTCAGAATTCTGTGAGTGTTTGAAAACTTTTTTAAAAGTGCAAGTGAGAGAAGAAGCGAGAAAAACAGCCAGATTCGCAGTTGGTTATTGGAGTGAAACGTGGATTACACGGCTGAGATCATGTGTGCATCATCTTCGTTGATACGATCGCTGCATTTGCCATTCACCTCAATTGTGTGATTCGATTCAGTGTCGCTTGGCTCCTGTTCGCCTTGTTCCTCCTCCTGACCGTTCTCACCTGGCTCCGAGGAGGCGCTGTCCTCCTCCTCCCTTTCCTCATCCTCGTCTTCGTCATCGTCGTCGTCATGCTCGGGTGTCTCGCGTTCCTCGTAGATGACATCACAGCTGGTGGCTATCGTTTTCGATGGCGGCTTTTTGCTGGCCGCACTAGTGTTCCTTTGTGTCGTTGCGTTGCCATTCTGCTGCAGCTCGGACATTTGGATCTGCATCTCGCGCAGTCTATCGGTAAGTACGAATAGATCGCGCTCCTGGCTATCGCAGCGTGTGCGCAGTTCGGATATCTCATGCAGATCCTCTGGACGCGGATCGCGTCTCTCGTAGCGCATTCGCATCTCTTCGAATCTGCAAGACGCATAATACCAGAGGGGTTACAAGGGATCGCAGGCAGCATAGCTTGCTACAACAACCGCAACAACATTGCTAAGCGACAAGGAGAGGCAAGAATGCGTCTATACATAGATCGGATGCGAATTTAACTTACAGATTGGTCAGGCAGCGACACTTTCGATGCAGTTGCTCGATCTCGTTGGCGTTGCTTATGTCCCGTTTGTCCAGTGCCGCTTTCTCGGCATCGTAGGCAGCCTTCAAGTCCTTCAGATTGCGCTGATGCCGAAGCTCGACATCGCTGGTGTTTGTTTTTTGATATCGTTATCGATAGTTTTGGGTACAGGTGGGTTAAGTTGACGATTGAGTTGAATACACAAGCACAGTGCAAGAGAGAGAGATAGAGAGTGCAGTAGTGGTATATAGCGAGAAAGAGAGAGTAAAAGTTACATATTCATATATATTTTCGTAAGTTCGGCAGGCACAAAAGCGAATGAAGATTGATTGAAAGAATTGAAATAAACTTATGACCAGTTAATGTACGTATGTGTTTATGCATGTGTGTGTGTGTATGTAGATGCGTAGTTCACTCAATTGCCCAACAGATGGCGATACTTGATATAGAGCACAGCGATAATATTGAACACTAAGCATGCTAGGGCAATCAATGGCGACATGGTCAGATATAGCACATAGAGTGTGGGCATATACGGACACGCCCCCATCGCAAGCGCACACAAAGCGGTCGCCGTGGTGATTGGACAATCTAAGCCAATGCAGCTGATCAAAAAAAGTAAATTTAAAAGAGAGAGAGAGAAAGACAAAGTACTTGAATGAAACGAGACGAGGCGAATGAATGAAACAAGCGAACAGGAGTGGGGGCGTAGGGCGTGGCAGACAAAACAACATAAAGTTCTACAATACAGTTAACGCCGGATACAGTGGACAGTGCGAAGGGATGAACAGACAGCATATGAGTGAATCAATTGCTGCGCACTCACTTCATTCGTTCCTCGGCAGCGGCCATTTTGGCGCGATGTCGCTCCACAATTTCCTGCAGAGCTTGATCCCTATCGGCTTGCAGCTTGGCCTTCTGTGTCTCTGTGGGGAAGTGAGGAATGTAGGTAAAACTTGGCTCGACACTTTTGACGGACTAACCCAACTCTTTGCGATGCGTCTCGACCATATCCTGTGTGGATAGCTGCAACTCTTTGGCAAACTCTTCCTTGACTTGACCCAAACGTTCGCGGAACTTTTCCTCCATCTCCTGTTTTTCGGCCTCGAATTCCTTCTTGAGATTCTCCTCGAGCTCAGCCCGTCGATCCTCCTCACGGCACATGGCATTCTGATACTCCCGATCCGCGCGATCCAGATGCATGCGCGTCTGCAGTAGCGCGTTATCGGAACGTTCTCGCAGCTCCAGAAAGTCGCCTTTTTTTAGCTCCAGATTCAGCGTCAGTTCGTCAATCTAAAAAGGGAAGGTATAACATGAGTTTGGAGTTAATTGCAACTGTTTGGTTGTAAGCAGCACAAACCTCTTGGCGCAGCTCCTCCTCGTTGGCTGTGTAGCGATTGGTTAGAGCACGCAGCTCCTCGATATGCTCAGCTTGTAGCTTATCCAGGGCATCGCGGCGCTCGTCCACATAGACGGACTCCAGCTCATTTGTCAGTCTTGTCATCTCTGTGCTGTGAAGAGATTAAGAAAATGGTAATCGAATGTGAGTTATTTCAGTGAGTGTTATATCGATATGTGTGATATCCATAGGTGTGATATCGGTTGGTGTGTTAGCAATGGATCTGACATCAAAAGGTATGATATCGATAGATGTGACAACGATGGGTAAGGTATCGATAGATGTATTATCGATAGATTTCATAGCTAATGTGTTTTCAAAACTTGTGACATCGATAGGTGTGATATCGATATATGTGAAATTCGAGATGTGATATCAATAAGTGTGATATCGATAGGTGTGACATCGAGAGATGTGTGATATATGTGATATTCGATAGGTGTGATATTGATAGATAAGTCTACAGGTGTGTTATCGATATATATGTTATCGATATATGTATTGCTAGGTAAATGAGATATAGATAGATGTGTTATTTATAAGTATGATATCCATTGGTGTGTTATCGATAAATGTGATATCACTAGGGGTGATATCCATAGGTGTGAATCGATAGGTGTGATATCCGTAGGTGTGATGTTGATAAGTCTGATATCGATAGTTAACAATATTCGACAGCGTTCTCTTTATAGATCACCCTTAGCTATAAAAAGTGTTTTATGTTGATTCCACATCGAAGTGATTATAATCGATAACAGTCGATAATCGCTAAAGTTCTAAATAATAAACTTACTAAAGTTTGTTCTCCCAAAAGGCGGCAGCTTCATTGCGCACCTCATCGATGCGATAGATCATTTGACGTTCCTTGTCATAAATGGCACTGCGAGAGAGAAAGAGAGAAATAGTAAGTTTATATCGATGTTTGTATATATGTATATCGATTGGTGCCTATCGCCCCTACACACTCACTTATCACACTGATACTTGATCTTGCGAACAGCCTCGATCTGCGTTTCCAGATTCTCATTGGCCATTTCCAGTTCACTCTTAAGGTTCTCGATGCGCTCCATCAACGTTTGTATCGATCTCTCTTGTTCGCTGACCACGCCCCCCAGTGACCTGACTTGCGCCTGGCAAATGCGCAGTTGTTCCGCTTCCTTGCGACGTGATTGCAGCTCCAGCTCGAGCTCTTCGGCCTTGGCTGCTGCCTGTTTGCGTTCGTAGTTGGACTTGTCCATTTTATCCTTGCACTGACGCTGCATCTGTCGCATCTGCCACTCGCAGTCCGACATAAGCGTATCCTCTCGTTCTAGTCAAGATTATGTTCGATTATTATTGATTACCATCGATAATTCCAGCCCTCTTACCTCTGTTGTGTGTTCTCAACATCTCAAACTCCTTTTGCCACTTATCCTCGCAGATCTTGCGCTCCGCCTCGGAATATTCCAGTGCACTCTTAAGCACGCGTATCTGTTCCTCCAGTTCAGCCCGTATCTTGTTCACCTCATTCCTCCAATCCTCAACTTCCAGCCTTGCACTGGCCATCTGCCCTTGCAAGCTGTTCGCCAGCGTCTGCGTCTGTTTGTACTTTTCTGTAAGTTCGTTATACTGTGCCTCCAGTGCGTCTGATTTGCCAAAAAGGGAGTACAAGTTAACCAGTCTTGAGCAGTCTCTTTTGGCATCCGTACTCACCATACTTGCGTCGAAATTCATCCTCATCATCGCTGTACTTGTGCCTCAGATGGATCTTCTCGTCCTCGAGCAGTTTCAGCTTCTTGCGTACATATTCATCATCCTTCTGGGCCGCAACGAGTTCTCCTTGGAGTCCTTGAGGGGAGAAGAACATGTTTTGATTTGCACTGTGAAATCTTAAGGCTTCCACTTACTATCCACATTCCATTGTTTGAGCGATAGTTCCTGTTCTAGATTCTGTATCTTAACCTGCATATCACCCACTTTGGCCTCGAGATTTCGAACATTGTTGTGCGCATCCTCCAGCTGTGCCCCGAAACGCGCTTTCTGCTGTTGCAGCTCTTTTCTGTGTGAAGTGAAATGAGAATGCTTTATAAATACTCGATGTCTGGGAGCTTAAGAGATATAACATGAATATCATACAGCATACTAGCAGTATATAGGCAATAAAAAAAAAACAACAACAGAGAAACATTATTATAATATTATAATTATAAAAGTTAGCTATATATACGTGAGATTGCCATACAGATATATGTAGATATATGGTATATGCATATACACGTCTTGACGCACTTCAATCGGTCGATGTGCTAAATGAAAATGAGGTGCAAGAATATTTGCTGGGAATTTCTTCCTCACAGTTACCGTTAATTTGTGTCGACGCACAGACACAGAGACACGCGCGCATTTATATAATATTTGTTATGTTTTGTGTTGTTCTTTTGTTATTGTTGTTGCTTTCGACGCAAAATAAAATACGCTTTAATTGAATCTATCGCCTGTCTATCGAATTTGTTGTGTCGAGAGCGCACAGTGCTATTTATAAAGATTCGCTGTAGTTGGCAAGTGTTGCGATATATATAAACACACGATATATGCACGATATGTACGATATGTAGATACAATGAGCGGCAAATTTATCAAATTGTGACACGAGATTTTGTGTTGCGTTGGAGAGTCTAAAGATACAAGATATACAATCTGTTCTCGAAAGTTATTTCAATTATTTTGGCGTATGCTACTTTACGCTTCCCTTTCCTCTCAACTTTGGCTGAGAATGTTTTGCTTTGTTTATGCCTCAACTTGTTCATGAAATTACTTAACTAAACAAAGTAGTCCATAAGTTTTGTAGTGCACATCAAATAAATTACCCATACGCCGCTTGGTGAGAGCCTAAAGTAAACACGGCATTGCAAAGTTTATTTGGCCACTTGGGTACAGTCATTCCAGCAAATCAAGTGCAACCACTCAATATCTGTACTAATTTTTTGAGAAAACAAGCAAAAAGCAGCAAAAACGTTTTACACATTCTTTTGGTAACTAAAATAAGCCGGAAAAACTAGAGCAGGCAGTCGCAGCAGGCAGCCTGCACATTTTGCACATATGAAATAAAGGAAATATTATTATTATACGTAAAAGCAACGTAGCAATTGATGCGCAAACATGTTGCCAACAAAAATGACGAAGGGAATTTATTTATATTTATATTCCTAAGATGATTTACGATGAGCAGCGTCGCACACGATGGCAAAGTTCTTTGGGCACGTTATTAAACGAAAATTAAATTGCGGCAGATTTGTTAAAAGTTAAATAATTTGTTGTATAAATATGAAGGTGAATAATTAGTGGATTGCCAACTATATTTGTTGCCATTTAGAAGGCAGTGCGGGCTGTGCCACTTGTAGACCGGCTGTCACAATCTGTCATAACAGCGACAAGGCCAAACAATGGGACAAACAGTGGGACACACAGGGGGAAAAACAGGGGGACAAATAGGGGACCAAATAGTGGGCAAACAAATAGTTTTCAAAATACGTATACGTAATCCGAGAAATCGCAACAAAAACATTATATATAAATCGAACTTTGATTTTAAAAAATATGTAGACTATTTGTATATTTTCTTTTGCCTTTTCTTTTACTTCTTCGCTGTTTTTGCATCAAAATAATTGCCCATTTCCTTGTTTGATCTTGATCCCTCGCTCGTTAAACATGGCAAAATGATTGGCAGATGCCACTGAGAACAGGCCGTAAGATATGTATATATCATATATATGCATAATCGGCACCTATTTTTAGTATCCCAGCTGGACAAAAAATGTCGTGAAGCGATCAAGATGAATGGCAATGACACGAAGCAGACTACGCAAATGGAATGGAGAATAGAAAATGAAAAATTGCGCGTTGCCGTAGAAACTTCCGTTCGCTGCATTGCTTGTTTGATTAGTAGCACAATTATTACGCATACGCCGCGTAGTGTAAACAATAAAGGTGCGCTGAATCATGACACACACACGAACACAAACACATTAGGGATTAGATCATCCGCATCAACGGTGCGTATACGTTACTTGAGCTCCTGCGCCTCGCCACGATTTGCTATGTCCCGCGTCGGCGACGGCGTATTCAGCACACTGCCATCCTCGACAATCTCAACGCTATTGCGTCCTATGCAACTATCGTCCAGGCTGCGATATTTGGGACTATTGCTGCGGCTGCGCGCCGACGATGCGCCGCTGCCCTCAATATGAATGGGTATGAAATGCACATTGCCCAGGCTGTTGCCGCCGGCGCCATTGGCAATATTGATATTCAGATGGCCATCTCCTCCTCCTCCTCCTCCTGCTCCGGCACTTAGGCCACTGCTGGCATTCGCGGTTGCTGTTGTTGTTGTTGTACTGTTTGTTGTTGCATTGGCGGTCGTTGACTCGACGACAACGTCTGGCAGGCTAATGCTCTCGATGCACACCAGCCTCTCGTCGAAATGCTGCTCATCTGCGTCGTCGACATCGAGTTCGTCGCACTGCAGCAAAATCTCCTCGCCGCAGTCGCAGTCGGTTGACGTTGAGTTGGCATCGCGCACAAAGGGTGTGCGCAGCGGCAACGTTGCAGCGCTTTGCGACGAGCTACGGGGCGGCGGCGCAGGGGCATGTAGCGGCATGTGATGTATGCTGTGTCTGTCATGGTGCCCAGAGCTGCCCAATCCGATGCCCGAATCCGCATAGCTGCTGCTCAAATTGGAATCACTTTTTAGTGCGCTGCGTTCGCTGCTCGCCGATTGCCTTGAACCATTGGGCGTGGCAGCACGATCGCAGTCCAACATCTCCAGAGCCTCATCGAGTTCATCGTCCTCGGGTTCTGGCTCCGCCTCGATGGCATCGTCCTCCTCCTCATGCTCATCCTCGGCCTCTTCCTGCACATTCTCCAGCTTGACATTGGTCAAACGTGTCCAGGGTCGCCCCATGCCCCCTCCATTGGATTGCTGATAGATTGTGGTGGGTATATCCACTGCGAATACATCATCTTCCAGCGTCTCTACATGTGCCTCGTTCAACTCCTCAATGTTGATGCCGCTGTCGTAGAAGATCTCCTCTCCTCCAAGGCTTGATCTGGGACTCGACTCAAAGCTGCAGTCCGAGACGGTAATGCGAGGCACTTCCTGCTGCTGCTGTTGTTGCTGCTGCTTGTGTTGTCGTGGCGGTGCCAGCGGCACACGCGACTCACTCACGACAGACTCACGAAACTCACGCGGCGTGCTGGCCCGTGAGCTCGACGCCGATTGCCCACTGCTCTCGTTGGGCTTAGCGCTGGTTTGGCCCATAGTTAATATATCACTGGTGTTGTTGCTGTTGCTGTAGTAAGTGTTGGTGCTGTTGTTGTTGCTACTGCTGTTGCTGGTGCTGCTGCGCTGGTGTTGCAGCAGGGTTGCATTGCCTTGCTGATCTCCCGCGCGAGTGAACAGCTCGACGTTTGCCGCTTGAATAAAATCGCCGCCGCCATTTGCCGCCGCTCTATTGCTGGCATCGTGCTGCCTCGCCGCGTCGCCTCTCTGGCGACTCTCTTCGTTGGGGAATCGCTCTTGCTCTAGCTGCTCCTGCCTCGTTGCTGCTCCAGCTGAATTACTGCGACTGCGACTGTGACTGCGAGTGTGCTCTCCGTGCTCTTTGTCCGCGCTCTGCGGCACCGACGCGTTGTGTCGATTCTGTGGACTATTATTAGACATCGTCATTTGATAACTATTTGTGGACACGGTCGCGGGGTCGGAGTTCGTTTCAAGGTGTGCTGCTGCTGCTGGCCGCCCTGCTGCTGCCGCTGCTGTTGCTAATGTTGCTGTTGCTGTTGCTGTTGCCTGCCCACTGGCTATTACGTCTTTGCACTTGCCCGCGTGTTGCTGCTGTTGTTGCTGCTGTTGCTGTTGCTGCTGTTGTTGCTGTTGTTTTCGCTGATGATTACGTCCACGCGCCATGAAAATTTCACTGAGAAACTCGCGACTCTTTTGCAGTGTTCTGCGTTTCTTGGGCACCCTCGACTCTTCCGCTGCAACACTGTCACAAATGTTGCCGTTGCTGTTGCTGCTGCTGCTACTGCTACTGCTGCTGTTGCTGTTGCCCAGCTGCAACGCAAAGTTGCCTAACGATAGGCGCGATAGTCGTTTCTGTTCGTTCGATTGTTTCGATTGCTGCCGATAAATAACCGTCTCTACCGTTTTCCTCTCATCAATTACCGTGCCAGCAATGCTTTGATGTTGTTGCTGTTCCTGTTGTTGTTGTTGTTGTTGCTGTTGCTGGTGTTGTCCCTCTGGCTGTGCAGTGCCATCGATCTCTGGGACGAGAATCCGTTTGTAACGATCCGCTTGGCAATTGCTGCTGCCAATTAGACGATCGTCTGCGTTGTTTGCTTTAGCTTTGGCTGCCTCGTTTTGACTGCCCGCGCGAGCAACAGCAGCAACATTTCGATCATTATGTTCATCAACAACAGTCGTCGCTGTCCTCGTCGCTGGCCCCGGTTCGCCTTCGCCCATGTTATTTATAATCGAATTTTCGGAGCGCCAAGAGATTGCTGAATAGCCATTAGAAGCAGCAGCAGCTGTTTTTGCTAATTTTACACTTTGATTCTCTTCGTCGTCGCTGGCAAAGTCCTCCAGCTCTTCGATCACTGCTCGTCTTGCTGGCAACGCCATCTTTGCACTCCCGCTCTCATGTGCTCTCTGTGCGGTGCTGAATGAGCGTAGTGAGCTGTGGCTGACACTCTCTGCAGCAGCTTTGGTTGTGCGTGTTGTTGCTGCTGGTGCTGCTGCAGCTGTGGCTGCTGTGTCCTCTTCATCGTCACTTGCATTCTTGTGCGGCTTTCTCTGACGCGTGCGTCGCAGCAAATTGAACATTTCTGCTAATTTCTTGTGTCGCCTCTTCACACACACATAGACACTTCCACACACTCACACTAAATTTTATTTAATTGCATGTTCATCGTTTTACATCGATTTGTTAGTTTCGTTTTTAGTTGTTTGCTTTCCTTTCGCTCTCTTTCATTTATAACCAATTCGTTTTTATTGCATCCAACCTGTTGATAAACATAAATAAATAGAAATAGTTGTTGTTGTTGTTGAATATGACACAAGGTTAGTCTAACTAATTAGAATGTATATGTAAATGAATATTAGATGCAACTTACAGCACGATTCTCAGAGCTCATGCGAACTGAGTGGCGGCTGAACTGGAACTGGCTCCACACGATGATGACAAACGCTGGACAAGTACAGGCACACACTTACACACACACACACGTAGCTGTAGTTCTCGTTGTCGTTGTGTATGCTTCGAATACACTTGACAAAAAAGACACATGGCATAATTAATTTTAATTGCAATTGTATTGTTCAGTTCGGTATGACGATATTGTTTATGGTTAAGCCGGCAAATTTGGCGTATTCCGATATGGTAGTGTGATATGTGTATTAGTGTGTGTGCGTCATTATGAATATTAATTGGTGCGTAGAAAGCTAAAGGTCGCTTTATTGTATATTCCGTCATTTTGTGTCATCGGGAGCGAGAATAGAAAACAAAACTTGACTTCATTTGCCTTGTGATTCATTAGATAGCTTAACTCAAGTCCAAAGAATAGTTAAGTAGAGTAAGAGAGTATTAGAAATTAATTATTAGATGAAGGAATGAAAATATCTACGGGTGAGTACAACAAGGAATATATAGCTCAACTCTATAGTAATCAAATATTGTGTAAATGACATTTTATAAAGTATTACCAATTGCAAAATGATTTATATCCCGAAAGAAAGGCAATATTCGTCATGCCAAGGGTTCTAAGTATACCCTTGCAGGTTCTTATATCCCCCGATCGTTCCTATACAAGTGATATATATGTATTAGTGATAAATATGAATGTTATATCTTATTGTGGCACTGATAAGTTAAGTAATTTCTTAAATGAAAGCTGGTCTTTATACAAAAAAGCAAAGATCAGCCGATAGTTTGTATGGCAGCTATACGATATATAGGTTCGAAGCGGTTCGTTTCGACTTATTTAGAGTGTGTAGCAATACGAAACATGTGTGCTAAGTTTTATCAAGATAGCTCTAAAAGTGAGAGATAAGTTTCCGTTGCAACAGACAGACAGAAGGAGAGACAGTCAGGGGTAGATCGACTTCTCTGTTGATGCTGATCAAGAATATATATATTTTATGGGGTCGAAAATGTCTCCTTAGGTACTTTGCAAACTACTGGACAAAATTAATACACCCTCTGCAAGGGTATCAATATAATAAGCAATAAAATTATAAACTAAAATAAATTATAAACTAAAATAAACTAATCACTTCCTCTTGTTGTACAACTTCATAATCCTGCTGACACCTGTAGCAAGTACAGCAATGCAATAGGCACTGCAGCCGCAAACTTCCCCTGCCATATGCAACATCTTTTGCTATAGTTTCAAGTTCAGGCCACACGACTATGTTTCTCTCTCTCTCACTTTTTCTTCCTCTCTCTACACGTAAACAGACCAATTATAGGCAGCAATAAAAATGGCAAGTTCTTCAAAGAAACGAAAGATCGCTAAAATTAGAGCCCGCCTAGGTATGTACAATATGTGTGTATGTTTTAGGGCTCATCGGCTTTAGATTGAAAAAGGGGGACTTTAAGGGGGCAAAGATATATTAAGCAGGGGGATGGGGCTGAGAAGGGGGTGAAGATGTAGTCAGGTTGGAAAACACATTGACGTCACCATAAACACACTGCGAAGCGGCAACCCGTGTTACAAGCACACACAGCCAGGCTGCTCTGCTCTTCGATGTTGCTGCTGTTGTTGTTACTGTTGTTGTTGTTGTTGTTAGTTGTTGCACTTGATTTTTCCCCTAATTGATGGGGCAAGGAAAATGTGCGCCTGGGATTTTTGCACGAATTGTGTGCGGCGCAATTTGCGCGTATTTTTGCCAGTTCCATTGAATTACGTTTATTTTGCAAATAGATAGAGATGGGGATAGATAGATAGATAGATAGAGAGAGCCAAAAATAAAATAGAATTGCATGAAATTTGCGCAAAATTTGGAAAACGTCAATCGTCTGTGCGGATCGGGGCATTCTCAAGAGGATGTTTTTGGCAGCGAAACGGAAATGATGCAGTAAGGAAAATTAATGAAATCAGACAAAGATTACCAGATACCAGATCGCATATATAAATATATAATATAATGTGTCTCTATAGATAAAGTAAAAATAAAATATATGATGAATTTCATGTTTCCGTCTTGGCCCAATTCAAAAGTCGTTCAAGTTTGCAACCTTCGCCATTGGCCCAAGGCGTATAAGTTGTATTTTCATTGTATATCATGCCAATTGTTGCACAATTCCAGAATGGAACAGAAACAGAATAAACTTGAAATGTTTAACGAGTGGAAATCGAATTCATTAAAAATTATAAATGTGGCCATAAAGTTAGCACCACAAAGGAATTTGCCTTAATAAATTCCATCCAAAGCGAAAGAAATGTTCAGAATAATTAAAATAATAGATAAAATATGCCATGTGAAAATATTTGGCATGCTGCTCTGCTCTCACTGCTCGACATATGTTTAGAATATATATAGGTAAAGTAAAAGAAAAACAATCTTTGACTGTGTGACTTTGCCACTTGATACTTGACGTTTCGGAAAAACAATTGAGAATTACTTGAAAAACAGCAGCAGAAGAGCTTGCGATATGTTGAGCAACTTTCCCAGTGCGTTGTAGCGCAGTCCCCGAACGCCTTCGTTGTTCACTTTCCCTTTCGCTTGTAGACAAACCGACCATCGCCCCCGGGACGATTCCCCCCGCCCCACCTGCTGGCACTGAGCCAACTGACATTGACTGATGCCAGACCCCAGTCGAGCCAGGCGGTTTTCTTTTCCTTCACTGCTGCTGCTGCTGCTGTTTTCCATGAGCTGCGCCCGTTCTTGACGGCGTGTGTGGGTTAATGTTTTGCTTTGGACTTTTGCTAAGCTTTTTGTGTAATTTCTTCGTTTTTTATAAACAATTCGCTGGGCCCTTTAGCTGTTTAGCGAAAAAAATAAACCTAAACGATGCGATCTGAACCGAAGGTGATACAAATTCGTTTGAACGAATTATGAAGGCCCATAAAAGCGATTTGTAAGCGATTGTTAGGGGGCAGAGCGGAAATAAATTTCGTAAATTAGTGGAAAAACATTCGAGGCGTGTGACATGCGACTGAAATATATAATATATTGCGACATGCCTTGAGGTGTTGAGAAAATTAATTGAGCGTGTGGCACTGCAGTTAATCTAAGGGCAGTCCGATGCAAATTGATATAATCATATATATATAAAATCAAAACTAATCCACCTACTCAAAGCTCAATCGGGAAAGGAGAAGGCAATTCTCGACATACAATATGAAATTGTTTATTTTCAAACATATATTTTACACTTGCTCATTACAGAAAATGACAAATATTAATTAGTTATTTTCAACTATTTTCACTTTGTACTTCATTTTTCTTTTATTTTTCATTTCACTAAATTTGTCGCTAGACACAAAAACACTTGTTAGTCGCGCTGTCAACACTGTCGGCACATGCGGCGAATGCGCAACGAGTGCGGACAGGCAGGCAGAAATAGAGAAATAAAGCACATACGGCGCACGTTCTGCGCGGCGCAACAGACTTTTCACGACTGAAAAATCACTGCGCTGTGTCGTTGTCGACGTCGACGTCGCTGTGGAAATTGTCGTGAAATGAGTGAAAAATATAGAAATACGATTGGTACAATCACTTATCGATAGGCTGAATACATAGAGCTTCAACTTAAGAAATTAAAACAGTCCAACGAATTGTGATAATAGATTGAATATTTTATTGGCAAAGTGTTCACATCTATTAAGTTGTAGATAGTCATTCAATATACAATAGTATATAAGGTCTTAAGTAAATAAAGGTGTTAAGTAATGCGGATATTGTGGACATGTAACAAAAATAACATATAACATGTGTATACGATAATATCTTTAGTAATATTATATAATATAAATGTTCAAATATATGTATTTATTGAATAATAAACTACTGAAATAGATCTTGGAACTAGATACACAAAATCGGTTTCTTATTCCTCTTACTTTGCCAACGTGCAATACAAATTTCTAGAGCAAATAATAAGCCTGAGACAGTATAACATAGTCCCAGCAGTAACCAAAGCCACTTGAAATCTTTAACAGTCAAAGATTTGACCTCAAGTGAGTCTCTAGACAGATTTCTTATATGCGCATCTGCAATCATTTGTAGAGTAGCTTCTGTCTTCCAGTGTTTCTGCAGTCCCATTTCGTAGGTATTTATTATGAATTCGTCTAAGGCCACCTTATAGATAGAGTTCATAGTCAGAATACCACTCGTAGGTATACTTTCGGCAATTCTAAGGCCTTTGGATTCACACAATATGTTGAGATTATAACGCTTTTGGTATTGATCTATCGGTGACCATGTAGTTGTAAATAATATATAGGCGTAACTGGTATTTAAGGCTAGTAATGCATCTTGCCGAGTTCCAATATATAGCCATTCTAGCTTAGGGATAACAGTTTTAAAAAACTTACTATCAACTTCTGATTCAATGAAATCGTTTGTAGTAACTACAGACGTTGTTTCTAATCCACTATTTCGTAAATCTTCAAAGTTTTGAATTTGTTTTGGGTGAGGTGGTTTTGTTAGCAACGTACTCAAATTCACATTGAAAAGACAAGTGAGTATTATACCCAACAGGCTCATAAACATAACGATCTGCTGCAGGGAAGTACTGCTTCTATGTCTATTCACTCGTAAGGGTAAGCCCAGAACTCCACAGACTGCTCGCAGATTGAAGAACAGTGAGGAATATGAAAGCTCAAAACGTCCTCCAAACATGCGATGGGATACGGCTACACTGATTGTTTCAAGTACAGCAAACATGAAATACGTTGCCACAACTATGAGGGAATAAGTCCTTATACTTGTATACAAGAGAACATCTCCGATGCACATTTTCTCTCCACATGGGACTACAACGAAAACGTTATTCAATTCGGCATTCGCAAGGAATTCAATATTAATATGTGATCTATACGCAAATCTTCGGATCGGCAAATCAATCTCGCCATGCATCGTCAGTATCAAAATTTCCCGAGGATCAATAACTCTTTTTTTCCGAAATTGTGGATGAAGTTGCAACGTTATGTTGTATTTATTCGTAAACTCTATAATCGGTCTTTCCGTGGAGCCACTTAATTCCTCCTTGCCTGTTTGTGAATTGTTTCTCAGAGAGCTTTGTGGCTTAATCAGATCAGGTAGGATAACAGCAGATTTTCCATAAAAATTATAGTGCATCTTGGGAAAGAATGGTCTCTCATTTATATTGACAAACTGCTGAAGAGTTGCTTTAGGAAATGGTAGAAGTCTATGGGCAATGATCTTTTCTTTTGCATCGCTAGACATTGAATCGAATACAAGAAGATTAAGAAAGCTATGTAGATTCGCTTGCGCACTTATTAGGTGCATCAGATCCCCGGAAGTGGATGAATTACTATGCAACCAAATGATAATTCGAGCCTCTCTCATTCGATTTATATCCTTAGCCAGAAAATTGAGCAACATTATGTCGGCGGTATGACTCATGCAAACGAGAGCAAGTGCTTGGCTGTTACAGAAATTTTTCACATTTATTCTGGTTGATTCGTCAACTCGAACAATGGGAGTTTCCACCGAGTTGAAGTCCTTCAAAGCGCACGTAACATCCTTAGAGAGTGTCAATATCAGAATTGTTTCAATGGTTTTCTCCTTGTGCACCTTGGAAATAAATTTCTTTAAAAAGTTACTTTCCGTAGCTTTAGGTTCTAATATGGATGGACAACCACCAGGTAGAATAAGCAGTAAAAACTGCAGCAGAGTATTCAAATTTGTAGTCAACATTCTAAGTCAATTTTTGAAGACAAACTAAACGTCAAATTTAAGCTAACCAAAGTTGTTCATTAATATAATAGGAATTTAATTTACTACCCAGCTGAGTATTATGCTATGAGCCAAATTGAAATGAGATATGTCAAAATGATTGCAAAACAGCACGCAAGCTACAGTAGAGTGTACTTGACAGTGATATACCCGCTACTCACCTGACTAAAACGATTTCTTATTTGTTTTGCATACTTAAGGGAAAGACATCGAAATCATTACTTATTTAGAATTGTTTAAATAACTTCTGTCGTAATTATCCGATCGAAACTAAATTTTTAAAAATCATTTGGCTAATCATAGTTATTGTGTTTGCCAAAAATGAACTGTCCTGGTTTTGAATTACGCTTTATATTCAGTTTATATTGATTTATGTGGGCAGAAGGGGGCGTGGTCGAATTCTAAAGTAAACTTGATATACGTGTAGTAATAGCATATTGACAACAAATTTAGTAGCTCTAGCTATATTATTATAGTCTCTGAGATTTAGTTTTTCATATCGACAGACAGACAGACGGAGAGACAGACATACAAACAAACAGACAGACAGACATATATATTGTTTGTAGGGCTGTCACACCTCTTTCTACCTGTTACATATATTTCCGGTCAGCACAACTTTATAATACCCTTATACCCTATGGGTAGCGGGTATAATTAATATACATTAATTGCTGTTTTAAATATAGCCAGTACTCCAGATACTATGATGGTGCAAGAGAGTTGTAAAAAGTCAAGCACACTCGATACTAAAAAATAGCAGTGGGAGACAGGGAGAAAGCATAAATAATTAACAAATTAGTTTTTGATACTTTCCTGGATATATTTTTATTTTGAAGATACCGGGCTGGGTACATGACGCTACAGATGCTTATCTTATTTATATCTCAATGCAAATGAAAGGTATACTAAGTTCCTATAAGTTGACTTTGTCGGCAAAAGCAAAACTTTTGATTCGTATCCGTGCCTTATATCATTAACAATTCGCACGTTGTCGTTACCTTAACGATGCTAATTTGATTAATTTGCAATGCTTACAGTCGCCTGTCACATGCGGCGGATGTGTAATGTACGTTATGCGCGCTCAAACAGTTTATTAAACGTTAATTATCGCTTGTTATTGTCGGAAAGGTGAGTTAATTGAACGACCACGTCCTTTTCATTATGCTGATTGTGCGCGCCGCATCTTCAGTTGAATGTTTCCGCTACTCTTCAGATGGGCGAACTTAAAGAGATGGCACAGCAATTACCTTGCATGCTCTGAAAATATGAATTGCTTGAATTTTAAGAGAATGCATTGGATTGTAATACTGCGCCAGAAGTTGATTCTTTTCAAAATTGAAGACCACGTGATGAATTTGAGCCATCACAGACTTAATTTGAAATCGACTGAGAAAGTCAATGTGTCAATGTTCCATTATATTTATATACCTTTGCGGGGGTATTTATACATTATTTATAAGTTATTTGCATATAAAATTTAAGCGAAATCGGATCCCTATGACATAAAGCTGCTATTAAAAAAAATTCAGGCTTATGTATGAAAACCAATTCTGACTTTATAAATATAAGTTACCATTATATATCACATGTATAGCAACGATCGGCGGTTATATAAAGCTACAAGAGTATAGAACCTTCGACATGTCGTTTTATTGTAAATTAAGTCCTCTCCAAATAATTGCAATCACTTCTAAAATGTACAACTGTAGTTTTTGTGGAATATGTAAGATGAATAAAGAATAAGAATCAGTAAGCTCGGTTCTTATCATATTGTAAGAAGACTTTATTAAAGGGTATTTCTCAGTTGATTACTTTCATCTGTTAATTGCTGTTATCTGTTATATTCAATAATTTTGCCATGGCAAAATAATATCAAAGAATATTTAATAATCAAATCTGATTATACGTCACATGCATAAACACACACATACACACACTATTTTCAATCTAGAAACCGCAATTTGTATTTGGCGAGAAGCATTCCGATTTTTTCGCTTTTATTTTCCTCTCAGTTTTATGTGTATGTATGTGTGTGTTTTTTTTTTTTTTTCCAATTTCCATTGCTGACAGTTGCAAAACTCGCGTGCGCTAAATGTTATTTATAATAGAATTTATGCCTAGGCTCCCATATCCGACCCGATCTATATATGGCCAATGCAAATGGCAGGCTGTGTCGCATGGCGCTCCAATTTGGCTGTGTATCATTTTTAAGGGTGCGGGGTGAGGTATAGTATATAATATGGGGCAGTCAGACTAGCCGACCGACCGCAAAACTCAACAACAGCCATGGCGGCAGCGTTATAATAAACCATTTTGTGGCTGGCAAAACTCCTGCAAAATGGACAAAAATGGGCGAATAAATTCACAACGTATCGCACAAACACACACACACACAAACACAGAGGAAAGGCATGCATAAAGTAAAGCTCTGGTGGTATGCAAAGAATTCATTATTGAATAGCGAATTGAAAATGGCATTGTGCAAACAATGTTTGACGTTATATTATTATGTAGTCACAGCGCTAGAATGAGTTTTCCGGACTCATCTTGCGCTCTGAGGCGTGAAAATTGCACATCTCAATGGCAGTGCGTGTATGGCGTGTGAGATTTACCTACACTCGCCTCCCTACACCCTTGCCTTGTGCAGCCTTTCCATGTTTTCAACCAGTGACAACGGGAGGCTGTCCATAAAAATGGCCGCTGCCGGCAGCGGGATGTGTCAACAGCTGCTCGCACATTTGGCGAGTGTTGCATAATTTTTGACCGTTGAAAAAACGACGCAACAACAACAAAGGCAAAAAAGTCAATTTAATTACAAAGAGAGCAATTCCAATTTGAATCAACTGGTTATATTTGTTTGTACACAGCAGTGTGTGTGCGTGTGTCAAAGCTTTAAACGGGCTTAAACGCCTTTAAGCGATCTTTGTTTGTGTGCGTGTGTGCATGTAAATAGTTCACACGGCCAAACTAAACGGAAGCCGCGTTGCACACAAACAAACTGCCACCCAACCACACACACACCCACACGCACACCCGCACACTAACTCTTGTGTGTGTTAGTGTGCCAGGCTGTTGCCGCAAAGTATGCTACAGGGAATTTTCAGTTTCATGCGCCCAGCAGCTTTACATTTATTGTACACTGTCCTTGCCACGCCCTTCACTCCCTCCTCCCGCTTTCGCCCAAAAAGAACGGGGCTGGCCAGAAAGAAAAATAGAATTGTTTATTTGGCTTCGCCTTTCTTATTTAAAACTATTTTATGTGCCGCTGTCCCAGCAAAAACTTTTCCAACAGCAGAAACGAGAAAGGGTTAGAGAAAGAGAGGGGGGAAGAGAGAAGGAGACTGGGGATGAGGAAATAGAGCAATTGGAGTGTGAAACGTTTTCACTTCCGTGTGTTGGCAAAGGCTGCTATAGCTGTAGCTCTGCTGCAGTTGTGCAGCACTTTTCCTAACATGTACATAAAGTTTAGTCGATTTTGTGCAGAGCTCAGTGTTCTTGTTGTTGTTGTTGATTTTCTTAGTATTACTGTTTTTGTTGTTGCCGCTGCTAGCCCCAAAATCCCATTTGGCACTGAATTGTGTGCACACATTGAATTTGTAGTTGGCTTAAGACCCAAGCTATATATGAGCATTAATAGATATTTTGAGTGCGATGCTGGGCGATGCAAGCATATAAATAAGCTGCAACACTATCTTTTTTTTTGCAGTGTGCCGTGTAATTGAATCGTGAATGTTGCATACTTTCAGGGCGCCTACAATTTTAAGTCAGCACCGATTCTTTTTCTCCCTCTGCGTTTGTTTCGATTTGTTTATTTGTTGTGCACGTCACTTGCCTTATACAAATTTGTGCAACATTCAGCGACATACATATATGCATGTAACCTGGTCAACACACACTCGACACATTACAACTATGAAAGATGGTTTTTCGAGCGTCAGCTGAAGAAAACTGAAGAAAAATTAGGCACGTGAGGCAACTGTCATTGTTGTAAACGAGTTCAGAGAGTAACATTAACAATAGCTTAGAAGAATCGCCTAGATGAAATTAGAATTTAAATATGTTAAGTCATCAAGCTTTCAGAGCTACAAAATAAACTTCGTTGTTAATACTTTTTAATTTACATAAGCGAATTTATTGCATAAATTTTAATATATTGTATAATTGTTAGGTTTATTTAGTTAAAAATAAAAAAGTATTAAATTATTTAGTTTAACGGTTTACACAGTTATTCCAGTTTTGTTTTGTTTGTTTTTTAAACATAATAATAATAAATATTAACATAGCATATCTTTTGTTCCATAGGTTTTAGTGTAACACACACACATACGGTCTCTTAATTAGTTAATAACTTTTAATCAACATTCCATTTCAAATCTCTCGCGACAACAACATTTTGACGACTCTTTCGCAACTCTTGTCTGGACTCAATCCTGCCAACTTATCTTCGGCATGCCAAATCTTTTTACCTAGATCGAATTTGTTTGCTTCTCATTTCTGAATGACTATTAACCAATCCCAAATAATGTATACATCAATTCAGTGATAAGATTTCAATGTATTTGCATTTTGTGTTTAGTTAAAATTCGGAATTATGTAAGTATTAAGATAAAGAGTTTCAAATAAAATTCCGATTTAGACATTGATTATAGTACTTCGTCGTGTTGGCTTCTTACGCCAACGCGCTACGCTAATCTCAACAAGAAAAACTATCCCAGCAATGCCATTACCGTAGGCAATCAATTTCCATATCCATTTCAAATCATCCATACTTAGGGGCCTGGCCTCTTGATAGTTTCTTTGCTTTTCCATTGAATTAATTGACGATAACATACCTTTACCAGCCTCCTTTCTCCAGTGATTTCGAAGACCTGAGCTATGAGACAACTGAATGAACTCGTTTAAGGCCAGCTTATATATAGAATTTATCGACACAATCCCACTTACTGGTACCCCATTCGCCAGAACCATGGATTCGGACTTACACAGGATCTTTTGATTATAATGTCTCTGGTACAAATCTAGAGCATCCCACAATGTTGGATACATGACATAGGCAAAGTTAGTATCAAATGCTAGAAGCAATTGTTGCTGTTCTTTCATTGTCATTGTTTTTACATTTGGTAGGACAGTCTCAAAAAAATTTGCATTTATTTTTCTTTCCACGTAAGCTCTTTGATCTTTGCTAATTGAAACTTGTAGTTCACTATTCCGTAACTGATTAAAATTCTGAATCTTCTCAGTCCGTGGTTGTTTTATTAGCAAAGTGCTGAGATTGGCATTGAAAAGACTGCTGAATATGATCCCAAAAAAGCTCATAGCCATTACGATCTGTTTTAATGAGACACTGTTATGGTGTCTACTAAGTTGTACGGATAGTCCAAGAATCCCACAGAAAGCACGAAGATTTACCAACAACGAGGAATACGAAAACTGAAACCTTCCTCGAAACATTCGAAATGTTACCCCCATAATGATTGTTTCGAGCAGAGCAAACATAAAGTACGCTCCCAGAATGATCCATGAGTAAGTTCTCAGTCCAATGTACACATGGCTTATGCTTATTTCTTTTTCACAAGGCACTATAACATATATAGCACCAACCTCTAACATTGAGAGATATTCGACAGTGTTTTCCGATTCAAGGTTTGATGAGAAGTACCGCAGTGGTAAATGCAATTGGTCATTGATTGTCAAATTTAGTATTTCCCGCGGACTTAATTTCTTAATTGTTGGATAGATACGTAATTTGATATGATATCTTTTTGAAAACTCCATTATTAGTTGGTCCAGAACTCCAAAAAACTTTAATTTTGTCTTCATTTCTTCAGATAGTAATAAGTTTCGAGGCGTACCAAAATCGGGCAAAATAACGGCGGTTTTCTCATGGTAATTACCGTCCATCTTGGGAAAGATTAGTCCTTTATTTATATTTGCAATACGTTGGAAAGTTGCATTCGGAAACGGTTGAAGTCGATATGACGTTATAGTAGATTCACTATCATGCGATATTAAGTGGAGCACCAGAAGATTGACAAAGTTGTAGAAGTTCGCTTGCTCACTTATAAGTTTTAAGAAATATCTGGATGTAGCTGTCAGATTGTTCAACCATATAATAATACGTGCTTCTCTCATTCGAATAATATTCTCAGCTAGGGAGTTAAGCAAAGAGATATCCACTATCTCTGACATACAAACCAGAGCTAGTGCTTTGCTATTGTAAACAGCTTTTATATTCATCTTAGTAGACTCGTTCAAACGTAAAGTGGGCACCCCAATGGACTTGAATTTATTCAAGTGACAAATTAGATCATTTTGGCGTTTCACTATAAGTATGTTATCGATGGATATTTCCTTATTCACATTTTCAACGATATTTTTAATATATTCTATTTCTGACCACCCTGTATCCGATAATGACGTCAAGGTGAAACACAGATTAGGTAGCACGACTTGCAGGATAATGAAAATCCGAGTGTACGAATAAAATACCAACATCTTGAACCTAGCTTGGAAACCAGACTGACCTTTGATGTTTCACTCCTAGGAAAATAAAACTACGAGTTCAATCGATGATGTGCTTAATCATCCATTAAAAATTTTGATAATTGGAAATGTCGTTTAGTTTTTATACCAGCGTTGCCCACACATACAGTTGTGTTTTTAAATTGAGTTTGTGTGGTGGAAGCAAGCACGAAGCCTGCTGCGTTTTCTTGCTTTGCACTGAACGAAAGTCCGAACAGTAATGCCGAAGCAACACGAACGTCTTTACACTCGTACGTGTGTCGACAGAGCTTGGACAGAGGCCTTTCCTATGCACTGCTCATAGGGCTGTGCGTAGCACTGTTTAATACCCCTCACCCATCGAAAACTGTTGAAGAAGGGTATACTAACTTTGTGCAAATGTATGTAACAGGCAGAAGCCACAAAGTATATATATACTTACTGAGGATCAACAGCCGATTGAGCTATGTCCGTCTGTATGTTTAGATATTACAGAGACACAACAATTATGGCATAAAGGTTTCTGTATATCATACGCAGATCAAGTTTGTTATAAATGGAATACGCTTTTTAACTCGCTGTTTAAGCACGTATAAAAGATACAACTCTCTGATTTATTTACATATACTAAGCTTATTGAAATATCTACGTATCCACCAAATGTCAATCTAATCGAACAATTAAGACAGAAGTAATTCAAGAAAGTATGAGCATAACAGCAAATGGTTGTGTCAAATCTGTCGAAAATATTTTGAAACCATCTACATATATATGACTATGAGTATGAGTTCAACAAATAAAACAACACTGGAACATAGGTCGAAGGGTATCCTAATGTCGCGTGCGCTCGACTGTTGCTGTCGTAAGATAATCTAGTACGGCAGGCATGCGTTGGCTCAAAGTAAATAATTTTAAGCAAATTGCTTTCGCCTTGCTAGATAGTATATATTTTTTAAGTGGCTTTTGTTATAAAATAATTATAGTCAATATAGTCCAAAAAGAATAAATATATTTATCATAAGGAGTGAAATAAAAGCTTCTTTATTACAATAGCATAATTAAGATACAAATTCATTAAGGATATGTCAAATTATCAATTATACATCCAAAACTACAATTCTGCATGCGGTTTTCTTTTGCCATCGTGCTACGCAATTCTCACCAATAAAAACTAATGCAGCTATTCCATAACATAGGCCAATCAATTTAAAAATCCATTTCACATCAGCTAAGCTTAATCGTCGAACCTCCTGCCTATTATTTTCAATATCCTTTGATTTAATAGACTTAATCATTTTACGTCGAGCCTCCATACTCCAATGTTCTAAAAGCCCCAAACTGTGACCCCGTAGTATGAACTCATCTAAGGCTATTTTATATATTGAGTTTAATGCTAATGCTCCACCTATGGGCATGCTGTGGAAGATCTGCAAGCCTTTTGCTTTACAGAAAACCTTCGAATTATAAGTCTGCTGATAGTTCTCTACCAAGTCTGATAAAATCCTGGTCAATAAATAGGCATAACTTCTATTCATAGATAAAAGATGTTCTAAAATTTTAATATTGTCCACCACTTTTATATTACGTATTTTGTTTATAAAAATTTCGTGCTCCACATATATTTTAACTCCACTACCTGTTAAAATGGGTAACCCACTTCTTTCCAGTTCCTCTAAGTTCTGAATCTGCCTACGCTCAGGTTGTTTTGTGAGTAAAGTACTCAAATTTGCATTAAACAAACATGTGAAAATTATACTTAAAAGACTCATGATCATTACGATCTGTTGTAGTGATATGCTATTTCTATATTTGTTCAAACGAATAGGCAGTCCTAGAATACCACAAAATGCACGAAGATTTAAGAATAAAGATAAGTAGAAAAGTTTACATTTTCCCCTATATATCCAGTAGGTTGTCATTATAACAAGAGTTTCTATTACTGCAAACATAAAATATGCCACCAAAACTATAATTAAGTATGTTCTAAGGCCTGTATAGACATCCACAATACTGATGTCTTGTCCGCATGGAACTACAATAAAAATGGAACCGATTTCTGCACCCGAAACATATTCAAATTTAAATGTATCTCCTTGTGCAGCTTTTGCCAAGTATCCAATCGGTAAATCAACCTCTCCATTTATCGTCATATTGAAAATTACTTTACTGTCTATATATGCATTTTTTTCAAAAAGTTCATGAGTTCGTAACATAATGTTGTGTTTTTCTGCAAATACAATGAGAAGTCTTTCTGAAGAGCCACATAGTTGCATTTTTTCCTGTCCGCGAATCGGTTAAATATTGACTTCTTGGCCCAATCAAATCGGGTAAAATAATTGCAGTTTTCCCATGAAAATTGTTATAAACTTTGGGAAAGATAGGTGTTTTGCTAACATTTATTATACGTTGAAGTGTTGCGCTGGGAAATGGTTGAAGTCGATATGATATTATCGGTTCTTCAACATCTTTCCACGATGAGTTTATAACCAATAGGTTGAGGAAGTTGTAAGTATTCGCTTGTTCACCTATAAGGTCCATGAGCTCACTGGAAATAGACGATTCATTATGAAGCCAGATGATAATACGTGCCTCCCTCATCCGATTAATATTTTTTGCCAATGTGGTGAGAATCGCAATATCATCGATCTCGGATATGCACACCAAAACTAGTGCCTCTTTATTAAATACTTCTTTTACATTCATTCTAGTCGCTGCTTGGAAGCGCAGTGTAGGAATGCCAGCTACATTTAAATCGTTTAAGATGCAACTGGAGTCATGTCTATGTTTCATTATCAAAATTGTCTCAACAGACTGTTCCTTATGCACTTGTTCGATGAGACCATCAAAAAGTTGGTTCTCCGATAGCTCAGGAATCAACGACAATCTTAGGGCACCCAGCGGAACACATAGCTTCAGTAAAATGAATACACAACTTTTTAAATATAGGACCAACATTGTGAATCAAATTTAGGTGACGAACTGACCTCTTGAAAATAACTGTCGCGTACCAATTTGTAAATTATTTTAATCATTATTATCAATCATTTATCTTTTTAAGCTAACGTGATGGGAAACAATTTGACTGAAGGTGATTATCAGTTTCAATTAATATAATAGTGATCCAATTGGAACGTTTTTAGCTAAATTAGATTTTTAATTGGATATTCTAATTTTTGCCAACATAAAAACAGATAGCACTTCTTAAAATTGTAATAAACAATTTTTTCTATTAAATGAAACAAAAACATATATTTAAAACACCAAACGCCACTTATTATAATAATGGTATAATATTATTTAGTAATAATTGTGTACATATTGTAATACATTTTTATGTATGAGCATTATTTGAATAAGAACATATTTTTATACCCTTCGACCATTGAAAATGGTCAAAAAAGGGTACAAGATACAACTTTGACACTACGTAGATATTTCATTCAGCTTAGTATATTTTAAAGTCAGAAAGTTGTATCTTTTATACAGCGCTTACAAATTGAGTTCAAAAATTAAATTATTGTTATGTGGGGGCGGTGGGCATGGCACCTAACATTTGAAATAAACTTGATCTGCTTCCTGCCAAGTTTGGTAACTCTAGCTTTTATAATAGCTGAGATCTGTGCGTTCACACAGATAGACGGACAGTCGGACAGACGGACAGACAGACAGACATGGCTCAATCGACTCGGCTTGTGATCCTGAGCAAGAATATATATACTTTATGGGGTCTCCCACGCCTCCTTCTGCCCGTTACATACATTTGCACAAAGTTAGTATACCTTTTTTTGAACATTTTCAATGGTCGAAGGGTATAAAAACGTTTCAATTTGCCTCTTCTTGTGCACATTTGAAATTATTTTCTGCAGAAAAGTTGTTTCTCTTTCTATCGGTTCCAATAATAACGGATAAGTACAAGGTATATTCACCAGTACCAATTGAATAAACAAGTTGTGAGCCAACATTGTGAGCCAAGAATTAGTTACAAACTAAATTCATGCACTCCTCAACTTGTGCATTCTATTGTAATTGCTTTAAAACTTGCGATAATCAAACGCGGATCTCAAGTGTCAGAGCAGTAAATATGTTCATTGAAAAATTACACGCGTAATTGATAGATGTATCTTGGCGTCAATTTATGATAATTGCACTTTTATATGGCTGACAATTCTAGTCTAGGCAATTGTAGAGTAGGTGGGGTGCTATAGTTGGTGACGAAGGTGATGTTGAAGTGTAGAGTAGGTGTACATCATACATACATCCTATTATGTAATTCAAAAATATGCAACTCCACAATAAGCAGGCAGGTGAAATACCCGAATAAGAAACAATTATATTGCGAGTCTTTTCGAATCACCTTAGAAAATTCTACAAAGAGAGTCATAATAGTCTTTGCTTTTCTTAGATAGAGCATAAAAGGCTCACAGCCAAATGAAATAAAATGCAATAAAATAACAACTTAACACCTTCGGCGCAAATAAACAGCAGGCGGCAAGTGTACGGAATGAGTTCAAGAAATGCTGACGGTCTTAGTGTGTGTATTAGAAGGGAGTTGGGTGTGCGCTGAAGGGGTACCATAAAGGGAACTATGCTCGCACATACAAATGCGCAGGCAATGCAAAAAGCAAACCGTAAGCGTAGACTAAGCCGATTATAACGGGAATGTAACGAAAGTGAGTGCACGGTGAGGTGCGGCGAGGTATTTGGCAGAGTTGGCCAGGATGCCTGACTGGCTGGCAGGAAGTGCGTGGCAGAGAGACAGACACACAGACGGACTGAAGAAACAAGCAATGAATTATCGCACTAGCAGCGCCAGCAGTCGAGACAAACGTGTTGTAAAAAATGTAGTACTATTAATTTACTTGCATATCTTATTGTATCTTTATAAACAGACACGCACACTGAGACACATAGATACACCGAGACACATAGCCAAAGAGTGCGGGAGTGCTAAAAAGATGGAGTGAGCAATAGGGAGTTGGGGGATATGACAACCCTCTGCAACTGCCTGAGCAAGTGCTTTGGCATTGGCTTAGTGCTAAGAGATTTCTAATTCAGTTGAGCAGAAATAAATTACTTACCGTAATTGTTTACCATATAAAACTGTAGCAAAGGCGTTAAACGTAAATCGAGACAGTTTGTTTGTTTGTTTGTTTATTTGTGCTGCCATTGCTTCTGTAACTTTGTGTTGCTTTTCTTGCTTTTGTATTCCCTTTAGCAGTTCTTATGACTTTTTTGAGTAATTTCGGTTTGCCAGCTGTCACTCTGCTGAAAAGGATTTAACATATAACCATACCCAAGATCTGTTGAAATGAGTGAAAAGGGTTTAGGAAAGTACAAGACTGCAGCAATTGAAATGAGATAAGAACATTTGCTTTAACTGTGGAGATGTAGTTATGTCATTGTCACTTTTCAACTGCTTAATGACCGTGTTCTCTGTAAGATATGATAGCTTATTTCTTTAAACTATAACTTTATAATTTATAGACATAATCCCATTATAATTTAGAAAGCATATGTAAAAACGAAGGGTATAACTAACTCTTTTAATGGCTGAGATCGTGACGTTCAAACAGACAGACAGAAGGATAGACGACAGAAATGGCTCAATCAACTCGGCTAGTGATCCTGGTTATGTTTTCACAAAGTAAGTATACTGTTTTTACCATTTCCAATTGTCGATAGGTATAATGAAGTATGCTGAAGCTGAGGATCCGTTGTAATCAAACGGCTTTCTCTAAGGTATCTTTAGGGTTGATTGCTTTCTTGCCAGCGTTTTACTCACTTATTTTAATACGTTTAAAAGTATTTTGTAAAATTTATTAACTTATTTGCTTTTAATTTATCTACTGCACACTTATAGTTGACATGAGCAAATTATTGCCGTTTAATTTTGTGCTATATGTCGCCAATAAATAATTGTGCAAAGGCAGGCAACATTTTTGCGTCGATTACAATTTTTAATTATATTTTAATGAACTACTATAGGGGCACAAACACACACACATACACAGAGAGAAAAAAGAAGAAGAGCTACAACAACTTTAATGCAAAATAAACAGAATAAAAAATCGAGGTGTCCTATAAATATATGCGCGTTTCCAGCGAATTTATTGCACGTGTAATGCGCATTTTAATGTGGCAGACAACAAGTCTGTGCTTGCAACTGGATATTTCATTTTGCCACCTCCTTGCCCTCCCTTCCCCTTGCCATCAGCGAGTGTGTAATGAATTTTCACTTTCGACTCCGCACGGAATCAAGTGAATAATAGTAAATGGATTTAATAATCCTCAGGCTGTTCGGAATGTAAAGATAATTACAATTTATCATGGCAATATTGAGCCAGCAATTTGAAACGAAGATGGAAGGGCAATGTAAAAAGGAATGAATTCTAAGATATCTTTCAATATCCTAAAAGTTGTGTGGGCACAGATACCTGCAGTGAGCTTGCGATCCCTTTATGGTCCCTGATACTCATGATGCTCACTCATTTGCTTCCGTTCGCAGAGCTTGCAACCACAAGTCACGTGTTTGCTGCAACGAGAGTTGCCTCGTTAAAACTCCAAAAATCAGGCATTAGCTGCCAGTTTGCACTTAAAGTCATAAATTTATTCAAATATATGGGAGCACAAAGCTGTGAACGCATAAGCCTCACACGTTTGAGATGGGCAATGCTTTAACGTAAAATTTATATTAACTTCATTTTGTGCGCGCGCGGCACACGCTGCATGCTGCACGCAGTCGTTGCATAACTCATACGCACCGTGTGCAACCGCAACGGCGGCAAGGAGTGCAACCAGGAGTTGCGAGGCGTGTCGGTAGTGCCAACTTTTCAAACAGGCATATCACTGATGCTATCCAAAGAAAGGGGAAAGGCAAAGAGAGAAAGGCAGTGGCAGGGGGAGCGTTTGCTACGTACGTCCACGGTCCAAATGGCAGCCAAGAGAATTTTAAATTACGCTTTTGAGTGGCGACGCGAATGGAGTTGATGCCGAAATGCAATAGCAGTTGCATCAACAGCAGCAACTGCAACTGCAACGGCAACTGCATCTGCATCCGTCGTTGTCCGTGGCCGAGTCCTGTGCCGGCTTTTAACCATGCATTTAATTGCAAATGAAGCAGCTGCATCAGCACCTACTACAACAACTACAACAAATGCCCTGACGCACTGACAACTTGACAATTGCGAACGAGGCTGCACACGATGCCAAATCTCGGCAGCAGCAGCAGCTTGCGGCAGCTGTAAATGACGTTTAATCAAAGTTGTTGAAATTGATCACATTGTTTGTGCCGCATAAATTGTCTGCTGCATTTTAAAGTGTGTCTGCGCAGTGTGTTAATTAAAGCTTAGCTCACCAGCTCGCTACTCGCGGCCATTAGCAATAATTATTCTGTCATTCCCCGCTGAGAAGCCATAAATACATAAATAAGACAGGTGCTGCTGCAAGTGCAACAGCTTTGCATTAGAAAATCCACAGTGAGCCCAGGATCGCGCTCTGTCTGTGCCCGGCAACTGTGTCGGTGTGTCTGTGTGCCAGACAATGTGTGTGTGGTGGTGTCTACTGTATCTGTGGCTGCAACACAACGCACATTGCAAGTTAGTTGTGCCAGGCAATAAAATAAAGTCTTTGCTCCCAGTTCACACGACCCGACACGTTTAATTTGTTGTGCAACAAATTAGCATTTATTTTCATTACGAATTTAACTTGTTTTTTTTTATACTCTCCTTGCACAGGGTACTATAGTTTCATTCCGCATTTGGGGCAAAGAAGCATTTACATTCAGCCAAAATCATTTTCTCTTTCCCAATTGGTATACTTTGTTTAGGAAGAACAGTTTGAAAGAATATATATGTGTTACTGTTTACGGGTACACTGATTTATGCAATCGCCTTACTTCCAATTAAAAGCAAGGGTTTAAAATTATTAATTATTATTGTGCCGTTGCGATTTTTAGAAGTGATGCGAGACTGTTTTACAAGTGCTTAATGTTAGACTTAATATCTGCTAGCATGAGACTTAACAGCTGCTTAACATAAGACTTAACAGCTGCTTAGAACATAGATATTAACAGCTGAATCTATTCGTATGGCAACCTTGTGCGCGTAAATAAAGCAGTGATCTGCCGCGACAGTTACACTATTTTAACCTTATTTTGTAGTATTAACTGAATCCCCTTGACCTATATATATCTTAGGGTATCCCAGTGTCGCTTTCTCTCAGCTGGCAGTCCCCTGACAGTTTTTTCTTCTCTTGCCCTGTACATTGTTTGCTTTTAATTATAACAACAAAAACATATACACATACATACATATGTTTGTATGTATTTATGCTCGCCGAATAATATGAACCAACTTTTTCTAGCTATTTAAGTCAGGAACTACCTTTGTTGATGCTTTTATTGGATGAGTTTTTAATTTTTGAAAACGTTGTTCTTGGCATTTTTCTGTAGTTTTATGTTGCATACTTTCAGATGCATTCGCCAATTTTGGATTGCCTTCCAAAAGTATGCAGTGAAAATTTGAAAAGTTGCTTAAACGCAATTGAATGCGAAGGAAATTTACCGAATACGTGCGCGAATGACCTCGTCGACCCCATTTCCCGCCGACGGCTGAAGAGAACAGATCCTTATGACCTCCTTACTCGTAAGATAGCATAATCCTTCATTTGTACTTTGTATATATTATTTAAGGCACTTTATCCATATTATTTTTTAAGCCAAACATTAGGTTAAGCTCAGATGATTCTGAACGATTCCTACTGACTATGATAATAATAAATAATAATCTCTTAAAAGAAGGAAATTTAAGAATTTAATTAAAATAAACATTATACGGTAAGAAAATAAGGCTGGTTATGCAGATATAGCAAGTTAAAATATATACATATATAAAAATAAAATTATATTTATAATAGAGAAAATCGTTGAAAAAGCAACAAGTTAATTAGCATGCATCGAAATCAATTGCGGGGTATTTTGCAGTCGCTTAGGCTCAACCTAAGCTACTTTTACAGCTGCCGTCAGTTAGAAGTTAGGCGTAAAATAGAAATGAATAGTACGCGCTACCCGCACCTGTGTGCCCAGTGTGGAATGCAACTTGGATTCAATTATTGCGTGTGTAGAAATCATCGGTGATTCCGCGTCGTCTGTGGTCAGCGTCGCCATTATCCACATCATCATCTACATAATCATGACGTGCATTGATGTTGTAGCGATGATGATGCCGATGCTGATGATGATCATAATCATCTTGCTGACGGTACCGCGCATTATCCGAGTAAGAGCTCACGCCCGACTGAGCGCCCAACGAAGCTGAAGATGAGTAACGTTTGCTGCCAGCTGCATACGAGAAGGGGGCAACGGGGTGCGAAGCCAAGTGAGAGGAGTCACCCATGGCGCCATATGACCAAGCAGAGTCCCTGTTCATGTAATGCTGCCGGTCCCCCTCATGCGAGTAGTACGGAGGTGGCAGCTGCTGTTGCTGTTGTTGCTGCTGCTGATAGTAGTCAGAGTCGGGCCTGAGCGAGTGGTCAATGTGTGTGCGATTAGGATAGAAATCAAGAGTCGTTGCCGGAGCGGGCGTTGCGGCGGAGTAGGGTGTGTGATGTCCGTAATTATAATCATCATCGGGCTTCTGCTGCTGCTGATGATGATGATGATGATGGTGATGTTGCTGTTGTGGCGCAGCTGGCTGATAGTGAGAGTGGGTATGCGAGGCTGGCTTATTAGTCACCAGGCCGTTGCTGTACGGCGTATGCAGCGTCACAGCGGGCGTTACAATGATGGGCGCAACAACGGAACTGACTGCTGGCGGTACCGGCGCCAATACGGCCTGTTGCCAAGAAGACGCAGCAGATGATGCCGTGGTCGATGCCGGCGAGGAGGCCTGTTCGCGTGAGTTCATTTCAGCCAATTTATTGAAACGATTGCGACTGCCGCTGGCCGTGAGCACCATCACGGTGGGGTTTATGTCGGAGATGTGCTCCTTGATGCAGTTCTGCAGCATGTTGACGAAAAAGAAGAACGAGAGCAGCGTCAGCGCCGACATCACCGAGCCGGCACTCGACTTCTTCTTCTTCTTCTTGGAGGTCGATGTTGTTTTGGGTGCATGATGTGGCGGCGGATGCGGTGGTGAATATGCGGGTCCACTGTGGCCCGTGCCACTGGAATGATACGACGAATAGCTGCCCGAGGGAGGCGTCTGTTGCACCTCGTACTCCACCGATGGATCCATGCTGCGTGTGTTTGTGTGTGTATTTAAGGCGACTGCATTAGTGGCAACGGATTGCAGTCACTGTGGAGGCACACTTACCCATAACCAGAGTGACCGCTCGATGCACTGGCCCAAGCGCCGTTGTGGTTGCTGGTGGCGCCCAGCAGCGGACGTCCATGTGGTAGCAGTGGATGCTGTTGCTGATGCAACTGATGATGGTGCCAGGGGTAATGTACACGTGGTGTTTCCCTGCAAGATACAAAGTTGCCAGTGAGCAGGATGAGTAAGTGCAGCTGCAGCAGGTAGACCAAGGCCAAGCTAGGTGAATCTCTCTGTCTCTATCTCCCTTTCCTTCTTTCTCTCCCTCCCTTTCTCCCACTCTCGTTTGCCGCATAAATTTCGCGCTGTCATTTCCCTTACGCATAATTATTATTTCCGGAAATGGCTGACAGCAGCGGATGTTGTTGCAGCTCCGGCTGCGATGGCGACTGTAACTGCGACTGTGACTGCTGCAAGTGCAACTGCTGCTGCAGCTGATGCTGCATATTCCCAAGGGACATTTGACGTTTGATTTGCAATTTTATTGCTAATTGATTTCCGCTATAAGAGCATCAGGGGCATCACTATGCGCTGTCCAGGCTAACTGCTTTTGCTTTAGCTCCTGCTCCAGCTCCGGCTTTAGCTTCAGCTCCAACTGCAACCGCAAGTGACAGCGTTACTGAGGCAACTGCGCTGCTGGCGCTGCTCCAGTCGGCGCTGGCAGCTATTAACGGCAACATTGGTTGCTGCTGTTGCTGTTGCTGCTGTGCGCTTGTCATTGTCAGCTGTTAAGTGAGCTTGCCCAAACCAACCAGCGCAACACCGCATACACCCGACCTACCTAGCAACCCCTCTCCCTCCCCTCCTTGCGTGCTCAACACTTGCAAACTGACAATTGCCTGCAAAGTGTTTTGCGGTGTCGGGCGACCAAGTGACACACACCTGAACTGGAGCATTGCAGGCGCTGCACATTTTGGCCACAGCCAGACAATTAGTGCACGACAAAAGGAGGTGCCACCCCACACCGCCCCTCACGTCTCACCCCCCTGCTGTCAGTGTTAATGACGCTGCTGGCGGTGGTGGTGCTGTTGCTGCAGTTGCCGGGTTTATTGCATTAAAAGCGCTATGCACCGTTATGCATCAGAAATTGTCATAATTGTGACATGTCTGGGCGTGCGTGCGGGCGATATTGTGGTTACGGCGACAAAGTGCGCCTGACGCGACGATAAATGGGCAGAGAAGGGGAAGGTTTGGGAGAAGAAAGGGGCTGTGGGTGCTGGCTGCGAACTGGTTGCGGTTTTCGGGCGAGTTCATAACGCTTAAAGATTTATGGCCAGGGCTAATAGTTTCTGGCATTTTTGTCTTGCCTCGCAGCAGCAGCAACAGGAAAACATTAGACTGCAATAACAAATATTTAACATTTCCGAAAGCAAACAATAAATTGTCAAATTCGGCGCTGCAACATTGCTTTGTTCCGCTTTGATTTGTCGTGCTGCTCACACCCCAACAAAAGCAAAAAAAATAACTATTCCAGCGAAACTTTTGCTGATGTACTCAAAAAAAAAAAAGAAAAGAGCAGCAAATAACGCAAGTTTGCCATACCGAAGATCTTATGCTCTTCTAAATGAAAGATGTTGACCGAATTTGTAGTGAATGTTTAAAACATTAGAAAAGTATGATATGATGAGTTTGGTGGCAATACTTAAGAAGTTAAGATATTTACAATTTATATAATTTTGATTTAGACTAAAAAGAAACTTTATTGCCTTGTAATTAGGAGACGACTAAACCCAGTTCGGCTTTTCTCAAGATGCTGTACTGGATTATAAACTACACAGATATACTATATTTATATATTTGTTCTTTCTTTGAGTTGTATGCTGAACCCATAACATATATGTATCTATATAAACTAATGGCAATGAGGTAAGGACAAACACGCAAGAAAAGAACTATAATTCATAAGGAGAATTGGATTTATAATGAAGCTTTAAGCTCAATAATATAGATCTGTTAGGTCACTGTTATTTACCATTACTAAATGACTTGTAAAAATCCGTTGTCTTCATTTTTTGCCATTAGGAATGAGGGCCTCTATGAGAGACAAAATGAAATAATCTTGAAATGGCAACAAGTTATCGAACAAAACTTCGCATATTGGTCCTAAATAGGATCATTCTTTCTATGGTAAATAAAGTCTTCAATTACATTATTATAAATAATACATCTTACATCTTATCTATAAAAAACATAGTTTTATATATAAAAGATATTGATGAAATTTGCAGTGCACCAAGAAAACATTGCCCAAGTCAGATAAATTTGGTAGCGATATATTGAAAGATATATTAGTTTGATTGGATTTGTATCGATTTATGCATCATCAACAAGAAGAAGAAGAAGTTTGCAGTCAACAAAGGAAACATGAACAAAGTAAAAAATTGTGAGTTTGATGGCGATAGCTTAAAGATATACATATCACATATGTCAGATATATCATAGATATATCAGTTTGATCTAACTCCGACAAAGAAATTTTACAGCATTGCAAACAAACGTTTGTACGTTTGTATAATATTCACTGTAAATACATCTACAAACTAATATACCCGTCGAACGTACATAAAAAATGTCTAAGAAACGCAGAGCAAATCAAATGCCGCGAGGGGTTGAAAAGAAAAATGTCTTAAAGTAATACGAATTGATGTAGCAAGGAATGGCAGAGAAAGTGGAGAAGGGGAGAAGAGAAGGAAGCTGAATATAAAGAGGTGGGGCAACTAGCATATTGTGCCTGCTTTTGTTGCCTGGCGCCATTGTCAACATATTTCAAGCCGCCTTAGACTCAATAATAAGCTGCGAATGTTGACTACATTTTGCAGTTGTAGTGCGAGCAAAAGTATCCACAAGATACATAGATACATTTATACTTTTATAAGCTCTTGTGGCGCCCTCAAAATTGGTCAGCGCCCAGTAGAATTTAATGACTGGAAAATGAGGCATTTAAGCTGAGTGCCAGCAAGTTTTCCCCAGTCTCTCCAAGCTCTCCTCCCTCCCCTTTCACGCTGTCCCAAGACGAACGTGCCTAGCCACCATTTGGATATTTATGACCGACTGTCTGTGTACGAGTGTGTGTGTGTCTCGGTCTGCGTCTTGCGATTGCTATCTGTGGCTGCAAAGCGTGCCAGTTCGTTGGGTTGTCCATTAAACGCTGTGATTAACACGTAGTCGCATTAAATTACACAACAAGGCCGCATCAATTATCGTTTGGGATGCTTATGAAAGCGCGTTGCAGGCGCAGTTGAAAAGTGCAGCCTGCTTTTAGGCTCACGCACACAAAACACATGTATACACAGCGTGAGGCATAAATCATTTGGCTACCGAAGAAACTTTTGCCTTCCGAACAACGTAACAAAAATAAAAACTCGTTAACGAACTAGAAGCGAAACAGGGCAAAGGCAAAGGGCAAAAACTGTTGTAGGCGGGGGTAGCAACTGCCAGGGTAAGTCGTGCTCGAACTACGTGCCTGGACTGGCCGGCGAGTGCAGAGTGTCAAGTGTAAAGAAGAACTACTAATCAGCAGTTAATTCTTATCTTTAATTAACTGCACGTTCCCACAACGCAAGCAGAGACGGCCAAGACGGCCAAGACGACGACGACGACGCAGCCCTTTGCGTTTATGGCAGCCTGGTCTGGCTTGGTCTGCTCTTGGCCAGCGTTGGTACTTCTCTCAACACTTTTGTTTGCCCACGCTGCACGCGGCATTGTTCGGGCACAAAGAGCGACGCTGACTTCTGCTCGGCGCGCCCTTTGTCGCAACGGGCGTGTGCGAGGGCGATTTAATGAAATAATCTAAGCAAACACTCTCCAAAATTAAGCAGTTTTTTGTTGTGCACCCCCTTTCGGCGCATCCTTTTGTTTAGCAGTTGCTGAATATTATAAAAAATAAAGCAAAATAGAAATTGTTATGTCCTTTTTGGCACATAATTAAATGCGGATTCTGTTGGCAGAGTCTCGGCCAATTAAAAAGGCCACGCAACAATGGCCAAGACAAGCGACCACCCATGCATCGCTTATCAGAGAGAGAAGTGCACTCCCCCACCCCCCTACTCCCTTTGCTTATACCTCCTCCCGCTGCCGGTTTCCTAATGAGCTGCATAACACGCTGCACGCCCGAAAATCGCGCGCCAAACTCTCAAGTGCTTGGCAGCACTTGCACTCCTGTCTCATTCTCCTTGCACCTTCCCCTACCCTTCCCTCCTTCTCTCCTTTCCCTCTCCAGCAGGTAGCCATAAGTCATTACCCCCGTTTAAAACGCCTGCAGGGAGTTGCAGCTTCTGCGTCAAGTTCTTTGACAAACAATACCCCAACAACAACAACAGCAGCACAGCACACAGGGCATGGCACCGTTGGGCGGCACTCAAGCGTGCCCGTCACATTTTTGCACTTTTCTGCAAATGGCGCTGCACCTTCGCCCCACTCCCCATTGCCCCCTCGCCTTTCCTGTCCGCTGGCAACAGCGTCCAAAAGTTACATCAGATACATGAAAACATTTATCAAAAGCTCCACTAAAAACAAAATAAAGAAAATTTTTATTGAAGTGCCAAGGTGGCTTCTGCATTGCGGCTCTAGTGGTTGTGTGGGGCAGTGGGGTTGGGAGAGAGGGAGGCTCTCCTGAAGTTCTGGAGCCATCAAACCGGGAGGCGTTCACATCCCGGCCACACAGATTAATTATGCATCGCAAAATGCTAAGCCAGCTAGCACCACGCAGCCAAGAGCAGCAACACCAGCTTGCCCCTCCCCCCACCCACCACACACCTCGTGGCACCTGCAGGCAGCACTACAGCAACCAAAAAGGGCACACACACGTCGATGTGGATGTGGATGCGCATGTAAGAGCCAAGTACAAGCCGCATAAAAATAAAAAAATAAAATACAATTTTATTACATAAAATAAAGAAAATAAATGCCAAAAAGAAGCTAAAAATTAATTACAACTTCATGTAACGAATATTAGATACTCTACCTGAACGCTACTTAAATCTCTTAAGAAACCTTGCAGTGTTGCAGATCTACAATTATTTTCAATTATATAATTATATAAATTAATTATTGAAAGAAAAATAATTGTAGAAGACATTTACATATTATATGTAATTTATTATTATAATCATTTATAAGAAGATTACGTATGTATTTCATATGTATTCCTTTATTTATTCTTATTATTCAATTTTAAATTAATATTTAATCTCATTTGGTTTACTTTCTATCGACTTATTTCATACCGGCCTGCTGCCACTTGCAATAAATAATTGATCAAGTCTAATAATAAGTGTCGAATACGTTGAAATGAACAGTTTCGAAAGTTTAAAATGTTTTAAATATCGACATTGTGAGCACTCTTTATTTAATGAGTTTAGTTTACAGTGAATTCAATGTGTAGAATGCTTCTTCAAGTAATAAATTAATATAAAAAAAATAATAAATATATTAATTAATAATTCTGTGCATACGTACAATAAATAATTACAAATAAAAATATACAGTTTTTTTTTAACAAAATTAAAATTAAATAATTAATTGCAGTAATCAAATAAAATACAATTATTACTAGTTGTAAACTTTAATATTAAAAAAATGAAGTAAGTAAAGTGAGAATTAAATTGTTGCACAAAAGTCTTATTTATTATAATGTCATTTGTTTTATTGTTTTTTGTTTTCTTCGATAACGATTGTTCTAACTGTTGTTCTATTGATTTAGCTCACTTTAATTGCATAATATTTGTAAATTGTGTGAACAACTATTGGAATTTTCTCAGCTTACATCTAAAATATAGGTAAATTAAAATATAATATAAATAAAATAATATAAATATAATGTTACAGCATAGAAGATTAAATCACATACGTCTACTTCCTTCCCCTATGCTATATGGTGTTCTGCTAATGCACCTACCGTGTAAACATTTGTCTGATTAACACGACAAATTCGACAGGTGAAGTCTGCTGCTGCTGTCGCAAACAGAGCGATAGAATTAACATATTCGCCATCGTGTGGTTGACATAAAAATGCGCATATAAAAAATTAAAATAAAAATTAAAAGCTGCTGCTAAAAATCAAGTCCCAAAGTCGACGTTGACGTCGACAGCGACGACGACGACGACGTCAAAAGCCAAAAACGCGACGTTGTCGTCGCTGTTGCTGTCGCCGTGTCACTGCACCCAGCAAAGGGGGGTCGGGTCGAGGCACTTGGAGGCGCACATGAGGTGTTCCGCGTTTCAGACACACACAACTGTCACACGCCCACTAGAGACACACATACACACACAGGCGACACAGCGACGACATCGCAGTACCCACTTGAAACGCTTTTTAACAAAAATTCTTTTAATTTTTTGAGCTTTTTTTTTGGGCATCAGCATAGAAAAAATGAAGAGAAGGAGAGAAAGAGAGAGAGGGTAAAATTAAAGAAAAATCCGGGAGTTTGGTTGAAAGAGCAACTGGAGCTGATGCTGCTGTTGTTGTTGTTGCTTGTATATTTGCGCAACCCTCACTGAAAATGAAATTTTCCTACAAGACGGCAGCAGCAACAACGACGACAACGCCGCATTGTTGATGAACATGAACAAGCGGCACGCTAACAAGTTTCTCCATTCCCCTGCACCCTTCCCCTTACCATCAGCTTCGGCTGTCTCGCTGCTGCTGCTGCTGCTGCTGGCGATGCACCTTTCAGCGCTGGCGTTGGTACGTGGGCGCTTACATTGTTCGTGTTCTTCTTGCTCTGCCGTTGCCGTTGTTCTTGCTCTTGCTGTTGTTGTTGCTCTATGCTGCACATGCTGTAGCCTCTTCCCCCCCTTTCCCACCGCCTGTTCGCCTCTAAGGCACCTAGAAATTATGATGTTTGAGTTGTTTTTTCCCGTTTTGCGCTCATTTTAATTTCCATTTCGAAGTCTTTTTTTTGGCCTTCGAAAATTACAAAAAACAAACAACAACAACAGCAACAAAGTGCAGGCAAAACGAGAGAAAAAAACGGATTAAACTGTTAGGAAAATAGAAAAATTGAAGTGCGTTTTTCACTTCACTTTACGGTGCATTCACATTTCCGTTGCATTGCATCGCACTGAAACCGTTTGCCGGATCAAAACGAAGCTCTGGATTTTTGCAATTTGTCGTCGTAACTTGCAGGGGGAGGAGTAAGGGGTGGGTAGGGATGAGAAGCGTAGACCAGGCCTGCCCAGGGACAGGTCTTTGTTCTGCCTTCGCCTCCGCCTGTGCCAACTGCTTAAAGGTATTTTTACCTATGCAATTTTTTTGTCATTGTCATCGTTTTGTTGGTGGGGTCAGTCTGCTGCTGCCTGCTGCCGTCTGTGTTGCACATTGCACGTTGCTGTGTTGCCTGCTTTTAGGCGTTCTGCAAGAGTTGCACTTTTAGCGGCGGCATCGCTGCTGCTGCCGCTGCGTGTTGTTTGTTGTTATTTAATTTTTTATAAAATCGGCATAAAAAGTGCATTTCCCTCGCGTTACGTTTTTACTTTCCTTTTACTCAACTTTTTTTCTCTCTTCTCTCATTTATTTGGCATTTTATTTATTTTAATTTCTTAATTAGTAGCCTTTGTGGCAGTCAAGGGTTGTTGCAGGGGGGGCTGGAGTAGGGGCAGGGGCAGCCGACTGCAAGTGCAACTGCAACGGGGGTTGCTGCAGCTTTAAAATGCCAGAATTTGGACAAATGAAAATGTTTTATATACATAATATTTATATACACTCATAAACATGCATGCCATTTGCACACATATGTATATATTTACATACATTTGTTATTTACACACATATAGCCATTTATATATACGCTCTTGAACCGAACGCAATCAGTCTAAAAACTATTTAAAATCTAATTTGCATTTTAACTTTGCCGCACACAAACAAACGAAGAAAGCGCTGAGCATTTCAGCAAATTTCTTAGGGTGACTCTCTATAAGACTCCTTGCCTTCCCACTTAGCCCACTCAACCCATAAACCCCCTTCCTCCCTGGGTTGCCCTTTCCTGCAAACACCTCCCGCCCACAGTATGGAAGGCATAATCACAAAATTTGTCATAAAACTTTGACAGACAAAAAAGTTTTTAGAAGTCGCCGGAGTTGATGCTGTTGTTTTTGTTAGCGGCTTTATGCAAAAATTAGTCAAAAATCAAGAAGAAGCAGACAGCTCTGGCGCAGCTGGTAGCACAAACAAACCAAGTTAATGTGTCTTATTTATGCTCGGCATGATGCATGTCGATTTTCTTCGCTTCTCCTTTCCGAATTCCGAATCAGATTTATGCATTTATAACGTTGTCCCTTTCTCAACAGGGTGGGTAGGGGTAGTTATTGGCCTAGACGCAGGCGGAGGGTTTGGCTGCCGGTTCGGGTTCGGCTGCGGTTCTAAAACTTTTTAATTACCCTCATCAGCGAAATGCAATGTGCAGTCGAGAGCCGCCAAAGCGAATGCCGCGTAAGGGGTGCTGCCAGTGGAAAGGGGTGTGAGGAAGGTCTGGGGAGACTTTCTGCAGCAAAACACAGATGAAAGTTACCCGAACGTGGCATCAATTTGTGAACAGTTTGTTTATTTTATGATAATTGCATTTCAAAACTAAAGAATATTACGCATACGACAGCGATTCCGTCTGCAGTATATCCGTTTGCGGCTAATTAATATTAATCTGCCACGCAATACATTGCACATTTATTGGCCAAGTCGGGTTCAACGACACCTACCGCACCTTGAGCCTTGCACTTCCTGCTTTCGCACCTTCGGGATAGGTGGGATAAACGAGCAGCAGCTGGAGCCTGTGGCAGGCGTAGAGGTACCCTAAACAGATGCTATGCGACATATATTGTAAGTAATATGCATAGTAAACTTATCAGTATAAACGAGTCTGTATAAAGTAATCTGTATATAGTAAAATAAAATATAGTAAAGTGTAAAAGGTGTAAAACAAACTAATCTGTATAAAGTATTCTTTTCTTGACACCCATTCGAACATAACTTTTAGTTTCTATGAGATCCCGACTAGTTAGGTAAAAGTAAAGCACATCATAAACTGCATAACGCAGATAGTGTTACTGTCTGTACTACGAACTATAAATCTATTGTATCCCTATTGCTATATAGTATCAGATTATCAACTATATATTATGGACTGATCGACCTCACCTCTTTAAATTCAAGAAGCTGCTGTAATTCCAGAGATTTGTTGGATTACATTTAGCAATACATACATTTGTATATGCATTTAGCAAAACTGTAGATCAGTAGTAGAGATCTAGCTGATCATACATCATACATGATCATTTGAAGTACAGCTCTCCTTCTGTATAGTTTCAATCTTAACCTCCCCTTGTGCATTTCCATCACAGGGTCTAATTATGAGACAATCTGTTATCTGTTGGCGCAGCATCTAACTGTGTCAGTAGTGTGCAACAAACGGAAAGCGAAACTCAATGCAGCCAGAAGGCGCAACAACGCTGCACTGATGCCAATCTCTGTTACAGAAGTGTGAAAAGCGAAACTCTCAACACACTTGGCAAACACAGCTGGCCACTGTGTGCGTGTATGTGTGTGTGTGTACATCTCAAAATGAGTCGATCTTATCTGTAATTGCTTTTTGCAAAGAGCAAATGAATCCGCTTTCTTGAGAGAGGCAGCAGCATCTTTGGTTGCACTTTAAGGAAATGACCCAAATTAGGCTTGAGTCAAAACTTTTTGCATTAGCATGCGGCGTGCGGCATGTGGCATGTGGCAAGCCACTGCCACTTTGTCTTTAGTTTTGTGACAAACTTGAAGAAATCGACATTTACTTCAGTTTTTGTGTGTGCAGCAGCAGCTGAAGAAATCACGTAGCTGCAACAGCAGCTCAGCCACACCCACGCTTCCAGGTGTGCGTGTGTGCGTTCCTCGCGTGTGTGCGTTCCTCCCTGTAAACATATCTTACTCACACACGGACAGAGATATAGGGAAAGAGTCAAACACAAACAGCAGATTCGAACTTCCGCTTTGTCGTTCGCCCCTAGGCCAGAAAATCAGCTTTTTTTTACTCTTTTCTGTTGATTTGTCGCACGATTTGAATTCATGATTATGCCGTCATCCGGGCATGAAAAGTGTTTTCAAAAAAAGGCATAACAAAATTGAGCAATAGAAAAAAAAAGAGAAATAGAAAAATGTTCACAGTCACATTGAAGTGGTATTAATTATGCGTAAATGAGCTTAATGCATCAATTAATCAAATCAAAGGCTCGACCTACGCCACGAACTCCACCCCCTCTCTCAATCACTCACTCTCTCTCTTTGTTTTCCCCCGCAAATGCAAATGCAGTTTTCAGCCTTTGTAGTGTCACACAAAAGCGCGAACTCGTTCGTCGTGAAAACGCAACTCTGACTCTCAGTTAGCTCAATACGGGTGAGTCAGTTCAACAGTGCGTGGATGGATTGGCCGGGCAGAGAGGGGCGTCAGTTGTGAAATGATTTTTTCATCGATAATTTCCGTTGCTAATAGTCTGAAACAGCGATAAAAATCGATTTACTTCCCAAAACGCAATTGTATTATGCATTTCCCGTTAAACTGACCGAGAGATGACGTTAGTTGTTGCGAGCGCCATCTGTTGTTGGTCTCGCTAAGCAGCAGCATCGTTGTGATGTGTGACTTGACTACGCGTTGTATCTGTTTTGTGTTTGTGTCTGTGCTAAACGCAATTAACTCCACACTTAACGAGTGTGCATCCGAACTTCGTGCGAACTTAACGTTATGTTTTGTTGTGCAGCTAATTTTAGACTTAACGAAACGCTGCTGAAATCTGCTTTTCTGCACCTGTTATTATTTCTTAAAAAATGAGGAAAACTAAAAAAAATGGCAAAACTTTGAAGCCCCGTTGAAAGCGGTTTGTAGACTTTGGAAACTTGAAGACTTCTGCACTGTGAATAAGTAGAGCGGCATGTTACTATCTGGTCTGGTCTGGCCGCAGTTTCGAATTGAAAATGGAAAGAAAATACAGGTATTCGAAATTTTTGTTTTTTCGCTAAAAGAGCTACATATGTATGTTACCCAATACACGATCCCATTTGTGTCCCGGATGACTCGGATCAAAATGACTTCACCCCAACTGCATTACCGAGAACGTTACAACTCCTCTCGGAAAATTTTTTGAGAAAATGCTGTGTTTTTTTGCCTTTTCCTCCCATCAAAATTGCCTTTTTTTATAACACAACCACAAGGTTTGGCAAGGAGAAGAAACTTTATCATTGCAAATTAATATCAATAACTAAAAGGAACAAACATAAAAGACCGAAAAATCTAAAAACACATTATCATAAGACAGACAATATTCTTTAAAACCAAACTTGAAGCCATAATAAAGGACACGTATAACAGTTTAACTGTCTTGCTAAAAATAAGTAACCTGAAATCCTTAGCATATAAGAAAAAATCACTTTTTGCAATCAGTTTCAATTCCATTTAATGTATAATCAACTTCAATTCAATTAGGAAATCAGCAATTCAATTTGAAATTCAATGACATTTGACACCAGCACGAACTGTTTTTTCGGGATTGACCTCCCCCACCACCCCCACTTGAGGTCGAACCACATCGTTGTCACTCAACACTTGCGCGGCGCATTAAAAGCAACTTTATGCGGTCCACCCCGACAGACTGACTGACGGACGAAGCCATTGCAAAGTTGGCGATAAAACTATGCAAACATTTGAGACCTTCAGTGGTAGCCGAAGTAAGTCGACCGAGAACAGTAGTTCATCATCACGGATGACCTTGAGTGTCAACGCTCATCTGTCTGTCTGGTTGTCGGACTGACTGACTGGACATATGCAGAGCGCGTTGACGTTGACCATAACTAATGACTCACATGCTAATGGGGCTAGGTAACTATATCTAGTTACACACACACACACATGTCTAGGCACACACACATACATTCACACACACACACACACACATAGTCGGTTCAACGTGCTATGCTTGTAGTTTTAATTACCTTTAACCTGCAAATGATTGACAAGTTCTGCGTGTGTCGTTGCCAAGTTTGGTAAGTATAGGAAAGTATCTGGTAAGTTATGCGAATTTCTCACAAATGTATGCTACATATTCTACATATATTACATACATACATCATATATCATACTACATATATGTACATATATTATACATATATCAATTAAGGGCTTCGTATACTATACCATTGGAATATCGGTTTATTTGTCGCATATAAGAAAAGAAACCTAGTCCGTTTCAGAGTTCAGCTCAAGCTGACGACATTATATAACAAGCTTAAATGCTGAAAATCGGAAAATAGTTTGCCTCGTTCTTCTTCTCTATCCCCCACCTCCATCCTACCTACTTCATTCCACTTCAAGTCATTTGAGCAGCTCTCTTTCTCGAACTAACAGAGACGCACTTAAAATTTAAACAGCACACAACATCAAAGTGAAACTTGATTACCTCTTTGTTTTCGCACACTCACTCACACAAACACACAAAGCACTAGGCACAGTGCTAGCCGGATATCTGGGTCATGTCCTTCATTGCTAATTACTTTGCCGGAGCAATAGGCAAATTTCATTAGTGATTACTGGAAGTCGGCTCGAGCAAGTTGCCTGCTCCCTTTTTTACACTAATGCTATTAGCGACGGAGTACTGTACTTGTTGCACGTATGTTAAATACATGTACACATGTGTATATGTGTGTTTGTGGGAGTGCTGCAGCTGCAATCTAATAAATTTATTAAATATTCAAGAAAAATATGCAGCAAACAGAGACGACGCAGCGAGGCAGCAATGGATGCTATAAAAAAACGCGATGGGAACACATATACACATACACTTATGTAGATATACACTTTGCTAGCGTATATATGTGTGTAATATGTAGTATTTGTTCCCACCTAACCACACGTAACAGCCCACAAGGTCCTGTTAAATCACAGCCTGAGCTTCTGTTCGTAAACAACAAACATAATAAGTCGCATACGATTAGCGATTGGGGTGCCGTAAAAATCGTCCAAGTTGAGCGTGACATTTTGATTTCTTAAATAACAAACATGTGCTGAACATTATAGAGCAGTTTAAGTGAAAAAAGGGTGGACTATAAGATACTCTATTGGACACTTGAGGCAAACTTCGTGTTCTTATATCTAATTTCTACGAATTGTTCATCTCAATTCTCTCTCTCGGTCTCTCCCTTGACTACTGATCAAGATTATACTACATAGTACACCTTATAGCATCAGTCAGACTTCCTCGTGTCAGTTTCTCTCCTTAACCGCCAACCTAATACCCTTCTGAGCGTATAAAACACATGTGTAACGGCTTAGCAGCCGTTGATGACACTGAAGTTGGCCAAGTTGCTGAAGCAGTGCCAGTTGCGTGTGCCGCTAATAGCTTGTCAACCTTCGGACAGCGTGGGAAAGTAGACATCAAGTTGTTCTTGTTTTTGTTCTTGTTGTTGTTGTTGTTGTTGTTCTTGAAAACTTTTCTCTCAACCATCTTGCGCCCCGCACCCACAAGCTGGGCGAGATAAACAACAGCTTAGCATACACACACACGCACAAGTCGCTTGCAGTGAGAGCATATACATTTTGCAGAAGTCACAAGAAACAGAAAGACAGCAAGAAAGACAGTTTGCAGTGAAAGTTACGGAGTTATCATTATACGTTTGCAGAGGGTGTATTCGTTTTGGCCAGAAGTTTGCAACGCACCCTACGATACATCTTAGATCCTATAAAATATATATATAGTAAATCAAGATCAACAGGAGAGTCGAGCTAGCCATGACTGTCTGTCTGTTTGTCCGACGGTTCGTCTGTGTGTTGCAAGTGAAACTAGTCTCTTTGTTCTAGAGCTATCTTGATGAAACATGGCATGCATGTTTCATATTGCTGCACGCTGGAATTAAGTGGAAACGAGCCACTGCCATACAAACTATCGGCCGATTTCTGTTATTTGTCAAGATATCAGACATTTTTATAGTTATAATTATAATTCTATGCATATAAAATTTCTGCCATAGGAACAATCGGCAGAAATTATATTTTATGTATGAATACCAGGTTTTATTTTTAAATAAGTGCCAAGCAAATTTAGACAGTAATCGACTTATAATTTTTTCATTTAATTAAAATTGAACAGCTATATCCTATTATAGGAACGATCAGAATAGATAAAAGTATGGAAGGGTATAAAACAATCGGCATGCCGAATGAAGCCTTTCGTTCTTGTTTTATCAACTGCTCGAAAAAGCTGGTGAAATACGTGCAGACACCTGTTTAAGGGCATGAAATCAGCCGTATACAGTTTATGACTGTCCCTATTCACAGACACACTCAAGTAATTCCATTTGTGTGACAGATTCTCTGCATGTGTCTGTGTTTGTTCCTGTGTGTGTGTGTTCAGTATTTGTCAAAATATAATGGTCATCAAATCAAATCAGTCACACATTGTCGACTTGGCAACACGAGCAAATTATGTGGAATAAGCTGCAGCAGGCAGAGAACGTACGTTTCTTAAGCTTTTAATTGCGAAAAAGAAACTGTGAAGGGAGGTGGAAGAAAGCTGCTATGCTAGCCAAATGAGCACAATTGATTTATGAATTGCCGCGCTGAGTATCATAAGCAGGAGCATAAATTGAAACAGCAGATGGGAAACACACAGACTACGAGTTCATTGCCACACACTAACAAGGAGGCAGAGAGATACTTTGTTGCTGTGGCATAGACGCACACACACACAAACTAGTTTGGCAGGTCGTAAACTTTTTGCGACCTTGACAAAGTACTCGCACCTGCCACACACATACTGTCTAGTATAGCTATTTGTTGCTGGAAACGGGACAAACTAATTAAAAATAAAACAAACTGCGAGAAATTGTTATATAACAACTGCACACAGACACACATGCATCACAACAGCCTCTCATAATCACATTAGCCCACTGACAACACAATGGAGCAGGCAGCAGACAGCACATCATAAATAGTACCATAGCTGTTGCCGGGGCTTATCGGAAGCTCTACAGAAATGCATAATTAACAACGACTTACATTGTACAGACACAAATTGATGGACCAACTTGTCTGTTATTTAGCCAAGTATGTTGTATAATTAAATGCCAAATTGAATATGAAAAGTGGGTCGAATTTATTCAGTCCTGTGCAGTAACTACTGCAACAGAAACAGACTAACTACGAACAAACACAGAAACTTTTACAACATTCCAAAGTCAACAAAAGCGAATGCTGCATTTAATGGAAAAATAATGTTTTACTTAATTTAACATACAAATTAAATTCAATTATGATAAATAAGTGTCTTTGAAAAAGTTAGCTAAATGCGATAGTCTTATTATCATTTTTGAACGCACTTTCAAGTGCAATCGATCGATAAAAGAAGCGTCAACTTCACAACGCGAAACGGAGGTTAACATAAGCAAACACTTTCATTCTGCTTTGGTCTCTCTCTAAACACACTTGTATTAACTTTATCTCATTAACACGACTCGCCAGGTGGACCCATTCAATTAGGCCGTGTTGCGGTTGAATAACCAAATAAATAACTTTACCTTAAGTCCTTACAAATTACGTATACGACCACGAAAATCTCACGGCGGCCGTAACCGGAGATTCACACGCACAAACAGTAAAAAATGCAAGAGGCGGAAGGAGAAAGGGAGGTGAGAGAAGTGCGAATAACATGAAGTTACTTCAAGCTGAACACTGCAACCCGGAATGATTCTCTCAATTGCCACAGGCTGTTGAGTTAAGGTAGCTTTTGCTGTAGAGAAAAAGCCGTTTAATTTGTTGGGGCAAGAGCAAGCCAAACTGTCAAGGCAAGTGCCCACTCCAGAGCTTTTCAGCTCGAGGTACTTGTCGCTTGGGTACCCAAACAAAAAAGAGAAAAACAATTGCCAGTGCCAAATCACTTGGGAAATACAAGTGAAAGTAAAATTCTTTTCTTTGCTACACACTGACAGCAAATAAATAAATATATGTGCATACTTATTTATGTATTTATAGGTATTTCGTCGCAACAAAGGATTAAATTAGCAACTTTTGTACATTGCCATAAAGCAACAGAGTCTAAAAATACTTAAAAAATGCTTTGTTGTTGACAAACAACCGGATGAATTGTGTAAAGTGCCCCATTGATTGCAGCAGCTGAACAACAATTTAGAGATTCGGGGCGACTGCTTTGGCTCTGCCAGTCTCCCTTACATTGTTTACTTCTTTCCTGTATAAACTATATATATACTAAAGATGAAATTCCATGCCCAAACTTCTTTCCTGGATAAACTATATACATACTAAAGATGAAATTCCATGCCCAAAGGGTTAGGAAACATTTTAGCTTTATAAACTGTTGCAGAAGGAAGGGGAAACCATAAAGTGCTTTAGTCCCTTAGCACCCAGTGCAGGTAAGTTACCCCTTCTCGTAGTCTCTTTTCTTGCATAAGACTTTAGTTAATTCTGACACTTAATTACTTTCAACTGAAATATATCCTTCACCCAGTTCTAAAAAGCGTTGCAATTAACAATTCAAAGCCATTCAAAGTATTCGTATGTAGGCAAGCCCAGCTCGGAACTTTAGGCACTAACAACTTTAATACCTTCTGTGTTTATTATCCAAACGGATTGAAATTCGAAATAGAAGTAGATATTAAAGTAAGTAGCTAAGTATGTGACAAAGTCAGAAAGTTGTATCTTTAGTATGTCGCTTATAAATGGAATTGAAAAATAATTCATACAAACGGACAGACAGACAGAGAGGCATACAGTCAGACGGACGGACAGACAGGCATGGCTCAAACATATACATAATATACTTTATCTGCTACGCCTCCATCTGCCTTTTACAGACATTTGCATTAAGTTGGTATACCCTTTTTTGATCATTCTCAATGGTCGAAGGATATATAAATTGGTAAACAATGCAAACATTAAATTCTTCCATATCCATATATTTTCCAACCTATGAAAGCATTCTGTCAGCTTTGTTGGTGATAGTGAAAGCCAAAAGATGAATATATTATTAGGCCAGTTATATGTCTGGATATAAATACTTATGATCATATGTTACTTTTAAAGGGCTCAGCGAGTCTCGAAAAAAGACTGTTACGATTGAATAACTTATGAAAATTCCGGATAAAAATGAGACATCAGTCAGTCATGTAATATATTATTTTAAATTTTTAATTTAATTCTTTGAACTCATTCAATTAAATCGCATGTCACATACTAAATAAAAGCAAATTAAAATGTTCATTTATATCATTTACATTTATTTTCCATTCCATTTACAAATTTGTATGCTCGGAAGAACATTTGACAGTTCTTTAACGTTTTTCAACCATTAGAATCATTATGATTGCAAAACTCTCAATCAAAGATACGTAAGAGTATTATATCTGGTTATTATACACAATTGCATGAGACTATGAATAGTATTTGCTGCTACAATCTCCACACGTGTTGCTTATTCAGAGAATTTTAAATACCCTACAAGTTTTTTAATTGCAAAAAATGATTGTTGCAACTTTATGCAACTTATTTGTTTATCTCTATAAGTACTTCAATCATTGAACTCTATAACGAAACTTGATATGCATGTTACCTATTTGCCTATATGTATAATATTTACGTGTTTCAATGGTCGCATATATATTTGTATAAGGACAACAATCATTGGAACTTTATGACGAAAGTTGGTACATATGTTCGCTAACCAATCAATGGTCTCTTATGTATTCCAATATATCCAATGTTTTAACAGTATCTGTGGATCGACTGCCTTTGCCTGTGCTCAGTTTTTATACGCACATGCAATTTAATTACTCAAGCCACAGGCACATGCTGACAGCTAAGAAAAAAACACAAAATCAAAGAGGATACAAAAACGAGTGAATCCACTTTGCACTGGTTTCCTTCCGTCATCTGCATTCCATTTTCATGTGTACGCAAATGGAAATGAGCGATATCTTGAAATTGTCTTCATGGTCCCATTTAATTGACCAACTCACATAAATTTCCATCTATAATTGAATACAGTGTTCACAGCAGGACTCTGGTATCGAAAACGTTCCTATAAGAGAATGACACATAACGGGAACAGAACAAGTGACAACAATAAATCACAGTTTGCCCTGGAACACCAAAATTGACTCTTAAGAAAGAAGGCAACAAGAAACACAAACAGTCAACAACAAGAATAAGCACAAAGCAGAGCCAAAAGCCACACCCAGCTCAATAGCTTGGGCCTTAGTGTGCTTTAAAGCACAGGACCAACAAAAGGAAAAAAAAATGGAATTTAAGTGGCAGCCATAGAAATGAATGAATCCAATTACCGGAACAAAATATTGTATGTTTCCTTTTGATATGTTCGCATAACATTTATTATCTATTAAAGGTATTCGCTGAGCTAACCTTAGCATTTTGCATTTCCAAGAACTATATGCCGCAACGAAAGTCAAGTCAAGTATTAAGTATAATTAGATAGCTCAAGTGGGCAGATTTACGTGTGATTTTCGTCATTATCACGCATATGCAGCGTGGCACGTGTGCAGCTCATTAGCCTGCTAAGAGTGCATTAATACGCTTGCTTTTGCAACTTAAGTCGATCAATTAACCAAGTTATCTACTAAATACTTGCAAATTGGCTAATGATTTATGCATACAACCCCCTATGGGCCACACCTTGTAGTACTTTGTGTCTTTATTCTGGACACTTGGCTTTGCTTCAACAATTGTAAAGCATTATGCATGCATCAGTTAAGTATTTTCATTCGTTTCTTTGTTGTTGTGCAAACATTTTCCTTCAGCTAATGCCACTCTGTGGCTGCACACATGCATCCAGCGAAGCATTATACTCTCGAAGGATTTAAAAACATTTCTCTACTATTCCACAATGCTCCAGTCTTCTGAAAGCTTAACTCTCAGTTAGGACATTCTGTAAGTTTGTGACATCTCGTTTATTCTTATTTTTTCATTTCTTTCTTTTCCTTTTTTTTCTATACCCTTCGACCATTGAAAATTGTCAAAAAATGAGTATACCAACTTTGTGTAAATGTACAAGAGGAGTATATAAATTCTTGCTTAGCAACATTAGTCGAGTCGATTGAGCCATATCTGTATGTCTGTCTGTCTGCCTGTGTGAACACACAAATCTCAGCTATGATAAAGACTATAGACACCAAATTAGGCATGGAGGTTGCTGAATACCATACGAAGATCAAGTTTATTTCAAATCTTGGGTACCACACCCACCGCCTCCGGAAATCAATAATTTTATTTCTTAACTTAATTTATAGCCGACGTATTAAAATATAAAACTATTTGGCATTAACATGTACCTAGCTGATTGTAATATCTACGTATTCTTCAAATTTCACAACAACACAAAAGTTATTTCAGAAAGTAAGAGCATAACACTTAGTGCTTGTGTCAGTCAACAAAAAAGGCAGTCGAGGGCAAGCTTAAACGAAGGGTATCCTACTGTCGAGTGCGCTTGAGTGTAGCTATCGCCTCTGGTTTTTCTTTCTTTCTTTATTTTTTGGCTACCTGCTGTCTGGCAAATAACATTGTCAATGAAACTTCCGTCTGCACATGGAATGATGACGGGAGAGACATCATATCAAACTTTGAAAAGTAACCCCAATAAGGTGCTTTGAATTTGAGCGTTTGTTGTCGGTATAAAATGCAATTTGCGAACCTGGTCAAACAATGTGATGTGCTATAAATGGAAATAAGTGCCTGTCTCTCTCCATCTCTCCCCCTTTGCCTTTTTATCAAATACCTGAGTGGGTTATGTGCTACTGTGTGGGTTATATCATTTGCCAAAATGCGGGACGAACAATTTAAAGAGTTGTCGAATTATAAGGAACGTTTTGTATGCACTCAATTGGCTTCTTTATTTCCCGTTAGATATCAACATTACATATTTCACAGCGTCCATTGACAACGGTATTTCCGCCACGATGATAAACTGTAGAACTTCCACGATTAGCGTTCGGTGGACTAACAATTACTTTACTGTCTGGTGACGAAAAGCTGCGATACTCCTGGCCACCAATGTATACCCTATCGCCATCCGGATTGACACCTAGTGGGAATAAAGAAATGCTAAAGAAAGAATGCCAAAGGTGTCACGGTGTAAACTCACATGTCAAGCAGCGACCATTTACCACAACTGTGCTGGGATAAGCTGCAAGTGAAGCGTAGTCAAACGGGTAAGAGATTAGGGGTAAGGTTAAGTGATAGGTAATTAGCAGCGATCAAGTCAATCTACTATTTCTTATGTTCTTACCGCTAATCAATGCTGACAGCAGCCCGAGCACGAGAAATGCACACGTCAAATAGTTCATATTGGCTGCAGTCAACTGGCCTCCGCCAGTTGTCCATGTTGTTTTTATATGCCATGCAAATTGCAAACAATTTGCATAATCTGAGTGCTAAATGTTATCGCTAACGGTTCAACAAGCAGTATTAAATATATACTGACAAACTAAACCGACTACACAATCCGCTCTAATAAAATACAAATAAAATAGAAATGAAATAAAAAAGCAAAATAATAGAATAGAATAGGGACAACTTTATTACGTGAGACATTCTATATCCAAGTATAACATAACTCTAGAGCAACAATTGTCGGCTTGATGTAATGGAGGTACGTTGCCAGGTAAACAATAAATAATTAAATTACTTGTACGACTGTATTCAACAGTTGTGGAGACTCCCACTCACACACACACACACATACACACCGACGCATAAACATGTCCATTAAATAAATAAATCAAAAGTTACCTAGAGTTATTCTCTGAAGCTTAAGCTGTATTTGCATAATTACTACCTACAACTAACCGAACATGAATGACAATACATATTTAATTCCCGAGAAGTCGGCATTTCCCACAGCAATAAATAGAAGATCTTCCGGGCAACAGGTTGGATTTCGTGACTCTGTCAGAACATCCATTCAGTCGGCGCTTGTCCATCCAACGTAGTGCATATCGATTACGTTCCCATTCGGGGGAAGAAACATCGATGCTTTGTTGTTGCAATTGGTGTAAAGTCACCGAGTCGATTAGACTGGGCATTTCCCTGGTTTGATTAATATTGTCTTTTCAACAACTTACGGAAAATCATAGTACATGTAAGTACTATATAATACACTCACTCTAACGATAAGGGGTTTGTTGCAATGCAAAGTTGAAACGAGTAAGGTTGAGCTTGGTTGCAGGAACTCGACTAGTCAATGCCCTGGAGTTAGCATCATTGAATTAAGTTCTTCTCTGTTAAACCTTTCTTTCAAATGTTTCATAATATTGATTTAACTTTATTAAACATTTATTTGTATATTTTAAATGAAATTACTCAATTCACTATGCCAAACTGGGTTTTTCCAGCTACCCTCCTCACCCCACCTGTTTACAGGGTAGCAAAAATCACACAAAGTGCAAATATTGCTATATAAATGTAGCCGTCAGCTCTGACATTCAGCCAGACTCGTTTGGCACCTCTCGTAGCGTCAACAACAGCGGCAGCTTTACCAACAACAACAACAGCAGCAAGAACAACAACATGATGGGAAATTTCGCTGCGGTCATTGCGGTTTTCATTTTGTGCGCTGTCGCAATTGCTCAGGCGGCAGTTTACATCGGCGGCGGATGTTATGACTGTAAGGAACGCTGTGAAACGCAATATAAAATCGCATGCACATATATTATTTATTGTGGCATAATAACAAATAACTAACGGCACTTTCAGGTAATCCCCCTGCTGGCCAAGGGCCCGGCGTTTACACTGGCAATGGCGGCGGCGCTGGCGGCGGCAGAGGAAATGCTGGTGGCTACAACGGCGGCGGCGGTGGCGGCGGCGGACGTCCGGTTTATTCGGGCAACTTTGGACCCAGCGGTGGTGGCCGTGGAGGCGGTGGTGGTTACGGAGGTGGCGGTTACGGAGGTGGCGGCCGTGGTGGAGGTGGCGGTTACGACGACGGTTTCACGCAAATCATAAGCGGTTAAAAACAGTAAGAAACTGTGTGTATCCTCAGTCAGACAGATCACTTCAATTAGCTTGTATTGTGTTTGTTATTTTACGCATTGCTCATACGCAGCATGGTCCCGGCTGCCATTCAAACTTTTGCAATTAAAAGAGAAGGGCTTCCAAATAAAAGTTGCTTTACTAAAGATATATGAATTCAAAGAGAGTTTAATTGAAAAACCCAAACAAACATAATTGTTACTGCATGCATTCAGTTTTCATTCTATCACCTCCACTCGCTGCCCCCTTCGTTTGCATTCCATAGGCAAAACATAAGCAATCCCAGCTCAGGCTTTCCGTAAACTATATTTTCACTATCTGTACAATGCTGTCAACGTGGGCATGTTATACCCTGTACTTTATGGAATATACAAATAAAAGATATACTTTTTTTGAAATTTTATAGAGGTCTTATAATTAGTCATCCTGAGCAAAAATATTTATATCTTGTGGGGTCTGCCACGCCTGCTTCTGACTGTTACATACATTGACAAAAAGTGAGTGTATTCTTTATCATTATCAATGGTCAAAAAGTATACAAATCATTTCATATAACAGAAAACATGATTTCTAAGTTATGTTATCATTGCGTAGTATTTCACAATCCATCAGCATTGACCCTGGGTATATTCACTTTACACGAATCGTAAGCTCTCTAAATATTTATTACGTATTCTCGGAATTTAGCAGTTTCTTCCTATTCCTATTCCTATTCCTATTAAGGCAATTTTTAAAAGGTTGCACCTTGAGGTGTTAACAGGATTCGCAATGTTGTTGCCGAGGAAGCAGGGAAAGCTAAAATGCCACTGGGCGTGAAAAAGAGAATCTACAGCAAATTCCAATAAGAAACAGAAAGGATTTACAGACTGTTCAGCAATTTAATTTAGCATTTTAAACCTAATTGCATAAGTCACTTTACATTCAACGAATTTAGGTACTAATGTAGTCAAGAGCAACTTCTCATTTTGAAATCAATATTTATAAATCCTTATCAATTAATGGCAAAAATTCGTACCATATTCTTCGTATAGTTACTTTACCTTTTATGAAAAATCAATTAGCTGCCACTAATTAAGTATCGAAAGTTGTTTGAGTGTCGCGCCAGAGGTCAACAAACTGGAGAAGCTGCCAATTTGCTTTACGGCGGCTGAGAGGTTGCTACGCTAATGAGAACAATGTTCAAACTGAAGAGGCAAGCCAATAAGCCACTACGCAAACAATTAACGTTAGCCACAGTCGAGTGCGCTCCATTTCCGAAACGAAAAATAGTTTGACGGGAACTAGATAGGAAAGGTAGCAGTAGAAACTTTTAAATTTTTGCCTTCACAAATAAACTTGAAAAGGTAGTGCAGATGGTTGCAGAGGTCAATATAAATCTATATATAAATACCTTGAAAAAAGAAAAACAATTTCGATTTTATTTTATTTTTCATGGAAATTTGTAAACTACCCCTGAATCTTATTCAGTTTCGCCTGAAAGTATGCATCGCTTTTTGAGCTGTTTATAAAAAGGGGAACAAGAACTTGTGAAAAATAAAACTAAAACTTGTTTGAATTTTTTTACATTTCCAGTTGTTTAAAGCGCTTTATATTTGTAGGCAACACAGTCAAATAAAATAGCAACAAAACAAAGCTAAGTTCAATATGCTGGATAAATTAGATATCAGATATTGACCGCTATATAAAGAATATGCAACTCGTGTTGCTGTTTTACTCGTCAGTGTAAGTCGATGTGATACATCTTTATTTGTGTGTGTGTGTCTCTGTACGCCTCAGTCAATTCTGGTTTTTGCAATCAGCAATGAAAATATGAATCCCAGATATTCTGACCAATTTTTTTATTATTTTTACCCTTACCCTTTCAGCCCGTGCAGCCTTTGGCCATCGGTTGCTCGCACTTGCCCATCCAGTTTTTTTACCCTCCTCTGCAAGTGTCAGCCTGTCAATATGCTTTTAGCATTCACCACAATAAAGGTGGAGAACCCAAAGCTCTTCAATTTCAGCTTGAAATTTAAACAAGACTAATTAAAGTTAAAAAAAGAGTTGACCAATTAACAAATTAAGTGAAAATAATTGCATAGGGGCATAGGTCGGCTTAAAATGATTCAGTAACTAAGTAAGTTGATGATGCGAACAATTTCATTATGTTTAGAGTCATTTCAATGCAATGAATTTAACGATCCGACAGACAACTAGCACTACTACTGACGTGCCTTATGAGAATTATTCTTATTAAAAGTCAACAGGAAATAAAGTCTCATTCTGCTTATTAAATTCAATCATACAAAAAATTCATTTATTAAACTCATTTCATATTATTCATTACTTAAACTGCACCCCTAAATTTGTTATACCATCTCATTTGTTATACCATTATACCCCATGTTATACCCTCTCATTTGTTATACCATTTCAAGCAAACGCACTGAGATTTGTCTTTGTTGATCACATTTCAAATTTTACTTACAATTAAACTAACTCCCCTAACTTGTGCACTTAGCTGGAATTCCGCAACCTTTCAATTCTCTTAACGTTGAATGAGAGATTCTATTAATATAGGAGATATTAAATAAAATTGCTATCCGCTTGGCGCTTGCTCTCTGGCAAGCTTGGCTCGGCTCAAATGGCAGCAACAGCAGCTTCTACTATGAACCAAGGGGTGGCCTTTGACATCGTAATGGGGCACAAGTGCGCTGCACAAGCGGTGAGTGCTAACTTACATTACATGCAACACACAGTGAAATCAGTATCGATCTACCTACCTACATATGTATGTAGATGTGAACACGTAATGGTTTGTGCGTATCTATTTATGTGTGTGTGTATGTTTGCGCACTGAAGCTAACAATGCGTAAAAACAGTTGCTCGGGATGTGCTTAAATTTCATACACTGCCTCTAAAAGTTTTAATTTTAACAAGGCCAACAACTTTTGCAAACATCCTGGGCAACTTTTTTCCCCTCCCATCGCAAGGCAGTTTGTTTGGTGGAAAGCTTCGTGTCAGACATCAAAAGAAGAATGCAGACATACGTTTATGGAAAGCATTTAAAGGATAAATACCTGGAAAGTTGTTGAGCACGTGCCAAGTGATGTCGCTGCGTGACCAATTTACCTTACATATCTGGCGAGTCGTTCAACCTACGCCAAGCAGAACAGATTACGCATACGCCGTGTGGCATTTTCATGTCAAAATCACTCGCATATTTTATAGGCCAACTAAAGTCGAAATTTATTTTTTAATTACACACATCAAAATACATATGTACACATGATCTGGATTATTGGATACATAGTGTTTTATATAGATGGGTCTTAATACAAAGTGCCGCTGTCCGACCCAGTACCCACCCTAGAGAATCACACGCCCATTTCAGCGATACGCTTAATGCTATGCATTTTCAATGGGACAACCTTCCCCACTCACACACGCACATGCACACGCACACACTGCATACATACAACCTGCCAACTTGCCGTATTACCAACTTTCCACTACTTTACGGTCGAGCCTTGTGCCGCACGCAGCGCTGCAGCATCAGCACAGCCAACGGCAACATTGAGCTACACAGGCCAAGGCTGATACGCACGGCAAGGGAGCAAGCCTCCTCCACGTGACGACAGTTGCTGAAGTGCTTCTCATCTGATAACATTTTGGCGGTCTCCCGGGCGAATTCGGCTGAATGTTTGTAGCATTTGTAGCGTGCGCTATTATAGATGCAAGTCTCGTACGCGTACCGCGCGCTGTTTCGACAGCACCAGGATAAATATCAACAACAACAGCAGCAGCAACAACAAGAGCAAGAATAAAAGCAATAATTATTGGTGCTGTTCGTTGTCACGCTGCGTACAATGCGACAGATGTCTTTACCAGCAGAATTCCAGGAATTTATCACTCGTATTGCGTGCGTTGTCGTGCAAGTCGTCGGTGAGGATGTTCTCGAATGATGTGGTGCAGCTAATCCAATCCGTCTGAATATATGAGAAGCATTCCTTGTGCCGCAGATAATCTTGAAGAGATATATGTTTATGGTATATGATACAGCACCGGTAAACAGCCAATGGGTGTTAAAAATCCAAGAGTGCGCGTGCTTTAGTTACATCTCAAATAAAACGGCACACTGAGTCAAAGAAAGCATGCAGAGGCCATAAAATTAAATCCGAAATGACTTCAATGAAAATCACATAAACCATTTTTAAACAAGTCATAGTGTTTCCAAGAACTCTTAATAGAATAATGTTCAGGTATTCGTAAATTAATGCTATTAAATTAAATTAATTAAAACAAATTTACTCAAATTGTTTAAAAGTTTAAGAAAAAATCGTTAAGAAATAAAAATATGTTTTGTTTTCAAATATGGTTAATTATCCACATCACGATTGCATTTTAGTAAGTGTTTTCTGTCTTGCAACCAATAAAAAATAAACTTCAAATTATTTTTTTTATCTGATGGCATTTTACTAGCTCTATCTGCAGTGCACGAAACATATTATTTGCATTTATATTTTTCATATATGGAAAAATAAAAATGGAAGTCGGTTTGACGCGCATGTAAATTAATGCAATACTCATCGAACTGAATCAAGATATTCTAAGGCAAACAATTTTATTTGAAATATAAAAGAAAAGATTTGTTAAAAAAACACGATAAAGAAGGGCATCTTCGACATGCCGAAAGTATTATACCGAGGTTCTTTCGGCCGATTTTATGTGAATATTAAAGGTTCGAAGGTTGCAACACGAACGCACAATATTTCAATGATACTTTTTATCATTATAAGAACTTAAGGAGACATACTTTTATATTATACATTTAGGTAACCAATTTTCAATAAATTCATGAGTGGAAAAGTGGAAAAAGTCAAATTTCATGTTCTTGATCAGGGTATACCATTTTTGTGAAATTTTACTCGTATGTAATTTACACTTTGGATATTTGTCTAATTTCTAATTGTAATTAAAAAATGTTTATGTTTTTTTATTTTATGAAAATAAATACATATGTAAATCAATTAAACAAATAATACTAAAAATAATTTAAAAATATTTAAAACATTTTAAATAACTCAATTACAACCAATTCATTGCTTTCACATTGTTCTTGACTTATCAAATCACCACATTGGAAAATGTCCATGCATGAAAAACCAATCGAATGAGAATCAAATTCATAAAGATTTGATTTTCCACGCTCACCTCGCTGAAAGTCCTCATCGGAGCAGAATTTGTTGAAGAACTTGCGAGCACCTTCGACATTATTTTTAAATAAGCTGAGCTTGCGATTCTGTAGACAACGCGCCGAATACGAATCGAAACATTTCATGCCGCGTTCGAAAACACTAGAACAAATCAATTTGCATAATTTAAATTACTTGACTATCATTAGGCCAAACGTATTTGCTGTTGCCATGCCCGCCAAGGTTACAATTTCAATTAAAATTTGATTTAATTCCAAATACCGTAATTTGCGAAAACTTGTGGAGCTCGGCAATTTTAATTGCCGATCAAATTACGGCAGCAAGAAATAGAATAGAACCTGCACCAACCACAAAGGGGAGGGGTTGGGAACTTAAAGCTGCCCATTAACTTGTATTTTCGCGAAATTCAATTATGATACTTATCTAGGGAACCGCTTTAAATGGGCGCAAATATTCAAAGGGAATCCATAAGTAACTATGGCAGCATACTTATTGTTTCACAAGAAAATAACTCGTTGTCTACGTTTATCATTTACTCCTTTCGTTGGCTAAACTTACTTGCACTTGGCCAAGATTTCTTTCTTGCTAATCACTACTTTTGTATTCTGTAGAAACTCCATTAGATGTTGCGGCAAATCCTTAAAGCACTCGTCAACCATTTTCTGCGTGCTGCCGCATTTCTCTACATGAGCGAATGGTGGCGGTGGATTCTGGAGTGTCTCGTTCCGCGAATAAACAAGGGTAAATAACAGCACAAAAAGAAAGAACCACGGCACAACTGTTTTCGCCATATCCATTATAAACCGAATCCGCTTGTTACTTGTTACAATAAGCCTTTGAACTAAACTAAACTGAGTTCGCTGTGAAATCGCACTCCGAATTAAGGCCGGATGTCCTCGAAGTTCGCCAGCTACCGAAGAACTGAGCGGCTTCGCACGATTCTGTGTTTATTTATAGCCGACTTAACAGACCACTGTTAACGTGCTGCTAACTAGGGCGCATGCGACATGGCGACAGCTGCACGTGCTTCTCGGTTTGTTTACCATACAAAAGAAAACCTGTAGGAGTTAGCTGATAAGTGCAGATGTACATGTCTGCATGTGTGTGTGTGCCTATGTTTGTGTCTGTGTCACTTACCGCGTACTTAATTAGCCTGTTGTATAAAATAACGACCGATAACACTTTAATAAAATGCGAGGAATGCTTACAACGTTTCACAGGTTTGCAAAAGAAGGAGAAAATAAAAAGCATAAAAAGACTTTGTGGCAAGTTTAAGAACAACCCGTGCAAATTGACGCTGTTGCCTTAGAGTGCGTGGGGAGCGTGAGTAACCGCATTCTCATCGTAGTCCTTCTTTCTAACCCTTGCCTACCATATTTCATATTTCAATATTTCACAATTTCTATTGTTTCATAGTTTCTCAGTGCATCGTGCGTGGATGTTGCCCAGAATGGCAACAATGAGAATGGACAACCTCAACATATAATGTGTATTTCTGACGAAGACGTCGAACTTATATTTCACAATGGACCTAATTAACTTGTAAACGTTCTGCAACCGTTCTCTGACGTCAACTTGGATGCAAAATTGACCGATATTATTATAAGATTGCACGTCACTCAGAGCAATAAATTTGTAATAGAAGTATTTGTTACTCTTAAATACTTTAATAACTAGAATATATTCATTCAAAAATAATTAACAATTCTGTTATACAATTGAAGAGTTTGTGATACTCAGCACCTTTTGTAATTTAAATTAAATTAAGCCGTCTGCCCGCAACCTGAGGACATCGCTCGGACACTGAAGCCCTTAAAGTACTCAACATATTTGCGTGCTTCCTTTGAGTGCGAGCAAGGGCCTTAAAAAGGGACTGAATAAAGGTTTTCAGCTCGTATGGGCAAAGATTCAGAAGCTTTAAATTTACTTCGAACGTCAGTGCATTATTTACTCTTAGTAAATAGTTTACTTGCTTGAACAGTCACCGTCAGACTTCCAATTGACCGAGAAAATATACGAAAATGAAGAAAGAAACCAACATCAAAAGTTGGACGTGCACAATCCCCGAGCGAATTCTCTGTCCAACCGATTTACCATATGTTCTGTGAGTCATTAAATCTTCCGCTTATGTCCACATGTAGTTGCTCTTTGCCAAGCTTTTGGTCAGATTGCGTATACGTATATGTGGTAAACGGAACGAACAGTATAAAAACAACATGATTGTATGCAGCAAACATTTATTAATAACAGATATAACCAATATTAATTATATACATACATATATACATTTTATACAACAAATAGTCGCTTTCCAACCCAGATAATCACTCGCTCAATGCATTGCATTTTCAATAGCACAACCTTTTTCACTCAGACTCAACAGAAAACGATCCAGTTTGTAAGCTTACTGGCTGACGAAGTGCCGCATGATACGCAGTATCCTTCGCCATCAGGGTGCTCCTCAGCGAGGCAATGCGCACAGCAGAAGCACACGCATCCTCCAGGTAACGACAGTTGGCCAAGTGCCTCTCATCAGTTAAAATTCTGGCCGCCTTGCGCACATACGCCGCAGATTCTTGGTTGCACTTCAGGCGTGCGTTGTTGTGAATGCAGTTCACAAACTATTTTCAAACAGGAAAAACAATAAGGAAAGAAAAAAGTATTACGTTTACCGTGTGCCACTGAAACAGGGTTTTTTTAACCAGCAACATTCTATAAACTTGTGGCTCATAGAGACTCAGTTGTCGTCCACGCCGTCATCAGCAAGGGTCTCCTTCAATTCCATAGTACAGCCTATCCAATCTGACTGAATCTTAAAGAAGCATTCCTTGTGCCGCAGATAATCTTGATGACGGAACAAAACACCATCAAACACATTGACAGAGTGCGAACTTAAATACACCTACAATGAGACATTAAAGTAACTCAACAATGAAGACGTTAAAGTCAAATGTGGCGTAATGAGCACTTTTAAATGTCCCAATAAAATGGTTTTAACTTCCACAATATGAGATAATTTCTTGGATGTTTTGTCTGGTTGTGTAATCATAATATAATCTGTAACATACATTGTGTCATATACTTATTTGCATTACCTTTCTGAAAGTCTTCATCCGAGCAGAATTTCCTTAAGATCAATCGAGCGCCATCAACATAGTAATTCAGCGAGTTCTGCTTATGCTTTGGGAGGCAATGTGCAGGTCCAATAAACGGTCTACATAAAGAATTATTTAATTTTTATCCCAATACCCATAGATTATAAGAGTATCTTAAAATGATGTCTGTATAAACACCTAAGTTTTAAAAATATATAACAACTAGGGCTACCAAATTTATTGACTATGACTTTATGGTAATCATTGCAAGCAGATAAAGTTAGTTTTATTATTTCATCCCGACTGCTTTCATTCACAAAATAAAAAAATACAAACGCTACAGTCAGGAGCTGACTGTATGAGGCCATGGATTATCAAAGTATACCGTACGCAATAGGTATAGGTATGCATTTCTAGCGCGTACCAAATTTCATTACATGTGCTTCTTTTTGATTTTTTTGGCACGAACTAAGAATGCATATTGCGTCTTGTGGTTTTGTCTAATGTCTCACGATTTTCGAAGAATGCTAGAGATGTTCAGTGGCTGAGTGGACTACGTCCCAGACTCTAAGGCCAATGATATTGAGCGTGTTCGAGGTTCGATTGCTGCCGCGATCAACATGTGAAATTCTTTTGTATTTTACAATTTTTTTTAAATAAATTAAAAGCTCAAAAACCATTATTGAAGGGCGGCGGCGGTAGGCGATTTTTAAGTTTTAGTTACGCAATATTTGTAATTAGAACTTAGTTTTCTTTCGTCGGTACACAACAGCAACTGCAAATCTAATTGTACATATGTATGTATATACAATCGTACAATAATGTATGTTGAAGTGGGACGCCAATACATACATGTGGATATGCAGACATGTATGTATGGGCGTCCCACTCGCACTTTCATAACTTTACAAGGGCTTATGATCTCTGTTATTTTCTAGCATTCTAATTGATTGAGAGCAAAACAAAATAGGAAACATCCAATTGAAATCTTACTGAACATGCAAAGTCATAACAGACAAAATAAAATAATTTAATTTGTTTGACTGTAACTATTCTTTTAGTTTATTAGAATAAAATAAATAAACAAAATAAGAAATAACTAATAAATAATGAAAGTTCGCAACCGGGAATTGAACCACACCACACGCACTCTCTCGCAGCCGTCCGCCACGCTAACCACTCGGCTATTGCCTCACTTCTTAACCTATCGGCAAAGCTGCACTGTGAACCAATTCTGTTACCACACAATGCAAATAAAAAGTTTAATAAAATGCTGTGTGTCTGACGCTAGATTTAAACTTCGGTATGCTTGCGTAAATCAGGTATGCTTAAGTATATATGTTCAAAGTGAGTTTAATTCGTATCATATCTCACTTATTTATAGTCCGATTTAAATGAAATTTTCACATAACGCCCGTGGCAAGGTATTTGTCATATAAGATATACAACTTTGGTTGTTGAGCTAATATTGTAGTTTTTTTTAAATAGTTATTACTGATTTACAGAGGTGGGAAGGGGCGTGTCCAAATTTAAAAAAAACTTTGAGACACTGCAATATATACGTATGTTGTCACAAAATTTGATGACTCTAGCTCTTATAGTTTCTGAGATTCAGGTGTTCATACAGACAGACAGACGGACAGACGGTCAGACGGACAGACAGACATGGGTCAATCGACTCGCCTCCTTCTGCTTGTTAAGCACATTTCCGTTCCGACAAATTTTTTTAAAATCCATGGCCTAATGAATTTTTTTAAAATCCATGGCCTAAACAACTTAATTTCAGTGGGATTAGCAATGTCCGTCTGTTCGTGTGTCCGTTAATCCGATCGGACCGGTAGTATATTGCAGCAAAATTTACTCCACTGGACTTCTTTTCTATATAATATGCAAATACAATTTCATCAAAATCAAAAAAACTAATCTATTAGATGTTCCGGCAAATCATTTAGGCACTCGCCAACCATTTCATCAGTGCTGCCGCAATGCAGGACGTGAGCTAAGGGCGGTACATCCCATATAGGACATCGCACAAAACGTCACCAGAATACACTGAAGATAGTGAAGCATTGTAGTGATATTTATTACCGCGCTTTGTTTTACTTCTATTTTCTGATTTATTAGTTTCCGTTTATTAGTGTAGATTGTAATCCACCTCTTGCTGTCAATCAACTAAGCCATATACCACACTACTGTTGATATTTATAACCCTCATAACAGAGCACTGTTACCAATAGCGCATGCTCCTTGACAGCAAAATCAACCTGTAGGTGTTCTGACGTCGGATGTGAATAAGCCTTCCAAAGCCTTCCAAAATAAAGCCTATCAACGAACAATGCAACGGCCTGCAACCAAAATGAGATTATTAGTTACCACAGGGTACAGTGCATATTGCCAACAGGTGTACGGCAGCCTCGAGTGGGCCTCCTTGTCCTTCGAATTGTTTACCATTTCGTTCTCTATTGTTATAAAATGCCGACAACGTTAGTTTTTAACCCAAACCAGAGTAAACAAAAGCCAGACCAAATGTAGTCGATAATGAACTATTGTTGGTCTAGAGTTGCGTACTAATTTGTTTTTCATTTCTTGCCAACGGCGCGGGTATGTGGCCCCACCACATACTATACACATGTTGCATACAGCATACTGGTAACTTCAACAACATTTTGGTTTTTTATAAACATTTATTTTATGCAAAAACTTGTACATAATTTAATTTGATTTCATGTTACACTTGCGTAGAACTTTATGTATTTATATTTTGTATTATTATTTTGAACATAAGTGGATAAGCAATGAATTCAATGTGAGTGTCCGATGAGTGTATGAACGAATGGATGAATGAATAATGTTTTAATTACTATAAATGTTTCACGTAACACAGTATACAAACAAAATTCAATTTGCCATGTGTTCATGAGCTTATCATATTGTTACGCACTATAATATATAGATATATTGTAGATTCACATTATATATAAATACATATATAGATATATGCATATTAATAGGAAATGGGGATTGAGGGGAGACTCACAATCATGAATTGAATCGAAATCGATGAAACAAACTTAGGCAGCACACCGAAGATTTCGAAATTTTGGCTTTTGCTACGATTGCACGATTGCCGTTAAACTAACATAACATTTAGAAGGAGTTTATTATTATTAACAGGTTATCGCCGTTATTTGTTATATATTGGTTAATCAATAACTTATTATCGTTCGCATGAGTATGTTGTGTTCTGTATTGCGTCACATCAAGTTTCAAGTTTCAATATTATAGTAATATATAGTTAATTTCATTATGTATGGGTGGCTGCTGCCTAGCGTGGCCTAGCTTACAGTTCTCTTTATATTATTTCCTAATTTCTCAGCTATTTTGCCAATCAAATTTACCATCAAATTCCAATTAACTTAGAAGGCACACTAATTACATATTTGAATCGGGTTTCAATGTAAAATTCTTTAATTTCAAATAACGTTGAGGTTTTTCTTTCTTTTCATTTGTACCATAATTTAAATGCAATTTAATTTACATTTATTTTCCATTATTCATTCACAATTCACACAATTAATTTCAAATTAAAGAATTTTGACTATCTCTTGGACATTTTTCGAGAACTTTTTATGCAAATGTTTTTCGATTTTTAATTTTTATTATTTTTTTTTTAGTTTTTTTTTATTTTCTGTGTATAATACATTGTGCTTGAGCTCCACATTAACATTAATTAGTTTTTTAAATAGAATTATGTTTAACTTGTACATTATTAATGCATGATATTCGTTACTTCGTTCATTAACTAAATATGGCTGTTGCGTACATTTCTCATTCTTTCTTTCGTTTTGTTATATAATGTAAAAATATGTATATTGTTTAATTGTATAGCACACGTATTCAACGTGAACTCACAGCTTAAATACCTAATGATGTGTGTTTGGGGGGGGTTTATGTGTGTAGGTGTGTGAGTATAAAGTATATAACATAATCGTTATCGAGAAATACCACTCAATTAACAAGTATCTTGCGTCAATTTAACAAAAATAAATGATGATTCTTCCGCATTATCCTAAACCATAGCGGAGCCTACAACAATCAAATATGCTGCCCAATGGATGGATGCGTGCGTGTGTGTGCGCATGTGTTAACTTATAATATATATATATTTATTACACAAATAAAACAACTGCACTGCCTTAGTGAACTACAAAAAGATTCTTCTTCACGTTTGCAGATTAAAATGTGATAGATAAAACAAATGTTTTCGCAGATGAGATTCCATTCAACATGATATTCTTCTTTTCTGTTTATGTTTCTGGTTTTTTTTTCCATCTTATTATATTATTGTATAGCATATGGGCATAACTAATGGCTCCAGGGGCATATTCACAACTGGATATGCGCATCGCTGCAGTTTAAGTAAGTTTTGTTCGCTGAACTTTTCTTTTTTCATTATGAACTACTTAAATTGTGCTTTAATTTAAACTAGATGCTATGTTTGATTTGTTATTTTGTTGCAATTGTAAATTGTTTACTTAATTGTTGTTGCTTTTTGTCTTGTTTGTTTTTGTTTTCTTTTTCAAATGGCCACAAAATTCAATACGTTATTTGTTATAGCAAAAGTTGCAGGCGCAAGCAACAGGCCACATACGCTCGTCTGTGTTTGTGTGTGTGTTTTGGTGTGTAGGTTGTGCAAGTGTTCCTGTACGTGTGTGTGTGTGCATTAGTAGTTGTCAGTGACAAGTGTGAGTGCTGTTGGTGTAGTTGCGGTTTTTGTTGCTGCCTCCAGCCACACAGTTGCTGTTGCTGTTGTAGTTGTTGCTGCCCCTTGTGATGCTGTTGTTATTGATGTTGTTGTAGCTGCTGCATCTCGACTGTGTCTTATTATGCAGCTCATCTGGCAGCAGGCGGCGTCGGTTTGTTTTGGTTGTTGTTGTGTGATATGTGTTTTGGTTTTTTTTTTTTTGGTTTTAGATTTGATATATTTATAGATATATATATTTTTGATTAGCATGTAAATAAAAGAGAGTCATAGAAATGGAAATTGAGTTTTATTAAATGGTTAGCGCTGGGTTAATTTACTAATTTCGATTCGATACGTTTTGACCATCGATTTATCGATTATCATCGCATTGAAAAACACTCAAGTTTCAATTGATGCGAATTGATGAGCGCAAAAGTTACTAAATGAATGCGGGCAAATCGGATGTATATAGTATATATATATATTATAGTATATATAGTATGAATGCATGTGAACAAAAGTTTAATCGATTGTTATAATCGAGAATGGGCAGCAGGGCGGGGCACACAGGACATGCAGGCCAAGATACAGTTTCGCTTTTATTTTATTTTTTTCGATTATCAGATTAGCTCACAGACGTTTAGTAACTTTTTCGAATATACAAAAACTATGCAAGAGAACTCAAATTTGGACAACAAACTAAAATATATAGTCGACCATACTTCAAAAGTTTCGCGTTCAACTTGGGTTATTTTTTTGGTTTTAAGGACAAACGCATACGTAATAGAATTCGTAGATAGTGCAAATAGATACGAATATTAAGAGTTGTTTTCTTTTTTTTTGTTTATACAGTTTTGCATAAAATGTATAGAGAAAAATAAAATTAATGTCAAACTATTTAATACGTTATTAATGAGACATTTATTGGTTATTCAAATCAAGTATTGGGAATTTTTATCGAGAGTAATTTACAAAACAACGTATAAAAGAGATTGCAGTTTGTTTTTTTTATTTCGATTATTAATTTACTAGGTTTGTTGGTTGGTTTTTGTTGTTGTTTTATACTTTTATTTTCTTTGTTTGGTTAACTTGGCCTTTGGTTAGTTAAAATTAGCAATAATATTACATCACATATCATTTAATATTTTGTTTGTTTTTATGGTTTTTATAGTACATATGTATTATGTAAATGCTAGAGAGTAATTTAAAGATTAGAGAAAATATAAAAATAAAATTGCAAGTGCATTGGCTCACGAAATAAATAACATCTTGGTTTATTTTATTGCCAAGACAAAGCGTTATTTACAGTTTGGTTTTGTGTTTTGAAATTTATACAAAAATGGGAATTTCATTGTGCAAATGTATCTCGAGTTATTATATCTAAAAATCTTTTTTAAACATTCTTCGGCATGGCATTAGAATCGATTTAGTAATTGTATTGCTATATAGAATAGATCTTTATGTGTGTGTTGTTGAGTGTGTGTGTGTGTATATTTGTGGATGTAAGTACTTTAAGAGTTGGAAAGCAATGCATATGCAATTTTATAGAACGTTACACAAGTAATCATCTTACTAGTCTAAAGAGATATTAATCATATTGTTTATGTAGTATATATAGAGTTTATATATATATAGATTACTGTATATTATTGATACCAGAACCGGATAAGTAAGCTTATTTAGAGTAAGTTAAATACACATGAGGGGGCAATATTAATATATGTATGTATGTGTATTGGTATTAGCTGCTGTAAGACTGGGTTGACTTTTTGTGGGTTGCTTTTTCGATTTTCTGTCGACTTAATTAATTAATATTGTAATTAATACGAGCGCTGGTATTAAACTCGGTAAAGAGAAGAAGGTGGTGGAGATTATAGAAGGAGGTGGAGGAGAGGATGATGGAGGAGACTGACGTTAAGCAAAGAGAATTACGCCACCGAGGATTATGTTCTAGGTGTAGGTAGAAGTGGGTGGGTGGGTAGACGGAGCTGTTGCTTAGTATTGGTAGTGGAAGGGACCGTCCACCCCATGCCAGATACGAGGGTGTGTGTGTGCATGGGTATTTGTGTGAGACCTTATAACTAAAGTTTAGTTCTTAGATATCTAGAGTTGCAGACAAAAGTTAAAGTGTTCCCTTTCCCTCTCTCTCTCGCTCTCTTTCTCTCTTTATCAGGCGTGATCAATGAGTTATGTGAGAAGAGTTTAATTAGATTGGTTTGGATTGGTTGGATTGGATAGTGTTGGTATTAGGTTCATAAAGCGTTAGATTCAAACGACTGAAATATTGAGATGGTGAGCCTCATGACGAGGGCGTTCGCTTTGAGAAATCATAAGACTGGGTAATTTTTTGTTTCTTTTTTTTTTGCTTTTGGCTTTTTGTTGGTTTTGCTTTCTGTGTACGGGTTGCACTTCAACAAAAGTCATTGATCTTTATTCTGATACACTTTCGGTTCAATTGCAACATACATGTTTCAAGTGATATACAAAGTAAAAGTTTACACACTAGAAGGCCCTTAGGTACTAGATACACGAATATAAAATTCATAATTCATAATAGATATATGGATATATATATATAGATCATAATATAATCATAATTTTATGGCTTAAGAGAGAGTAATACAAAAAGTACGATTGCTTTCGAAATATTATTCCGATTCGAATTTCCTACCCATTTTCGATTATTCATTTTTTTTCAATTTTGATTCTTAATTTTTTTTATTTCTATTTTTGTAAAACATCAAAGGCACAAGTCAACGTCGTCAACAAAGAAATAAAGTAAACTAACAAATATAGATAGATTTAAAAAAATAATAATAAAATAAGCAACTTTTGTAGTTATTATTATTGTTTAGCAGCTTAGCTTTTAGCTTCTTTCCTGTTCTATTGCACTAATATTCAGCATGTGTCTGTTTCGAGTTGCAGGGTATTTTTCTCAAGTATTTAAGGTATTTTTAAGTATTTACTCAATTCGCAATTTTCATCAATCAAAACTCGCAAACAAGAAGCAGCTGCCACCGCTGCTCGACTCGGCGCGGCTTGGGGGCAGCTGCATCTCGCGGGGAAACAAATAAAAGTAAAATAAACAAAATTTATAGATGAGTAGAAACACAACTAACCTGTGAGGCGCTTGATTTATTTATTGGACTGAGTTAACTGAGTTACGGAGCTGCACAGACCGGCCTGGCCAACTGGACTGGCTAGGTTTCATTGCACACACCACACGCACGTGCACAGTGACTCACCTACACACACACACGCGCATTAAATAAAAGGTATTTGTAAACGTACGTGTATTATAAATATGAATGTTTTAACATAATTGATCTAATTTGAATAGTGCCCATTTTGAACAGCATAGCGGGCAGAGATTATCCACATGATTTACTGCTCAAGGGATAAACGAAAAATAGTTTATCGTGCATTGTGAAAAAAATTGAAGAATTTTTATTTATTTTTTTTATGTTTTTTGTTTTTTGTTACTTTATATAAATATAAAAAGAAGCTTAACAGACAAAAATCTTATCTGTCGTTTTTTGTTTTGCTATTTTTGTTTTGTTTCGCAATGAAACGAAATTCAACATATATATAAACTATGTATATATATGTGCATGTGTGTGTGGTATAATATGCTGTGGTGTGTGTTGCAGTTGCAGTTGCCTGTGTTGCTGTGTTTGCTGTGTGCTGCAGTGTGTGTTTACTGTATCTCAATGAAACCCGCCGGCTTGGCTGGCACTCCGACCGTTGCACGCTGATAGGGGTGTTCTCTGTTAGCCGCCAATCGACGTTGTTGCTTAAGGGCGCCTACTAAAATATACGATACGATACATGTAAATATGTGCATAAGATATGTGTATATAGATAGATAAACAGTATGTATATTGAAAGCAATTAACATATATATATCGTTTTAACTGCATATATATATATTGTCTACGAAACTTAGTTGCTATTTCAAAGAAAACATAGATATTCATACGATATATATTATATTTATGCTTTACGCTCTTCGTTTTGCTTTTTTTTGTTATTGTTTTTTTCTTATTTTTTTCTGTATCAATTTTTGTTTTGAACAATACAACATTTTTACTCAGACACTGTGCGGTTTCCTCGTTTCTTCTCTAATTACCAATAGAGTAAAATTTATATCTCATTATTAACTGTATTTGCATTTCGATTTACATTTAAATTCTGTTTCTTTGGAATGAGTCGTATATATGTTTATATGTTATGGATTTTTGTTGCTGCTGCTTGCTGTTATGACTGGAACCAAATAAGTGACCTTCAGGCGACTCGATAATAAATTCTATCCTAGAATAACTAAATTACCTTGCATATAAGTACAAACTATGGGTGCAGTCATTACTCAGGCTGAACGAACGCCTCGACTGAAGTGTGTTCCATTTGCTTTGTTCGATATAACTTTACAGTTAAGTTCTTCTTTAGCATTCCTCCAGCTGTTTGTCTAATCTATCCATCGGTCTGTCTGTCCGTCTGTCTGTCAAATATTTGAATCTCGCTTTTGCTGACTAGTTTCTGCAAAATATGATTGGACGGCTGCCTGAACCTCAAAACTAACTTATGTCTACAAATGTTTTTAAGCACCAAATTGATTCAAGGCTCCCGCATAGGTTACATTACATAGCGTAAATATCTTTAATAATATGTGTTTCTGTTTGAAAATGCTAACAAAAAATATATGAGGCTACTGCTGATTGCACAAAAAAATGGCACTCGCTGGAAAAAATCAAACGGTTCGCGGTTCGCTTCTGTTCGGATATAAAATCGTATGTGTATAACTTGAACTTGTTGTCGTAAGGTACATTTGTGCATAAATACTGCGCTTAATTGCTACACAAAAAACTAATTAGCTACCAGCTATGCTATAAATTGCACTTAGTATAGATTCAAAATAGACAAAAAAACTAAAAAGTATAGAAAAACTGAAAAACATAACTAACAAAAAAGGTGTTGAAAAAGAGAAATAAATAAAAGGAAAAAAACCCCAAACCGAACTACACAAAAAAGAGGAATACATAAATATGTATAACTACCATATAAGACCTACCTAATAGAAAAGTAACTAGTATACTAGGTAAATACCTACAAGCTAATTAAGTCAACAACTGAGTTGAAGGCTTTTTAGGTTATATTTGTATGTATAGAATAGAATACTCATTGTTCCCGAACAACAACCGACAATAACCGATTCAATAATTGCTGTTGCTGCTGCTGTTGTTGTTGTCAACTAGATTATACTCGTGAAATTTTCGAATAGAAAGCAAAACACAAAAAACATAAGCGAAAACAAATAAAATAAAATATAAATTCAGTGTCAAGGCGCCTAAAAATCACTTATTTTACCAGTCGATCGATTGTCACCTATATTGCCAGTTGCCAGTGTTGTAGAAATGTTTTGCGACCTATGAACTAACAAAAAACTTTGACGAGCAATAATCATAATTTATATTACTTAAGTGTTTGTTTTTTTTCTCCCTGCATATTTTTCTTCTTCTATTTGTTGCTTGTTCATTACTTTGAGTATTTGTGGTTGTGCCAGTTTGCTTATGTTGTTCTTGTTCTTGTTGTAACTATACATATGCATCAATGTATGTATGTATATTTGTTTGTATGTATCTATAATTAAGTATGTAATATACTACATTCAATAAATTTAAATATGTTCACTCAGTGAGTGTTTTTTTTTTGGAGGGGGAGGCAGACAACTGCGACTGCTGCAACTAAAACTAACAATTTTATGGACTTCAATAAATTCTTGGTGCACGCAAATTAAAAAAAGTTCAAAAGACGGAGCCGGCATGCATATATCGACCAACTGTAAATATTTGTTTATAACAGAATTCAGATAGAATAAAAAATGTAATTCAGGAATAATAATTGTAGTTAAATGTGGTTAACATTTTTCTTGTAGAAGGCAACAAGGGGTTAAGATCTTTTTTAGCTGGCTTGTAGTGGATGTGTCGAGTGTATGTGTGTGTGTGTGAAAGAGATGCATGCGTTTTAAAAAAGAAAAGCAGGTGTTGCCACCAACGGGTTAAGAGCGTGCGTTGATTAACAACATTTTATAGCATACTTTATGGCACTGAATCAAATCAATTCAAAACGAAAGTGAATGCGCTTACTTTTCGGCACACCGAAGCTCACATACGCTTGGAATAAAAATTAAAAAACTCTCTACAGTGAAACCCCGTTAGGTTCTATAGCAGACAGACGCGTATAAATGCATTAGAACAGGCACGGAATCAAAATAAAATAGTTAATAAAAAAAAATAAATACTATTTATGCTACTAAATATTGCACTTTGGTTAATACGTCTAAATAGAAATGCTGCCTGCAACACAGTATCATTATGTTCAGTGTAAAGAATACCAGTAAATGGATGTGTAATTGTGATAAAATTGTAAGTGGTTTTATAGTATGTATTATTGCTCGTTAAACATACTGATCGCAGACTGGCGTAGATCGTTTCTTCTTTCTCTATGATATAACTTGTGATATACGATTTGGATAAGTTTATGTATGTGTGTGTGAGAGAGTGTGTGTACATGTGTAAACAATTATGGCGCATTGAGTTAAGTGTATATACTCTGCATATAATATATAATATGTATATATGTGTGCTTGTCAAATAAATATTAAACTGATTGAAAATTATTATCGTTATCGTTCATGTTTTGTATGTTGTATGTTTGTTGTATGTATGTATAGATTAAGTATTCACTTTATATAGTAGTATTGTAGTTATATATATGTTTGTATGTATAGTAGTTTATCTAGCAAACAACCCACCGCTATGATCTGCATACTCCGTCAGCAGAGGATTACCGGTGAGGGCCGCATAATTCGCATAGTCTCCATAGGGGGCAAAGATCATGCCGTGTGCGGTCTGATCGAAGGCAGCTGACGGCGCTGCCTGTGCGGTCAATATGCTAGCTGCTGAGGTGGGCACTGTCATGCGTGGATTCAATATCAATGGCTGGCCCAGCGGCGCATTGGCAGGTGAACGTATCTGGGTGGCCAGACCCGATAGTGTTGGCGTTAGCAGGCGATTATCCGCACTAGCAACCAGACGACGCCAGTCCTCTTCGCACACTGCGGGATACAGAACAGAAGCAGAAGGAGAACCAACGTATGAGAAAGCTGTCCCCGTATAGAAAATCATTGATGTAAATTCAAAGAAGTTGCAATTTCATATATCATTATTGGTTAGCTGTATTAGAAAATCTCTTCAGCTCGTTTCGCTTTCACTCTCAGGCAGTCAGTTAACTGGGATTAGCTGTTGGATTAGAATTTGTTATCGATTTTCTGCGTCTTTTTTTTTCGTTTCTCTAAGTTGAGCATTAATTGAGTAGATAATTGTAAGTTTAGATTGTTTTTCTTTGACGTACCTGCGACTGATTTCGCTGTGGTGTCCCTATAAGTGCCGTTAATAATGGCTAATTCCATGAGTTGACGTTTCTTTAGTTCATCTTCGCCTTCGGCTTGCTGTTAGTACAAGTACGTTTGTGTGTATTGTGTTTGAGTAGTAGTAATTGATTGGGTTCAATGTATTAAACAAAATACATTTAAGCAGATTAGATTGGTAAGAGAAATGAAAATAATATAGAAAATATCATTATTAATAAATTTGGTTAACATTTTTTTTAGCAATGATTGTATCATTTTCTTATTTATGTTTTATACAGATAGAGCAGCAAATGCATTGGATTAATCGGAAACAAGGGGCAGCAATTGAACATACCACGCCAATGTTCATATAGTTTATACATTTTCCAATGTATGATATGCTTTGCAAACTTGCAGATACACATTTGTATCTAAAATATGAATCACTTACCGGCACAAGTAACTTTTGCACTTCACCAACAGCCTGGGCCAGCTTGACTTTGGCACGATTCTCCGTATCCTCGACAGTAATCAGTACATGCAAATCATCGGACAGATGCTCCCAATTGGGCTTGCCACGATTGGCATCCTCCTGAAAATGTGCAAAAAGTAAAGAAAATATATTTAGTAGAAGAGCATTAAAGAGTTGGAAAAGTTAATATAAGCAGGTGAATAAATAACTTAATTTATTGCTTCATCTATTACTATTTCGATAACTCTCTTTCTTTCTCTCTTTGTCTCTCTCTTTCTCTCTCTCATTCTCTTGTTTGCGCGTGTTCACAAATGGGCGATAACAATTAAATGTGAACAACACAAAATGCACTTTGCATTTTTGAAATATTCTGAAATTTCACTGCAATTTGTTACTTGTTTCGGCCATGGCAAATGCCAGAACGCCCAAATGGCGAAGTGGCAAGTGGCAATTGGCAAGTGCCAAATGTGCTTTGGCCGCCACGCTCGGAATGCGGCAAAATATGTACTTAATAAGCGCGTTCGCTATGAATGACGCCTACTTTTCCTTCAGTCCCCATCAGCCACTGAGGCGCACATTAACTTTTGACCCAAAAAAACATTGATACATATATATATACATAAGTATATGTGTGTATGTGTGCGCGGGTGTGTATATGTAGGTGTGTACGCTGTGTCACGTTTAAATTTAATTTCGCTAAATTTCTAATCAATTAAGCTCAAAAATGGCCAGCTAGCTGTCACATTGCTTGGCTTTTGAAGTCGCCACGTCAGTGCGTGTCCACAGTCCAGCCAAGACAGGCAAGACAGCCTCTATTGGCCTGGCTAATTCCGCAGCAGATGTCAAATTAAGAACTGTCAAGTCGTTCTTCTTGCTGCATTTAGCTGCGTACTTTACACCAGCCTGACTAATCTCTTTAGCCCTCTCACTCTCCTTATCCGCCTTCCTCCCTCTCCCCCTCTTTCCCACCCTCTCATCTGTCTTGTCAGAAAACAAAACAGATCACAAGGTTTGTCAAGATGGCAACTGATACAGTGGGTGACTCAGGCAGCATTTTGGCCGCAGTATTTGGCCGAGTGGGTGTCATGTGAGTACTGTACGTGTGTATGTGTGTGTGTAGCTACTAATCAAAATATTACAACGTTATAAAAGTGAACATTTAATTATGTCTGTCCAACTGTCCCCTACCCCTAACCACACCCCCGCCACGGCTCGTTATATTTGCGTATTACGAACAAAGATTTTGGTTTTTGTTTGCCGAACACCAGAGGAAATTAAATCATCAAGAGCATTGGAGTGACAAGCTTTCAGTCTGTGAGTGTGCATGTGTGTGTGTGTACATGAGTGTGTGTGTGACATACACTCAAATAGACAATGTGTCTTAGTATAACCACCGTGGCGATGATTATATGCACTGACTATACTCAGTCTCTCCTACACTTCCTCCCAGATGATTCGATCTGATCTAAAGATTCACTAGTAAGCTATATAGCTATAGCTATTAAATGAATTCTGTTCGAATCAAAGTCAGCTCTGTGCACTACTTAAGCTACATTTGCTTTAATTTCCAAACAACTTAGCACTTTAGTAATCGCACATCTTGTGACAAAAGCATTCCTCTACACACACACAGATACACACACACAGATACACACACACACGCACACACTACTTTACTTATATGGTGCATTAGTAAGGGAATGTATTTTGGACTTTTAATTGACTATATGGTAATTTTCATTTTGGCACGGAAAGCGAATGTCAAACAAGAATTAATTCATTCAAACAGGAATGCCAACGTTGTTGTTCTTGTTGTAAATTAAATTTTAAGTAATCGACTGCGGTTCCAAGCATGTGTGCATGTGTGTGTGTGGGTGTAGATTTTTGGGCTTTTAGCTTAGCGTGCAAGGAATGCAGGCCAATGGAATGACGAATTTCGTTTGATATGCGAATTTGGTGAGAGCGAGAAAGATTACCTCAAGTGAATTCCCTAAACAGAAATTCTATTTAGTATACATACATGAGTGTATGTATGAATATGCATAATACGTACCTTCTTCTTGTCCCGCATGGATCCCTTGCCACGCACCATTATCTTGCATCCAGTCTCTTGCTCCAACTGTTTGGCCGTCATGCCACGCGGTCCCAAAATGCGACCAACAAAGTTGAACTGAAAGTAGAGAGACACAAATCACAGGAAATGAGCAACAATTAAATAGTACATGTATTGTATAATATATGTAGATATATACATATATGTACAATATATATGTTGTATAACAAATTAGTGCGATGTCTTAATGCCAAAGTTAATTTGATGATCTGATGAATTTAAATCGCATTAATGTTCAAATAATTTTCAACTGACTGAGCTAGCCAGGTGGGTGGTTGGCTACACACACGTTTGAGTCATGGCGCATTCTTTCAAAGTCAAAACCATTAGACGACAAAGTGCATAGCACATGAAAAACGTAATACGAGAATAGCCTGCGGTGACATGCCTGATTTTGCCACGATAATACAATCACCAATCAGATTCAATCAGGTAATTGCAGGCGAAACTAGTATTATAAAAAAGTTAAAGTTAATTTTGGTCGACTGTTATTGACCCGCTAACTATTTCTGTATCTGTCTAACTTAAAGATTCAGCTTAAAATTGTTTTTTGTTTTCGATTTACGAGGGCGGAAAAGGGCGTGGCCACATTCTAAAACAAACTGTATCTATTTGCAATAATAAGACACATGTTCCCCAAATTTGACAGCCCTAACTCTTGTAGTCTCAGAGATATAGACGTTTATACAGACAGACATGACTTCATTGACTCGCCTTTTGATGTTGTGGGGTTGAAGTAATAACCTTTTGTTTGTTACATACATTTTTAGATCTACCCTATACAATAAACCGGCAGCTTGTAAAAACGAGTCGCATCTCGTTGGGGGAGTCACAGGAGTAACGTATGTAATTGATGAGGTACACCAATTATCATATGTTTCTCTACCAGTCTCTCTACCCTTACCCCGATCAAGCCGCGGGCGTAGTTGGCTGCTCGTAAATTACGTGAGTTATGATAAAATTGTAGATTTATTAGACACATCATAGAGCCAAAGACTCTGATCACAAGCAGCAATTACAGCTAAAGTTATAAATATATAAATGACTTGCCAAGCAAGCTAACTAGTTCGATGCTTGCCCAGGGGCTAGAAACGAGCGAGACAGGCCACCCACCGAATCTAGCACAATTTGCCTATTGTTTAGCTCGTGCTTCCTCTATCCCCCTCTCCATTCCTCCCATCCATCTCTCTCCCTTTCTCTCTCTATCTCTTTCTAGTAAAAATCTATTCAAGTAGTGATGATGTTATGTGCTTAACTAACGATGATGCGAGCCACAACACACAATAACAGTCCTTGTTAGTGCTGTCAATATTAACTATTTGTATCTGCATCTGCAGTCATGTATCTTTCTATCTGTATCTGCAGCCGTTGAAATTGAAATCAATTGAAACTGTGCCGCAGTTGCGCAAATGCAGTTACTGAATTAATAGCAAAATATAATTATGTTTCTTCAGATGCTATTGGATCCTCTACAAAATGAAATTGCATTGTTGTTTCTGTGGCTTCATTGCCAAGTTGTCTGTGAGTAAACAAACTTTGCATTCAGACTTGCTTTGGCTTTGCCTCGAAAAGTTATTAATTAATGCACGAGAGAGAGAGAGAGGAAGAGTGGAAGAAGGGCATGAGGTAGAGAGGGGAGCCTGTGTTCTTTGCAATTAAACGGAAGTGGAGTTAAGAACGCATTAAAGATGTGCAAATATTTAACAGGGCCAAATAAATTATTGAAATCAGACACTGTTTATCTGTCGTGCTCTCTCTGTATCTCCTTTCTACCTCTCGCGCCATACTCCTGCCTCACATTCTTGCTCTGTTATTAACTTCAATAAAGTATCAGCTGCAACAGAAGAAATTATGCGACTTAAGTGGCACGCGTGCCTTCTTACAACAACAACAAAGTAAACAAATCATATGTTGTTGTTGTTGTTTACATTAACAGCGTGCACACTCGATCTAGAGACAGTCTAAAGACAAGGCACGGTAGCTGCAAGTGAACGCGTCTGTGGGGTGCTGCTTTATATTACAGATTGTGACCGGCGATAAGAAGGCACTCAATGCGAATACGCACACACATTTAAACATATACACAGTATTATATATAATAATTTATATGTACATTATGTTTTTTTTTACAATTGATAGGCGCCAACAAAACAAAAGGCGGTCACAACGGAAGCAAAGAAGAATGTACCCAAATTACGAATTTATATGAAAAAAATGGCAAAGAATTGAGAAACAGAGAAAGACAGAACACGTTGCCATAACAAAGGGCCAGCATAATGGTCAATTGGCCAAAAGCTCCTTATCGAAAACGGTTTGCAAACCTTGTTCCCACACACGCACATACACACAGAGTGATGGAAGAGCACGAACACATAATAAGCAGCTAATACAATTTGAAATAGCCATAACAGCTGACAAGTTGATTTTGGCTATTTTGTTTGTGCTAAAAATTTCTCAAATAATTTTCAACTGCAAAAAATCTTTTCATATTAGCCGACAGTTAAGTGGAAAAATGCAAAACTGAGCATCAGTCGGCGCAGATCAAATAGATTACAAGTCTATATAAGTACAAGCATACATACACATATGTATATACAAACTACACTGTATATAGTCTTCTCTCTACAAAAAGTGTGTCTATATTGCGCGGAAAAATAAATCAAAGTTTGACATGTAACACAGGCGCAGTTGCTTTTTGACTCTTTTCTTGTTTTGTTTTTGCCACAAATTTTTTTCTAATGCGTTCGCTGTACTCGTATTAAATAACTCACTGTAGATGCTGAGCTTGGCGTTGCAGGTAATTAGCATTTTATGCTCACGTACTCAGTACATTTCAGATTAATTGCCGTTTTTTTACGAGATACGACAAAAAAAAATAAACTACCAAAACGAATGGACTTTTTTTTTTGTGGAAAACAATTTAGCATAAATTTTCCAGCAGTTCGTAATGAACGTTAATGGACGGCAACAGCAACAAAAAACATCAGACAAACAAAAGTGTTAGCGCCTGAATAGATTGACGCAATTAATTTTGACTGTTGACTTCAAATCGAAACTGGAAGTTAAGTACAATAGTTTATTTGCTGTTGCAGTTGTAGTTGACATGCATCCGATTAGCTTAAGGTTGTGCCTTATCTATATTTCAGTATTATTATGCCCTCTCAATCTACTCAATCTACTATTTATAGAATGTGTCTATAGAAATTCCAAACAAATCATCTCATGCGGTAGCCGAATGACCGTGCCTGGCTTGGCCTGGCCCAGTAGGTCAACTGTCATATATGTGCTGCGCGCCACGGGGCGTATGAGCAATGCGTTGACAGCCAATCAACGGAGATACGAAGAACAGACACAGGAGACAGAGATAGATTAACTAAAAGAGACTCAAAAAGAGAGGCAGCATCAGCTAATAGGGCGGTAATAGTTTCAGCGTAATTAATTGTAAACTGTTTAATGCTTTTGTGGCCATGTCGGGTCTCTTTTCTCTCTCTGACGTTGACTTTAATTAAGTTGTGTTTATGTTTTGGGCACAGCAACAACATACAGCTGCAATTGAGCGCATTAAATGGCTGCATTGATGCCAAGCGATATATCTGCTCTCTCTCTCTCTTTCTCTCTCTCTCTCTCATTCTCTCTCTTTGTCTGTCTCACACTCCATCCTCGGCTGTTTTGTTGACAAATTGTCGTCTATTTACATGGTGTTTGTTGTTGCCGGTTGTCAGACAACTGACAAATCATTATTTACATTGTTGAATGCAATATAAATTATATCCAACTATTATTTCTCTCGTGCAACGTTGTGGCAAATGTTGCTACGCTTAACGCCTGGCAAATTTATGGCCAATGACGAAGCTGGCCGAAACACAAGCAAACATAGTACAAACAACATATCGCACACGATCGCTGCTTTCGACAATAAACATTTCAGTTCAGAACTTGTTGCATTTTCTGGTATGCGATTTGAAACGCAATTTATCTTGCTTATAAACCATTTGGCTTTGGTCAGCCAAATGTCAGAAATATTCTCGCGATATTTGTATTTCTTTCAAGCGAAATATTGCAAGTAAATGAAATGATTTATCGCAATGCTGAAACACCCGCAACACAACAAAAACAAATCACTGCCACAGCTGCTGCGATACGAAAAATAGACACACCTGAAGAAACATCAAAAAATAGAAATATAAAGAAAGTATAAATATAAAATGGAAATAAACCGAACTGCAGAACGTACAATATATATACAAATGAATATATATATAGATAAATATATAACATATGTGTGTATATACAGCAATATCTATAAAACCTATGCCCTGAGGTCATAAATCTCAACTGTGCCGTGCCAATTTCCATTTGGAAAGCATCTCAGCAACGACAGCAGCAGCCAGCAGAAGCAGCAGTATCAAAAAGCCACTTTGAGTCAGTTTTTGCTCTGTTTTTAATTTATGTCTCAACTCATTCATATTCAATTCGCTGTGCTCTTTGCAGCAGTAGCTACAACTTTGCGCATAAAAAACGAACTTTGTTTTAATGAGTAGAGCTGCTTCTGCTTCTCTGTAGCACAGAAGTTTCGGAGTTATGTAAGATCTAATAGTCGTTTTTTATTCAGTTTTAGTTTAAGTAATTAATTAACCAATTAACAAGTTGACGCAAATGACAAAGGCTCTGGCCCTGAGAGTGTCCACAAATGCGATTTGTATACCCTGTAGAACGCATATAGCCGTTTTGGTCCCTGATGATGTTGCGATTTTTCTAGGGTAAAGTTGAAAACTAATAAACTTTACTAACTATAGCAAAAACCTTTAAACAACTCTTCGGCAGATCATCTTTGCCCCAAAGTATTCTTTAACTGGAGCAAACATTTCCCTAGTCAGGCAGAAAACAGAGAAAGAGGGGGAAAACGTTGTGAAAGAGAGGGCAAAAGGGAAACCGTGTCAAGCTAAGTTATAAAATTACACAGTTTCCGGCATCGGCATCGATGTCGACCATAAATAACCCCAACTACGCCCAAACAATTTCCAAAAAAACCGGCAAGAAAGCTGACGTCGAGTGTGCTAGACTGTGATATACCCTCTATATAACTTATATATTCTACGTATTCATTCATTCATTATTCATTTTCGGTTGGCACAAAATTAAATTACCCTTTTACCGCCTGAGTAGTGGGTATAAAAACCGAAAATAAAGAGAATCCAACACAAACTAGAAAAAAGCAACATTTCAAATTAAATCAAATTCCAATTTGCCGTAGCGTTTTTCTAGGCGGCAAAACAAAACGCCTACAACGCGACGACGTCAAGCGACTTCCTAAAACGCTTCACTGATTTTGTCTAACCCATATATACACACACACAAAATAGTGTTTGAATGTATGCATGTGTGTATGTTGTTGCAACTGCTACGCATTTTGCATGCGGCAAGTCTTGAGGCAAGCTCAGGCCGTGAGCCAGACTGATGATGCCGCGGCATTTTGCCATGTCTTGGACAAGTTAACGGTCGACTGAGTCCGTCAGCTGTCTGAGGTGTGTTTTCGTGTGCGTGTACCTGTGTGTGTGTGTATATCACTGTTAGTGTTGCCTAACCGCCCATTTGTTGCAGCAGCAGCAGAGCAACAGCGTCTCGTATTCTTCGCGGGCTGTTAGAGGGCGCACCTTAAAGCGATTTCCGGTGTACCAGTTGCTCATTGAGGCTCATTGAGCAGGCGTGCTGTCAATTCTAATTAGCGGAAACGCTTCAAATGTGCTTCGATTCATAAATTAGATCATCGTCTCTCTAATTCGAATTCGATTTTCTATTATTATTTTTACTCGAAAATGGAGTATCTCAATAGAGAAGGTAATGCAATAAAAGATCTTACTAATAAAACTTAGCAGACCTTTCTTCAGGGGATTTTTCATGTGTACAAGTATCTGCGGGTTCCTAACTTTTTCTTAATACTCAATACTAAGGCTAGATATTTTCTGAGAATATGCTTAGTGTGTTGAAAGGTAACAAGGTATTCTACTTACATCTGGATGCTCACGCACTGGCACATAAACCTTCTCGTTCAACGTTACCATGGCACCCTCTGGCTCGGGCAGCGTTAGTGGTTCCTTCTTGACGCCATTAATCTGGAATAGGGAGGCGCGTACACGGGCAATTTCTGCAATAATAAAAAAATTAATAAAAGAGTATATTAGTATAATGGAAAGGGGTACCATGCATACTAGTAATATAGAAAGGAAATTCAATTGAAATCTCAAACAAATATAAAGACAGCAGAAAAGTGTCTAAAATTTGGTTAAATTTTCATTTTCCTATTAATCAGAACTTGCCTTCTCAATTAAAATCAAAGAAGATAATTTTATTTCATGCTGCACAATCAAATTGGAACCAAGATCATATACTCGTACAGAAGGATTTTATACCTTTTTAGTTTACTTAATTGATTTAAGCTATAAAATATAGTTTATTTATTTATTGAAATTCGTTTTTCTATTAAATGATAATGCAAGATTCAGTTTACAAAGCAAACCATCTACAAAATAAAATTGTAGAGAATCATTTTATGATTGTCGATAAAATTATGGACTATAAAAGTTAAATCATCAAAGCAAACGACTAAAGAGCGACCCCATTCACATATTACCACACTCGTTCATATAATATTTAATAATCGTAGCACACTTTGAACATCATCTGCATCAGCTTGAAAATGGATTAAACCTGCCAGTGTACACAAAAACAAAAGTGCTACACTCAAATTGCTCTGCTAATCGTCGTACCCGTTCGTAATTATAATTTGTCACTTAGTTAAATACGCGTATTAAATTACACCCAATTTACATACTATATTTTTGTTTTTGTTGTTGTGCCAGCATATGCCAATAATAGCGTGTGAATGTTTACTTTATTTTAATGTTGCTAATTTATTAAAATGCAAAATGTAAAATTCAAAATACGCCAACTACGACAACGAGTTGTCCGAGCATTTTGCCACCTAATGAAATCATTTGGTTTATATATAAACGAATTATGGCATGCATTTACCTATAAATTTACGAACACTATAAAACTCGGCTAAGCTGGTAAAAGGTAGAGGGAGGTAAGCGTATAAAAGAGTGCGCATACGCCTCATTGTTCGCCATAATTCACACATTTGGCATTTGGACTACCGCAGCGACTACTGTCAGTCTGTCTCTCTGTCTGTCTGTCGGGCTGCCTGCCTGCCTGTTCCACTGTCCACAGTTGACAGCATCTGTACAATTGATATGATCAACATTTTGTTGTTTAGTTTTGGATAAACTCAGCTGCATTGTTTGCCTTTGGCATGTGCCTGTCTGGCAGGCCCCAACAACAATGGCCCCACGACTTGGACAATTTGTCACCCCGCCGTGTGATAAATGTTTGAATCTCTGTATATATCAAGTAAAATGAAGGGGGCGTGCACTAGGCGCACATGTCATTCGAAATGACTTAAGAACGTGGATGACATCAATTTAATGCATGAGTTGGCTGGCAAACAAATTGTTAATCGCAATTCTTGTTATAGCAATGCAATCTACAGAAGTGCACACTCCCGCACACACACACACACAAATATACTTATATTTATGGCGCCTTTACAAAACAAAAAAAAAGATTTATTGTTTTTCGAATTGTATTCGTATTCAATTTCCATCCTCTTGTGCCTGAAACTACAAAATGAAGAAGGGTTTGCAACATTCTATGGTGAATTATAATTATTTATGAATAAAAATCGTTAGTCTGTTGTCAACTGATGTCAGTAGTGCCTGAGTGTTTCTGACTTGTTGCTCAGTGAGCCCCACACTCCACATCCTCTTGCCTTCAGCTCTGTGGCTGATTCGAAACTTGTGCCAAATATAAAATCGCAATGCATAAAATTTGACAATTTATTGACGCTCTGCTGCTACTGCTGCTGCTGCGCGCTCATAAACTGCAACGGAAAGCACACAAATCTAAATTTAAAATGCTTCTAAGTGCACACAGTGTGCCGCAGCAGAAGGGCGTCGTCGTAAAGCCGTCAAATTATGCTCCGAAAGTGTTAAAATTGTTAAAAGGCAGGCAGGCAGTGCCGTGATGTTGGACAGGGTGATTTCCCAATGTCTATTTACAAACTGCCAGAACTTTATGAGGCATTTTAAAAATCAACGTCTCTCAGAAATTGGCATATCCTTTTCACAGCCAACACATTCTTTTAGGCTTTGCTTTTGACTTTTATATTATCAATAAGAAACCCTCGACAAGTTGATACTTCAAGCAAAGTGCGGAGGTTGGCAACAAAATCAAAAAATTCATATAAAATATTATAAGAGCAGAATTCATAATAATTATTCTTGCAAACAACACCCCACATAAATTCGGCATGAAGTTTTTAGAACTTCTAGGCGCCAAATTTGGAAGAACACCGTATATAGAAGTTTGATCATTTGAATATCCAAGGTAGAGTTACACACACGCAGACATGTTTGCATGTAAATTATGACTTAAACTTGACTTGCATTAGGCGGAGAATGGCGGCATTTAAATTAATGGAACAAACTGCCTTAAAAGCATACATAGCTCAAAAACTTGTTAATGAATAAAAAGATCTTTCATTGATAATCATTAGATTGGCCCGACAACACCTACATACATACTTTATAGAGTCGGTCTGACAGACTGTGCTCAACCTGATCTCGCCAACGTCAAACGGTTGCCCTTAAATGGTCAACTTGCCAATGGCCAATGGCGTTTTAAGTTTAGTATCCAACAGATACAATCTATATACATAAATACATTCACATATAGAGAGATATAAAAGAGAGATAGAGAGAGAGAGCGAGCCCACAATTGCCAGAACTCTCCGGTTATTAATTAAACCGCCTTTGCATATGGTTGGCTTAATTATTGTAATTTATCTAAACGTTGCTATCAATTCAGTTTGACCGATGACTAATTCGATTCAATTCTATGATTAACAAAATTTGCACAGCCCCTCAAGCAGCACAATAATCGGCTTCGTCATATGCAAATGCAATTCGGTGCAGCAAAGGCGGCGTCGACTTATTCATCTAATCTGCTAGCGCAATCTTTAGTCATGTCCATCACAACTTGGCAACTGACATTTGACCGATTAATATTGACAGCTGTCATGATTGTGCACATTGCACGCTTTGGGGTTAGGTTAGGCACAAGATCGGCAAGCGCAGATTTGAAAGATCTAAAGAATTTCGATCTACGATCTGCGTGACCCGAGAAATTACCGAGAAGAACTCAAATATGAAGCTGCCCTTAATTTTTCAGCTATGATAAACAACAGACTCATTCAGTGTACTGTATGCAATATATATACCAATTACATATATATATTCTTGTTCGCCGCTTATTTCTTTGCTTGTTTATTGCGACAATTTCCATGCTGCATTCAATATTTCACTTGTCGCTCTGCGCTGCTTAATGAGTTCTTTGGCTGACTCTTAATGTTCTCGAACAGCTATAACGAGCCATGTTTTGTTATAAATTATGTTTTTGTTCCCCACTCTCCCTTTCCTTTTCGTTCTCTCCCCCTCTCTTCCATATTTCTTGAAAAAATACAATCTGTTTGTGTGCCAAAGAAATTAAAATATGTGCATTTTTAGCATTTCGTTTCGTTTGTTTTTTAGTAAACGACTCGAAAGGTTTTCCCATTTGCTTCTTTGTTTATTCATAAATTTATACAATTATATATAAAAAGATTAATTGAGGGAAATTTCTACATGTACAGTATTATTATTAGGCTTCAATATGCTAAAGAAACGAGCCAAATTTCGTTGGAAATCATGTGTATTAAAGTACCAAAAGCGCATTGGGTTAGCATATAGAAATGAATTTAGAACGATTGCATTTGATTTTGTTAACAAGAAGCAAGATTCGCCCCCAACACGCATACACAGACCGCAGACAGCCTAGTTCACGCCAAAATTTAATCCCAGGTTGTCAATCTCATAAGATATGCCGGGCAAGCAATCGACAGATACAGATACACAGACAGATAGGCAGGTAGGCGACACCTAAACCAAATTAATCCCAAGCTCAGGGTGGGGGAATGAAGCTCAGCTGATTGATTATTTAAGCTGAAGCTGGCAATTTGCATTGGCTCACGATTTGGTTTCAAGAGCAAAGCACACACACACAGATATAATATATAGTCGAATACTCTAAGTATCTGTCAGCTAATTTATGAATGCAAAAGCATTCATGACTCGAATTAGATGACTCGCTGTGGGCTCAGGCGTGGGTGTTGTGCCAGAGCCTAAGGAATGCCAAAACGAGTGTCAGTATGAGTGTGTGTGTGTGTGGGTGGGTGACACACAAGACGAGTTAAACAAATTGTCAAAGCAATGACAAACCCGCAAACACAAAACAACAATAACAATAACCAAACGAAACGAAATGTTTTAAACGCGGCTTACCAACGAAGCCAGCTGAGAGCCGTGCCGTGTTTCAGCCACTGCAATTAAGCCGTTTTAGCCTGCGGCCATAAACCAACTGCAGGCACATTTGGCATGAACTCCACACACACAGCCACACAGCCTTAGCTGGCCTTGAAAAAGTGCGCAAAATCACTTTGCAAAAATACAAAGCTGAAAACGCGCATATATTTTGCATATTTATGCACATGTATGCGTGTGCCCACACACACACACACACGCCTGTATATTTGGCTAATTTTATTTATTTATTTATTTTTTTAAATTCCGAGCAAGCATTCTTTGAGTAACCTTGCGGTTAGCCTGCTCTGCCCCCTTTGATATGATATGACGACGGATAAAGAACATACTATACACCCAAAAATAATGCTATTTTTTGCGGTTGTTTTTTTCTTCTTTTTTGTGTGTATTATTTAAATAAAACACGGCAAGTGTGACACTTGATTTTATTTTTTGAATTATAATATCACAAGATGTTGGTTCACACGCTTCAACAACAACAAAAATATGGTGTTCCAGTTTTTTCAAACATGATTCACATTTTATTTTAATCCACACGTAGTGTAAAATATGCGTTGCATTTGTTGGTATATGTTGAATATAGTAGTATATCTTGTACTATACCTTTGGAAATTGGGTCACAGACAAAGCGACGTATAAGCTATGGGAATCATTTTTAAAGCGAAACATCACGACTTCCAGTTAGCGTCGATAAAAAAGAAATGAACAGAACGAAAGGCTTCCTTGCTGGTTCTTGTTTCCCCCGATCGTTCCAACACTAGTTATATATAAGAGTGCTGAATTAAATAATATTGTTTATGTTCAATATTATGTCTAACTTTAATAGGTACTGATAAGTTAAGTTATTTTTAAAATCCATGGCAGCTATATGTAATAGTGATCCAAATTTTATGAAATTTTATTGGCATATTATTTATATAGAACAAATTCGAGGTAGTAAATTTTGTTGCAATATCTTGACAAATAACATAGATCGGCCGATAGTTTCTATGGCAACTATACGATATATTGGTTTGATCCCGCTCCTTCCAACTTAAATACGGCGAAGAAGTATATAAGATAAAGATAGCTTTAAAACTGAAAGACTAATTTGCCTTGCAACAGACGGATAGACTGACACACGGGCAGACGGACACACGGACCAACGGACAGTGCTAATCCGACTCCTCTGTTCATCCTGATTCAGAACATATTCACTTTATAGGGTCTGAGATGTTTCCTAAGGGACGTTGAAAACATCTGCCCAAAATTAATATACCCTCTGCAAGGATATAATTATGCATTTAAGAGACTTGACGCTATAAGAGGTTGAAGAAATTTAGAAATGACGGGTAGAATTTTGAATAAATTTCCGATTACTTGTGTATTTTAATAAATGTAAACATTCAAAGTTATTTATTGTTAACATGAAATCTCAGAAACGCGACTAGACGAAAAGTTTAATGCCATTTGGCCTGCTGTCTGACTTCTTTGTCTATCTATGTTCCTGTCTCTGTCTATCACTCTTTTTTCTCTTTAACGCAGCTGATTTAAACTGAAAAGTGTGAATTTTAAGCTGACAATAATATAGAATATTATATAAATTATTATAAAATTAAACAATACAATTTTCTAATTCTTTTTGCCGTTGATAGCTGTACCAAAGAGAAAGCAGGGTATATGCGACCAAGTAATACTACATAAAATGATGCTAAGACTATCAAAATGCCTTAGTACATCGAAATAAACTGTTGAATAATTTCCTTGTTTTCTTCTAAAAACGATCGTCAGCAACATCCCAGTGTGGTATACCCACTTTATTGAAGTAATTACAAAAAATCGGCGTTTAAATTGTTCTTTTAGAATGTATTTAAATTCCAACCGACAAGCCAAATGCAATTTCATCGTATTGTATAATTTCCCCGTTAAACAGAGCACAAAATTACATATTTAATTTATGGTAATATTTTTTGACAGCTTTCACAGATTTCGATGAAGTAATATGTTTTATTATTAGACGCATGCCGTCAAGTGTTCTTTTTTCTATACACAATGACTCATTATTATCTGCTGAATTGATGATAGTTTAAAATTTTAAAGCAAAAAAAAAAACAAAACCTCTTCAATAGCGAACAGCAAATGCCCTTTTCAAGCCGAGCTTCCCAATTAATTTAACTGTTAATTATCACAAACATTGCTCTCAATATGCACAATGACAGTCTCGTTAATTTGTTAGATTTAACAGTACAAATGAAATGAATTAGGCACCTTGTACAAATGCTAAAATTAAATGAAATTTTACTTATAATTTGTTGCGATTAAATCGAAAGATTACGACAGACTCCCTCTCTGAAACAAGAAACGTGACTAATTCCGTTTCGGTTCTTTGCACTGTTTATTGCTTCGAGTTTTTTATTATTTTACCGTAGCCGGTGTCATTTAATAAGCTTTAAATGTATTAAAAATTTTAATGAGATACAAGAGATGGCAGCTGCGTGTTAATCGGTCTGGCAACATACACACACACATAGAAAATCTGCACAAAATGAGCAAATGACCAAAGTCGGCCCCCACCAAGGGCATTAAATCTAATGCTCTTAAGATAAACCAAGTTAAATATCAGACAAGCAATTGCTGGCAGGGGAATTGTGTCAACGACTCTAGGAAAACAAGACGAGGCAAGGCGAATGTAATAAGAGTTTTTCACCTAGGAATTTTCGCATGCTGCATGTGAAGTAAAGTGAAGGTGGTCGGACACGGCAGAATGCCCAAGAAGAAGAGGAAACCACGCAGCGAATCATGAATCTTAACTGGAAAGGAAGTGAAATGTGGCAACGGCGGCATGGCGTGAATTTTGTTCAACTTTCAATTTCAACAATGGACCAAGTGGAAAGCAGGTTGACTGTCAACAACTAACACACACGCACACACACACAATGGAAGCGTAACAAAATTGATATAAAAATGCAAATGTTACTTTGCGACGCGTGTGGGCAACAGCAGCAACAGTAATATTCATATTTTTTCTCACGCACACAATATAAACAAATAACAGTATGTGCTTCCTCTCACTCCCCCTTATCTCTCTCTGTCTGCTTGTGCAGCGGCTCGGCAACCTTGCAACTTGACATTAAGCAACGAAATTACAATTAGCCAACAACAGCAACCGGAGAACAGCAGCAACAACCACAGCAGCAGCAAAGACGGCAGCAACACTCGTGTGGGGCGTGGCAGTACGCTAGGCTTAACAGCGACGCTTGACAAACATACGCACTAATAACAACAGGAACAACAACAACTACATCAAATTACTGCCAAAGCGACACCAATGCAAACAATTAACATGTAATAAGATATATATTTTCTTGGGAATGCCTCGCATTGCCCTTGGAACATAAGTATGTGAGCTGCTTCAAAGTATACCCAAGGGGGCTGAGCTGTACTTATTTTGTTAATACTCAACGCAATTCGAGAAGGTTTCTCAGGTTATAAATAGCGCCTGCAGACATAAAAAAAAATGTGTAATTTTTGGAGGTAATTAATTGAGCAATCGATACCTTCAAAGCAATGCACAAGCGTCGCAGACAAATCCTCATTGCTTTGAATTTAATAATAATCGAAAAACAAAATATATATCTTACATACAATTGCAACAAAATCGAAACGAACGAAACATGTTCGCAAAATTGCAAACAAGTTCGCAAGCTGAGAGCCAATTTTCCAAAATAAACAAAAAAAGAAAAAAACAAATCAAAAACTGCAACTTGTCATTGCCAAAAAACGTTGCAAATGTCGATTTAAACAGTTAAACAGTTGTCCCAGCTCTTGCTGTTGTTTTTGCTGTCGCTGTGGTCAAAGTGGCGCAAGGCATCGAGCCAAGCAAAATTGGCCGCAAATCAAACAGTTCCCATGTGCGCAATTTTGCACAAAATGCCGCCACGTAAGCAAGAAAAACCCGTAATCGAAACTGCCGCTGTAGAGTTCGAATTCGAATGCAAACTGTTGTCGAACTGCATTAAGTGCGTAAATTGGTGAAATTGTGAAAAACGCGGGTGGCAAACCTCTTTGGGCCCCGTTGGGCACAAAGAAGTAAAAAAATGTAGACCTCAACTGTGAAATACCCGCTATAATAATTTTTCTATGTTTATTATCCAATTTCAGAAATCAATTGGATGGTAACCATTTTTGGAAACATTAAAAACGAATGTTCAAGCTTTAAAAATACGATTATAATTCGTTTATTTCGATTGACGTGGGCAGAAATGGGCGTGACCAAATTCTAAAATAAAATTTTACTTAAGTCCAAAAGCAAGAAATATTGTCACCAAATTCCATAGCCCTAGGACTTATAGTATCTGATATATAAGTGTTCATACAGACAGAAGTAAACATTTATTTATTCTGATATCGGAAATGGTTTCATCTACATTTTAAAACACCCTTCTGACATGTGGCTATCGGGTATAAAACTGCTGCTCCTCATGAGTCGCAAAACAAGCCAAGATAAAAGCCAAAGCAACGCACAGGAAGCCACACCCCTCGTACAAGCGACCTTATCCGAAAGAGAAAGAGGAAGAGAGCCCAAAAAAAATAAAATAAATAAACTAAACCGAAACGAAACGAAGCGAGCTAAATAAAACAAAACACAGCGTCACGACCTGACGAGCTGCGGATGCTTTGTGTATTTCGTCAATATTTCAAAATTAATTAAGATTCATACAATGAAAGCAATGAAGCGCAGCAGGGTAGAGGGGCAGGGCAAAAGGGGAAACGGCTGAGGAGCTTAGTGTTCTATAGAAAAACCTTTAAGCCTTTTTCTCTTTAGCCAATAATAAGTTGCAAACGGCACATGGCAGTGACAACTAAAGTGCATAAATTTTAAGCTTAGGTACCCCTAACCACAGTACCTTGCCCTAGGCTACTATACCGCACCACCATTGCAACCTTTCTCTTTCATTCAATAAGGCAGGCAGAGAGGCGTGCAGCCAGTTGACCAGTTAATAATTTCAGAAACAGTAGCCAGCCCAGTCAGTGGGTCTCGCGGTCGGTCGATCGTTCCATGCGCGCCCATTTTTATAAAGCAATTAACCGAGCTTATTTTATAGCTTTGCTCATAAAACTCAACGCCAGACATTATCGATGAGTTACCCCTAGTCTCCCCTTCTCCCTCTCACTGTCTCTCTCTCAATTGTTGTGGAATGTTTACTGTGTGTGCCTCCCTGCACGGTTGATAGCAATGGCTGCTTAAACCAATTAAAAATTAACAGCATATAGTATAGATAATAGACAATATGTGTACTCAACCAATCGGGTCGATTTTTAGCCCACAAAGCCGTCGGCAAATGCCCGCTTGAACCAATGAAGAAAAAGGCAGCTAGTGTTCGCCGCTTATCGCATTGACCGATAACCTAATAATGCCGTTGTGTGTTAAGCAAACTCACCTGAAAGAAGCAAAGAAAAGGGGGGAAAAAGATAAGATTAGTTATAGTTTATAATACATATACATAATGCTTCGGCTGGATTCGTTTGGGTTCGGTTCGGTTTTGCTTCTGCTATTAAGCCTCATTTATAATTTATGAAGCTGTTGCGCATGAAGATAAACTGCGACAGCGATAAACACACAAACGCAGCAGCACAAGATAACAAAGATAAACGATAATAATAGAGAATCATATGTTATTGTTATACATGTTAGAAAGATGCTGTAAACGCAGAGAACTGCAATGAATGATTGAAATAGCCCCATCAATGTCTGGTGCTTGAAGCCCAAAAAACACTTTTGAACATTGTTCAATCAACACACCTGACGGCTCTCCTGCCCACCTCCGCCCGTCCTCTTGTGGCTTTCAACACCCGAAAAGCGGCTTGCAGCTAGAAAATGTTCAAATGTTGTTGTTGTGTGTGTTGCGTGTCCTTTGTTGCTTTTGTTTTCCTTTTTGCCGGTCAGCTATTTTTAAAGAAAAATCCAAAAGATAAAATTTCTGTCAGGCCCCCTCCTTGTCTAGTCGAGGCAGGGGCAGAGGCATAGTAGGATGCTGTTGTTGCCACGCTGCCATCACTTGTTTATTTCTGGAGTAGGCGAATGACTTTTCCGGAGCCCCTGCTACGTGTGTGGAACATAAACAGACGAGACGCGCTGCCCGCCTGGCCACATAGACGACGAAGACGATGATGGCATGGACGACAACCGCGCCAAAGAAGAGAAAGAGTGAGAGAGTGAGAAAGAATCTCACAAATCACAAGCAGATTTGTTCTGTTTGTGTGCGTGTGTTTATGTGTAAGCCCCATGAACAACAGCAGAGTTCACGACCTTTGCGCAGTCTGAGTAAATTTTGTATCTCAATTTGGGAACAATCTTTCGATGCGCTACCAACTTCACCTGCATCTATCATTCGCTTATCTGCTGCATCAACTCTCTAGTTCTCTCTCTCTCTCTCGCTCTATGTCTTTCTCCCTCTACTATTTTATTGCACAAACTTTTGAAATAAACCAAATTGTTAAGACTACAAAATGTTCCCCAAAAACTTGTAAACATTTCGTGCGTTCTGCAAGCTGCGTTCGACGCAATCGACGAAAGAGAATTTTATTATTATTTCTTTCATTCTGAAAACTCGCAGCTGTTACAGGGAGAAAACATACATGTATACATGGTTGTATCTTCTACATATTTACAGATTTTGGCTTTGTATATACGCAGTGTTTGCGTTTTTCTGGGTGAAAGTTTGTGAAGTTTGTCGCTGAGGTCACTTGGAATTTCAGTGTAAATAGCAAATAGTCAAGGCAAACTTACCAACAATCATTTCAAAAGTAAAGTCAATACGATTGTATCTGTACTTACAAATGGTGTTTGAGTTTTTGGGGATCTGTGGGCGTCTTAAGCGCTTTAAATGGGCCATGCAGTCCATGTCTGTTGATTGTGTGGTGCTGCCTTTTACTTGACGTGTGTATAATTAATGTTTTTTACAACAATTACAACAACAACAACAAACCAATGCCACTCGAGGCTAAACACAATACATGAAGAGCTCTACTCCTCATCTCTCTCTCTACCTTATACATTTTGCTATAAATTATTACTGAGCCCGTCTTCGACGCTGCCTACCACTTGTCCACCTACCCACTGTCACACAGCAATCTTAAGACGGCACAAATTATGCTAATGCGTGTATGTGTGAGTGTGCATGTATGTCTGCATAATTACACATATAACGCAATATGCTTGACCAAAATTCAAGTGTCCAGCAGACTCGTTTTGAAACAAAGAGTCAAAGAGTTGCCGACTTTTCTCTTTTGCTTCGCTTCCCTTTTCTTTTTCTTTTTGTTTGTCATTAAATCATGTATAAATATCCTGTGACAGCTGTAATTGAAAGGTATGATAAGTTTACTATGCGAACTTTGACAAACTAAAACCAAGCAATGACAGATGATTACTAATTCTTTTCTTTCTCTCTTTTATCCCATAAATATTTTCACTTCCCGTTCATTAACATTTTATTTATTGTTATTATAAATATCAATAGGTATTTTATGCGGCGACTACATTGCGCCATCTTACTCAATGTACATTGTACATACATACGTAGCTATTTATTAGTATTTATTATAGCTATTTCTACATTGCAGGTTTATTTTATTTTTTGCGGTTCTGCGTTGTGCAACTTGTTCTTAACACCTTTGAGCGCCCACGTTTTTTTGTTTATTTTTAGTCAAACTGGCAAACGATGTCTCGTCAACGTGCCCCACTAGTTTCTCCTCTCTCTCTCTCTCTCTCTCTCTCTCTTTCTGTATGTATCGCTGTCTTTCTCACACTCGCCTCGCTCGGTTTTTAAATGACAAAATACAAGAAATTTTTGGTGTGGGCTTGTTGTGCGTTGGAAAACCGGAGAAGCCCACGTTCGTTGTTAGTAAAGTTGTCCAGCGTAAGAGGTACTGGAATATCATTTTTGAAAATGCAAGTGCACTCTCTGTGCGGTTCGCAATGACATTCACGTAGTAACTGCCCAGCCGGACCAGACACAGGCCACACCAAACCAGGCCACACCAGACCAGGCCACTTGATAAGCCACAAGATGTCCTTGAGATGGACGCATTTATGTTGAGTGGGCAGTTGATATTATGTTGGCTATGCCTCGAACGTTGAAAATAATCAAAAAAGAGTCGATTTAGTCATGTCTGTCTGTATGAAAATTAAGATTTCATCAACTATACAAGTTAGACACATTAAAATTGCATGCAGGTTACTCAATACCATATGCAGAAAGAGTTCATTTAAAAATCAAGTTAATTGGATAAACAGCGATTATAAAGTTATGTTTTTGAGACACAATTTTCAGCTTCCACTTACACACAGATTAATACCATATCTACCAACTCTCGACATATTAAACTAATCGGAATAAACACATATGTATATTATTCAAGTCAATAATTTCGTTATCCATAAGAAGACTAACGCGTTTATCATGTCTTGCTTGGTAGGATATCTAACGGTCAGGAACACTCCACTTTAACATTCGTTACTAAGAAAAGTGCGTAATGGTACTGCACTTTCAAAATCAGAAAACTCAGCAATATTTGGTAAAATAATGACTCTCAAAAGTTTATTAAATGTCACCCGAAATTATTGCTACACTTTGTCACCAATGCGTAAAACTTGCGAGGCCAAACGTCATATTAAAATCGACAATTTCCAAGTAAATGAAAATGAAAAATCATTTGAGATTTAGAAATTTTACCAACCGCAATCAAAATCAAAATTCAAATGAATATTGACCTAACTTTGCATATACAAGAATATTTAATTTCAGTCGAATGCATTGCAATTTTTCTGCAATTTTCTTTTTCCTCGAACTTTTGGCCAAGTTTGCTGCCACCTACACACTTCAAAGTCGTAGTTTATGATTCAACATGGAGCGAAGTGACATTTAACCCAAATACGCAGTTGATGCGAAACGTGCGACCACGATTCATTGAATTTTATGTCATCTTGAAATGAAAAGAGTGCTATAATGAAGATATACAACAACAGAAACAACAACAAGAAGGCAAAAGGCGAAAACAAGAAGCACTCACACACATACACTGACGGGGGCGATGCGAACAGCTGATGAGAAATACAAAAATTTAGGCGTCATGTGGGCGTGACAATTGCAAAATTTTCGCATGTACCAAAAACTTTCAATCGAAACAGTTGAACGACACGAAAGTGCGTGAAATTGGCTGACGCACAAAGGCGAAAATAGTGCAAAACAGAAACGGCTGGCGTCCCCAAAAGAAGCACATGTTATGCCAACAGACACACACACAGATACAAAGATACATATACACTCACACATAGTGACGACGACGACGACAACAACATTCATTCATACTGCACAAGAAACTACGCGTCGTTTGGTGAATTTCTGAATTGCAGACAGCCAAAAGATACAGCGGATACTAAGATACAGATGCAGCTACAGCTGCAGATACAAGTAGCAGCGTACTGAGAGCGATGACTCGCGTGGCGACAGTTTGCTGTTATTTCATGCCACGTTTTAATCGTCAAAATGTCTGCATCTTATGTACGTATCTTTTGCACGTATTTTTATCTATGAGATACATCTAATTTCTGGTAATCGATTCGACTGACAATGATCTTGTCAAGGGATGACAAACTAATTGATATATTATAGAACCATGAGATAGTTTGATCTTCTTTGCCTTAATATGGGATCTACATCTGTTTATATATCTAGATCTGTAACTAACTAAGTCATAGAATAACATTCAAGAAATATTTTGTCTGTCATATTATTTTTTAATTTAACTGTATCTAAATCAGTTTATGTATCTGTATCTGTGAGATTGTTTAGTCTTAATCTCACCCTTCTTTCTGTTATAATGACAATTTATCAATTAATGGCACATTTAATTGCAATTGTTCTATGCAGGGTGGCATTTGTACGACTCTGTGTGTTTGTATCTGCAGCGCCCGCATTTCACACGCCAGCTGCCAGTTCTGGGGTTTCTCAGAGTTGCCTTCTGATCAATTGAATTTTTCAATTGATCAGCGATTATTGAAAATTAAAATTGGAAAAAAACAAAACAAAAGTGATTCACTTGCCACGATTCAAGTGGTGGCAGCCAACTTTCTGCCCATATACGGCGCTGTAGTTCGAGCTGCAGTTGAAGTTGAAGTTGAGAGGAGCCAGCAAAGCGACTGAAGCGACCATATGGCACCACAGACAAACATCAAAGCAAATTTATTGCCTTTTGCATCTTGCGTTTTGTTATCAAATTGTTCAATTTGTGCGGCTTGGCTTGTCTACTGGCATATTAAAGCAATTGTCTAATGCCACATGGCTAGATGAAGGAGAAGACTGTCCAAAGAGGGGGAGTGGCGAACAGAAGTGGCTGCTGGTAGTCGCGTGCCATGTAGAGTTGCTTTTGGGAAAGGGAAGAGAGGAGCTGGAATGCTTAAGGCGACACTGGCGAACAACAAAAGTGAGTGTGTGTGAATAAAGAACACACATGAAACATGAGCATGCGAAGAAACAAAATGATTTTAATTACGCGTTTTTTTGTTCCAGTATATTTTTGCTATTTTTGTCAAAATTCTTCACAGCGAAAATTGTTGCAGGCGGTCTATGGCTGTGTGTCTAACTGTGAGTGTGTGTCTCGCTGTGAGTGTGTCTGACTGTGCTTGTGTATCAAATGTCATGCAAGCTGAAAATGACGCCATCTACTTTTTATTAAAAACGCAGAAGCTGGCAGAGAGTGCGGAGGGGAAAGGGAAGGGGATCCCCTTCAGGCAGGCACTTGAAAATGCTAATTGAAGGCTATAGATACGTAGACATATCTTTAGGATTGCCATGTGCTCTGCTGCTAAGTCATTTTTAAAGTAGTATCATATTTTGCCGCCTCAAGATGAGAGAGCGGAACAATTCCCTGAATTCCCTGAACGTTTACAAAGTTGCTAATTGAAAAAAGTGCCTGAAAAAGATTCGCCAATGTTATTGCCTCAAGAAAAAGCGAGTGTCAAATGACTTGACTTCAAATCGTATAGAGGTAGGTAACATTAAATCATATAGTAGTAGCTTAATGTTATATAAGCCTAAACCATGTACGAATCCACCCACTTTCCATGAGCAACCAAGCAAACCAGGCAAAACCAATCAACGTTTTAGTCCACAACTTTCGCCTGTCAACGATCGATCGTTGAGAGAACGTTGATCGTTGATCGGTGGCGTCGATCAATGCCCTTTTCAACACAATATGCATGCATGCGATAAATTGAAACATGCTAAATGCAATTGAATTGGCCAACTGATCATTTGGCCCCCGCAATGGCGGTCAATTGGCTTGATGACGACCAGCCTGGGGGACTGCCATAGCTACTATCCATGGTCAACTTCCGTGGTCGCTTGCAATCTGCGCTTTTTGGTAGCAGCAGTGTCCATAAAACGCATAAGCAAATCCAAAATCAACAACAACAACCAACAGCAACAACAACAAAACATTCAATGGTCGCCATGACAAAAGATTTTAATTGAATTTGAAAAACGCAATGATACGTGGTATACAAAGTGACCTCCCACCCTCCCCTATCCTTACCCCTCACCCCTCTGCTGGAAACCTTCTGGCTGTATGCGGGTGTGGGTGCCACAACTAACGGAGAGAGAGAGGGTTTGCCAGCTGTGCCCACGCGTTCCGCATAACAATTGTCAACAAATTTATGAGCACGACGTCAGTCAGGCCCAACTACGATTCCGTATTAAAAACATTGTCGATTGCTGGATCTATAGTACCTGAGCTGAGTCTCGTTTAATATCGAATTGAAATTCAAAAGCGTTTCATTGCGAGTTCTTTATTTATTTATTTTTGTTTTAATTTCTAATTAAATTTGCTTGCATTGGCAGCGATCGATGAAGCGTTTAAATTGACGATGCATTTCGATACAAATGATGCTCAGGTGGGGGACCCCAAAAACGGTCAAATAGAGAGAACAAATTCCAAGGCAGATGCTCAGAAACATTTCCAATCATCTAAATTTAGACAGAAATGAAACACATTTCAAATTTCTTCATGAAAACTGTCGAGCGTGTATGTATCCGAGCAGAGAGAGAGAGAGAGAGAAATACCGAGCACATAGCATAGCTGATATACATATATATATATATAAATATATATCTGTTTCTGTATATAGACATCTGTGTCGCTATGTGTGACTATATAAACATTTGCGCGCTCTCAATGTAGCGGGTGTATTCCGCGTACGAACGTAATTTGATTTTTTAAATGCACAACGTAAGATACACACACACAGACATTGCCAGTGTGTGTGTATCTATAAGATCGCGGCGACCGCTGCCACAGATACAAAGCAAAGAGCAACAACAGAATACGTTCCTTGTTCTTGTTGTTGCTCTTATTTCGGCCAATGCGTGGGCGAAAATACACCTTAAGTAATAATTTGATTAGAGGCGCGGATACAGATACACAGATAGAAACACAGATGCAGATACAGGCACATTAAAGAGTAAAGATACAGATGCAGATACAGATACAGGCACACATAAAGCTACAGATACGGATACAGAACTGATACAGGTACAGAGATAGATACAGTGTCTTGCATGATCTACGCAGAAAACACTTTCAGCGTACTACACAGACGTCATGCGGAAGATACAAACAGAGTCTACAGGTAATATGTATCTCTAAGATACGTAGTACGTGCAGTAATGCTTGGACTGTGTCGCACCGTAATCCGAGCACACTGTTTTGACGTCGTCTTTCCACAGTCTAGGCACACTTCAACTGTGCAAATCGCTCGGCATGCATCAAGATACGAAACCAGCTAGAAACGTGCTCTGTCGGCATGTGTCATATGTATCTAACAGATACACAGATACAACAAAACACCGCTGATGCTGACGGTGCTGCTGCTGCTGCTTTGACTTTAGATCTCTTTAGCTTTTTCTCTGCTCAATATTGTTATTCGACTTTTTTCTTTCGTTTTTAGCCATGAGTCACTACCCCCAACAAAAGCAACAAGCAACAACAACAACAAGAGCAAAATGAACAGCGAAATTTATGTCAGCAGTGCCAAAAGCGACGAGCCGCGCGAGTCACACAAAAAAAAATGAAAAAACGACAATAAAAACAAGCGGCAAAATAAATAAATAAGACATTCTAAATGCGAAAGAGGCAACTATGCGAAATAACAAAAGCCGAAATATAAAAGAATATACACATCACATAAATATGTGGCGGCACGAGTCACACACACACACACGTACACAACTTTGTGTGCATTTTGCCAACAGGTTGCAACAGAAATGCGTTTAATAAAATATTCACAATTGTGGCTCTCCCTAACAGAAGAAATTCTCTTGCATATTAAATTGTTTATATCATTCATAAAGTTTTTCTATTGGTACATTTAATTGGAAATATATTTCATAAATTTCTTTATGAAATCCATATTTCAAACACATTTTCTACCACCTTCTGTTTCTTGAATAACTTATGTATATTTCTTATCCGATAATAAGCAAATTATTTCCAGGGTAATAATGAGTGTACATACTGAAATTACTTTTATATTCAATTTACTGGACCCGAAAGGAACGTGGACTAATTCAAAAACAAACTCGAGCTACGTGCAGTAATGAAAAATAATGTCACCAAATATGATAACACTAGCTCTTATAATTTTAGAGTGAGTATACAGTCGGAATCAACTGCATTGGAGCGTCCTCTTTCTGCCAATTACACACATTTCCAATTAGCAAAATGTTATAAAACAATTTCTACCCTATAGATAGCGTGTATAATTAAGTAAATATTATTCTACTCGAGTTACTAATAATATCATAGATCTAACACACAGTTAGTCAAAGACACACTCGTAATGAATTCAATTTTTTGGGATACTTTATGCGGATTGCCTGACCGACTTTGTCGACTCTGTCGCTGCCAATGCCACAGACCAACAACAACTGAACAGAAACCCAGCGACGACAACAGCAATTGAAAAGAGAAAGTCGCAAACGAATAGCAACAACAACAAACAGTAAAAACAACAACGATAAAACTTCTAGTAAAAACATTCAGCATCAAGTTGAAAAGTCGAAAGCCGTTAAAACAGAGCGACCCACAGGCCGAGTCGGAGGCCGAGTCAAGTCCGGGTGTGTGTGCGATCGCATGTGCGAATGGGCCAAGTAGTTCGTTTGTCCGGACGACTCCCACAGCTGCTGATAAGCAGAAGGAGATGCAGCAGCAGCAGCGGGTGATGGGTGGGTGTTGCTGTTGCTGCTATTGTTGTTGTTGCTAGTGTTATTTGCTTAGTTGTTGTCGTTGGGATTAGGTGGAATATAGAGAGAGGGAGGTTTCTTGTGGCTGGTCGAACGAGTTTTTTTTAACAAATTGTCAACGCTTTTGCTTTTGGTAAATAAAATCTGTGCACGAAAAACTAGTTTGCTGCTCTACGTACCATAGTACATTAGCTCTCTATATCTGTATCTATATGTATCTGTATCTTATGGGCTGTGCAACATAATTTTGTCATTACACATTCGCATGTGTACACTGAGCGAAAAAAGAAGCAAGAAAGAGCAAGTTTACTTCAATAATTCTCAAGATTTCTAGTAAGGATATCAGGAAATCCCAACGAACAAAATCAATATAAATAACACGACAAGCTTCCACGTTAATTAACCTAATTTATGGGGTAAACATCAAAGTTCTAAAAATGTATCTACATAATTTCTTTGATCCCGAAATATTTATATATATATATTTAATTAATTATATATATATAATTATATATATATTTAATTAAAATTTGATTCATATGCACATAAATCGATTTTAAAATAACATCTAGACAACGGGTTTTTTTCCAAGTGTACAGACACACACATACACACACACACACACACACACACAAACACATGTAGATACATTGCATATGGCAAACAGATGTTGAACAAACAACAACACTAACGACGGCGACAGTAACAACGCATGTAACGAAAACGAGATACGACCAGGCCAGGCCAGAGCAGACCATATCCACATCCATTCAGGTAGCTGCTGTGATAGATGTCGTCTTTGTTGTCCTGTGCCACGCCCTCACCTCGCGCCCAGTTGACTATGGTTGTGTTGATTTTCGTCACTTCTTCTTCATCTCTATGTTGATTTTCTCTGTCTCCCTCTCTCCCTCTAAAGTGCAAACGGAGGCGTGGGCAGCCAAGCGAGCAATTGCTTCACTTATTACGCTTACGCGGTTGTCATCAAAGAGAGTCCTTTCTCCCTCTATTTCTCTGTGTGTATGCGTGTGTATGTGTAAATCGCTGCACACAAAAAACATTAGTGGGGGTCCCTTTCGACGGAGCAAGACAGAAACAATAACAGCGCCACAATGTGCCAGCAATCAACAGACAATCAACAGTGTGCACTCTTTAAAAGAACAAGATAGAGCGCAAGGGAGAATGAGAGAGGAACTCAGAGAGCAAGGCAAAGACAGCGAGCACAAGAGACCCCACGACGAAGTGGCACACAAAAAGGAAGTAACTAAAAATAACAAACACAACTGGGCAGCGACGCTGACGTCGACGTTGACGCCAACAGCAGTGACTTTGGGTTCTCTGCAAGGTGGAATGAACTCGAGATCAGCAAGAGAAGCGTCTTTAAATATAGAAAAAGACATGAGAGCGAAACAAAGTAGCGCTTATTGGGGGAAAGAGAGAGCGACGACGACGTGCCGCGACGTTGCTTAGCATAATTGAAGGTGGCGCTCGAAGGAAAGAGAGGAAAAGAGAGTGAGAGAGAGAGCGAACTCGACTTGAATTGACAACTAAAGAGACCCAGAAATAAATTTATACTGGAAGTGGTATAAAGACAGGACTTATCCAATAATATCTTCAGTTATAGATATTGAAAAAATTGGGATTTTTCCCCATTATATTTGCAGGACTTACCTTCATCTAGAAGACGCTCTACATGCGTGAAAACATTGGGAAATGCTGCCAACTGCTTGCGATCCTTCAGCAATTGTGCCAAATAGTCGGCAATGCTTTGTGTGCTCTGTTGTTGTTGCTGTGGCGTCATATGCTGCGGCTGTGGCACCACCACTTGCGGGGGCTGTTGCTGCTGTTGTTGTTGCTGCTGCTGCTGAGCAACGGCAGCGGCTGCGGCGGCTGCAACGGCAGCGGCGGCTTGTTGTTGTAGTTGCTGTTGCACAACGGTCTTGTTCTCACAGACACTCATTTTGTTGTTGTTGCGGTGTGCTTGTGTGTGTATATGCGTGTGAGAGAGAGAGTGATCTGCTGTGTCTATGTATTTGTCCGTTTAAGCTTTTTACAATTGTTTACTTTGTTGCACAATAATGTTGTTGTTGTTTTTGTTGTAGCCGAAATTCCTTTATGATGCGTATTTTACTTTGCGACTTTTGCTTTGTTCTACTTTCGGTTTTGCGTTTTTTACGTATTGCACAATTGCTAAACAAAAGACTAATTTTTTTTATTCCTGTTGCTTAAACACGCTTTGATTTGTTGCTTTTTCTATTGTTGTTTGTTTTTTAGCTACTGTAAAATAGACACAATTTCGTTGTTAGCTTAAAATTCTCAACAGTTCTCGTGGGCGAGAGAGAGAGCAACAAACAGAAGAGCAGAAACAGATTGAAAACAACTCCACCCAAAAAGTTTGAGACGAAAAACGAACGAAAACAGACGACGAACAACAACAAGCAGCAGCAACAACAATGGAGTGAGCGAAAGAGAGAGAGCAAGTCCAAAATGAAGACAGAAAAATTCCTCACCGCAGCAGCGGCGGCTGCCTCTGATCGGTAAGAGGAAGAGACATACGGCGCAGTCGCCGTCTACGTTTTGCTATCACATACACACACACACACACATACACACTGAGACAGTTAATTTGTATGCGTATGCGAGTATGTGGCTGTGAGTGTATCGTGAGCAACGGAGATGAATTAAAGCAAAATGTCAAAATACTCGCTCTCCCTCTCTGTGTCTGTGGCTGCTGCAGCCTCAAGAAGTAAAACAGAAAATAAATTAATTTTCTTTATGTAAATTAATATTCCTTTGCTTGGAAAATTCATGCAAAATTTATTGGAAATTCAGTTGGAAAATCATTAACAAATTTAATGTAAACGTTGAAAATTTCGCATAAAATATGCACACATTTGCTGTTGCTGATTTCGTGTGCGTTTGTGTTGTTTTGTGTCGTAGATTCTGTTGCTGGGTTGTTGTATTCAATTCGTTTCACATTTATCGCATACATTGGCAGTTGTTGCACACACTAACTGTTTGAGAATTCCTTTTTTGTTTATTTCAAATTTATTCGAGTCGGGTAAAAAGGAAAACGCACGGATCTCTCGCCTCTACTTGAACGATTCTTCCTATTTCTACAACTGAACCGCACGCAAAGACAGAGAAAAAGAAACTGAACGCAAAGCGCAAAGACAAAAACTAAGTAAAGCGGAGTGTCAATGTGCCATTTTGAGTATAACAGCCAGTTAACAGCATTGACGATCAGTCGATAGCGTTGCCACTCTGCGTGTGCTGCGCAGCTGTTTGCGTAAATTGAAAATGTTGACTTAATACAAAGCCAGGATGAAAAATAAAAAACTAAACATAATGAATATAATGAAATAAAATTAATTCAAGTGCAAATTGAACGTTAAACTGCTCCAAAAGATTCGGACACACTCATCGCATATATGCAATTGATGCCAGGTGGCAACCCAAGTGTTTCAATCATGCGCTGTTAACAGCAGCCATCTCGCTTGCGCTCATTCATTTAGGCATATTTGGCGCGTTGGCGTCAATTTGAATTATGGAACACTCTGCGCGGAGACATTAATTACGTACGGAAATTGTAAACAGGCAAGAGACGACGACGAGTTCGAATGCGATTAGAACCAAGCAGCAATATATGTGGGCATTTGGCCAAAAGCCTATGCAAATTACGCCCGTATTGCTTATTGAATGGAAATTGCGGGCTACCCCCTCCTTCGGCTGGTCAAATGCTGGTGCTAAACTTGTCTTTGAGCCAAATGCTCAAATACTTAAAATGTATGTGGGAAAATTGGAATTCGCGCAAAGTTGATATTGTCGCGATGGTGCGATGGCGATGTCGGCGGCCCGGCGACGCACCATAACCATATAGGCCCTGGACAGTTACAACTTTTACTTTCCACATGTTGCTGCCTCTGCTACTGTTGTTGCTAGTGCTGCTACTAGTGCTGCTTGTGTTTCCGTATATTCCGCAAAAAGCCAACGACGACTTACAGCACCCGCACCCGCATGCACTTAAAAGAGACGTGAAAGTTTTTAATCTCTGCAGTCAGTGGAAAGCAGGCGCCCACCGACCTAACCAACGGCTTTACATCTCAGCCTCGGCCTCTGCCTGTGCGTGTGTGGGCCGCGCATGGTATGGACACATACATATCTGGTCAAATTATGCATTTTATTGCCATTGAAAAATATGTGTCGCGCGTAAAGATTTAGACATTTTCTGCCCGATGTTGTTTCTGTTCCGATTTCGGCGGTAACACCTACGCGCCTCGGATTGAATAAAAAGACACGTAATTTCTGCCGTGGGCCGATAAGCTGCAGGGCCTTTTGTATGTGGGCCATTTTGGTAGCACTTTCGGTTTTGAAATGTGGTACACAGAGGGAGTGTGTGGAGGGTATGAAATAACAGAAGACGGTTGAAGCAGCTGCCGAAGAGCCGATGAAAATGCATCAACTGGCTGTGAATGATTTTCACACTACACTGTCAAATGTCAGTCCCCTCCCCCTCTTCATCTCACACTTCACATTTGCAGCCCACTCGTGCGTAATTTATTGACTGGCAGTGGAAGCTTTGGCCAAATAAGAGCTGGAATCGTATATGAAGAAGCTACAGATTGATTGAGTTGCACATGAGCCTGGCTGGGGTGTCCTCTCTGCTGCTTAATGCACCATGTATAGATATATACCCGATCAAAGTCAGCCATGAAGTGAACAAGGTTAGGAACGATTGCTATATCAGAATCAGCAAACAGGTGAATTAGATTAGGTACGATTTTAATGTATTATTTCAGCTTGTTTTATAAGCAAACTTCTTTAAGCACAGCTTACAGGGTATCTAAAAGCAAGTCTGGCAACTCTGCTGCCAATTTTTGACCGAACAGTTCACACTCTGGCGAGTCTATTGTGAATACAAATGTGCATCGACTATCGCTTTGACAATTGCCTGCATATTAACCAATCGATAAGGGGGGCGTACCCGTGAGTTAACTTGTTCTCTTTGTCACTTTGGTGTAATTAGCGGCGGCATACTAAGTCAAGTACTCAATTGGCCAACCAAGAGTCAGTTAATATTTCATTATGCATGCAACGTGCACTGCGTAGGCGCAGTCGACTTGTTGTAGTGACATCAGCTGCAACATGCCCGGTGGTGCAATTGGTCGCAACAACAATTCAACATTTGCCGACTGAGCGAGAGAAAAAGACAACATTATGCACATAATGGTGCACATCCTGCACCTGTGATTGCAAAAGAGCAGTGCAGCTAATTATGTCTAAATTTCGATAAGCAAAACTCGACAAGTGCATTATATCGACGATTAATTCGCACAACCTGTACCTGTGATGGCGAAAGAACAGTATAGTTAATAATGTGTTAATTTCCATAATAGACAAATGCGCATATGCATAATATCGATGAGTAATTTTTTATGCTTATTAAAGTTATAATTTCTTCGTCAACCGTTAAATTTCCATTCAAAACTTGGTTTTCATAATCACAGCACAGTCGCATGAATGGGGGCCGCAGTTCCATTCACAAACATTTGCTGGCACGATTAGTGCGCCATCGCGCTAGCTGCATGTACTCAAGTATTGATCAGAGCAGGGTGATTCAGAGGAGGGATGACAAAGGGAGGTTTTTACTGTGTTCTTTTAAGCAGTTTGCGCACCCACGATCACATAGAAAACTATTAATTTGTTACGATCCGAACACTAAGACAGGCAAGGCGGCGGGTTTCATTAGGCCGCGCATTAGTTTGGTTTAAAGTTGGGCATGGACCGTGTTTTCTTCGTGTCACATTGTGACACGACGGGCGCACGCGTGTGCGTGTGCAAAATTAAAATAGTGTCCATGGGCGTGCGTGTTCGTGTTTCGAAATTCGGTACGAAATAACACGAACACAGTATTTTCCACATCTGGGCAAATCATTAATGATCGTAGCACTAGATTGTCAAGTTCTAAGCTTGACAAATTGTTATTTTTATATAAAAATATGTAATTTTTTAATATAAAGTTAATGTTAAGTTCTTTAATTTTAAGTTATTTTCAAAGAAATATCATGAATTAATGAATAAAATTAAAAAAAAATACGTATACATTTCCTGTTGCACCGTGTTGGGAAAATTTTTGAGCGTGCGCTGTGAAAAATTGAATTTTCGTGTCGGGCTGGGTCGTGCCGAAATATGACAGTCCATGCCCATTTCTAGTTTGATTCGATATCAAAATGAATTTGGATGTGGATGTGAATACGTATGTGGGTGTAGGAGGACTAAACGAGTTAGATTAAAAAATTGTGTGCGATCTCTCAATGGCATTTCAATTGACGGCACTGTTGCCTGTCGCCGTCAAACGTTACAGTTTGAGTGGCACTGCTGCTTGTGGCCCGAAACTGGAACAGTTTAATGAAATATTGCCAAAAATCCAAGCCAAACCAAATTGAGAGAGCTGAGACAAACAACAGACACACCGCATATGGCAAATCCACATCCGTGTGGGCGGATCACACTGCCTTATGGGATGAGTCGAGATGAAGTTGATTTCTGATTATCATTTTGTGAAATAAAGACACTCATGTTATGTAGGTATCTATATCGACTTTACTACGCAACCATAATGTAGTACATGGTTAGAGGGGGATTTATCATTAATGTGCTTAACTAAACTAACGCATAAACTTCTTGGCCTGATCACGATTGACCTGCTTGAAGACGCGCTGCTTGGAACCATTATCGTTCATCTGTTTATAGTAACCGAATCCACCGCCGCCCACACGCTTCTCCGGTCGCTGTCGCTTGGCTGCGCCCACCTTAAGGTCAACCACGGGCGGCACCAGAAAGCCAAAGCTCTTCGAAACCGCCTGCAGATCGAGTGTGTTCACATCGAAGATCTGTTTTAGCTGATGCGAATCATAGGCACGCACATATGACTTGAAAGCCTCCTTGGCCGACTGATTGAGGAAGTAGTTCTTCGCTATCAGTTTCTCCAGCTGCAAATGCAAGAAGAAGAAAGAAGGTTAAGGAAGTCAAGAAGAAAGAAGGAAGTCAAGAAGAAAGAAGGAAGTCAAGAAAGTCAATTGGGACTTGGTGTGTACTGGCCTGTTGCTGAATGTCAGCGATTTTCTGCCACGAGAACTCAAACTCATTTAGTGGCACCTTGGCTGCCTTGAGGTACCGCAAGAAACCCAACTCCTCTGGGCGCAGCATGAGCAACGCATGTCCAGATGTGCCGGAACCACGCGCTGTACGTCCAACACGGTGAATGTACTCGCGTGGATCATCTGGCGGATCATACTGGACAATCCAATCCACTTGTGGTATATCCAAGCCACGAGCAGCCACATCTGTGCAGAGCAGGATGCCCGACTCGGCATTGCAGAACTGGAAAAATGTCGTGGTACGTTTCGTTTGCTTCTGTTTGCCATGGATCGAGGTTACGGGCAGATCGATGTAATTGAAGAGCTCATGATGATACTTGACCGACATGCACGACGAGAAGAATACCATGACCTTCTTCTTGCGATTCTTCTTGAGGAACGTGAAGAGCACCAGCAGACGCTTCTCCGACGGGCAAACAATATAGCCCTGCTCCAGGCCCTCAACGGTGGCAGTCTCCTCGTTATCGTGCACGCCCACATAGATGGGTTCCTTCTTCAGCGCCAGCTTGGACAGCGCATCAATGCGTGCCGTTTGTGTGGCCGAGAACAACATGGTCTGGCGCCGTTCTACGTGGATAGAGAAGACGTTAAAGTAGTTCTCTTGGGTTAAAAGAGTTTCCATTCACTTACTAGGCAACAGGTTAATGATCTGCTTGAGCTCCTCCTCGAAACCAATCTCCAGTATACGATCGACCTCATCGATAATCAGACATTGCAAGTTCTTGTACAGAAAATCGGGAGAGTTCTGTAAATGATCGAGGAGACGACCCGGAGTGGCCACCAGAATGTTGACACCTTTGCCGAGCTTCTCGCTCTCGACCTGACGATTGGAACCACCCATGACCAAGCCGTATGTATGATGATGATGCGCCATCAGCTCCTTGAGTACACCAAATGTTTGCATGGACAGCTCACGAGTGGGGGAGATGATGATGACGCCTGTTCCATTGCGTGGCATGAAATGCAGTTTGTTGATCAACTCAACGGCAGGAATAAGGAAGGCGAGGGTTTTTCCCGAGCCTGTTTGGGCTGCGCCCACCAGATCGCGACCCTTGAGCAATGGAGTCAAACACTTGGCTTGGATTTCGGTCATTTCGGTGAATCCCATTTCTTCAATTGCACGCAACGTGGCCTCAGAGACGCCTCCTTTGAGGGAAGCGAAGGTACGATCGTCTGAGTCACGATAATCCAAAGCAGCCAATGAGGACTCAACCGTGAAGGGTACTTCCTCTTCCGTTGAGGCGCCAAGAACCTTCTTTGCGGCCTTTTTTGTCTCTGTTGTTGCCTTCAGCTTTGATTTCTTTGCTGGCACAGGCACATCGTCCTCGTCCTCATCGTCATCATCATCATCTTCCGAATCTGCAAGTGGAGACATAAATTACCAAGGATCTCCTTAGAGTTAGTCCAGCTCAGCTTCGTATTAAGCTCAGTAGTTATTTTTAAATGCATCTCATGCCTGCCCAAGTCAGCCTTAACTCGCTTTCCAAGTGCTGCTCGAATTCGCCTTTGATTCATCCTCAACAGAATCCCTTAGACTATTTGGTATATTAACAAACCTTCTTCTCCATTCAGCTCGTCCTCATCTTCACTATCATTCACTGCATCTTCATCGTCATCTTCCTCTTCATCAGAGTCCGAATCTGAGTTAGCAACCTCAATTTGTGGCTTCTTTTTCTGCTTCGCCTTTTGTTTCTTTTTGGACAGCTGTGGTTGCTGCTGGAAGTCGTCCTCCAAGTCGTCTATGTAATATATAGGTTTATTTTTGTTTTATCTTTAAATTCATTGCAGCACATACCTTCCTCATCCACCACAGGCCGCTTTGGTGGCGGTTTCCTTGCGTGTCCATTGGCCTGTTTTGTGGCTGGTGGTTGCGGCGCTGTCTGTTTACCCTTTCCCTTCTTTTGGGTGAGTTCCTTCTTCATTTTTTCACGTTTCACAATCTTTTTCATTAAAAGCTTTTCTCTTATCGACATTTTGAGTAATTTTAGTGCTTAAATTCAACTATATAAAACAATGTTAACTAAAACAATCGCGCACGTGTTGCGAGGCCACGATATAGTCATTCACACAAAATGTGAACAGAAGCTACTATCGATATATGCAATGAAGATTCGATAACTTTTAAACGATAAATATTGTGAATAAAATTTGCTTTTCTTTTTTAAATATTTTTGCAAAACAATAATTAATTAACTACAAAAAAAATAGTGTAGTACTTATTTCATTAAAACTGAATTAATAAATAATTTATTCACACATTTATCAACATATATTTTAATACTTTAAATACTGTGATTTATCACTTTGCCTTCACTATTGACATTCACACTTCTACCATTCACAACATTTTTGTAGGCTGGCATAAAAACGCCAACTTGATGGAAATTTCTATAAACGTTTTTGTTTTCATATTGTATACTCTGATCGTTTTATATTTGCAACATTTCGTCAACAAATATACGGAATTCGTGCGAAGCCTGTAGTTGATGTTATGTTGGGACTGCAATCTTACGGAAGCTCCTCCGAAGGAGAGTCGGACCATGAGCAAAGCCAAAGCAAAGAGAAAGAGAAGCAGCAGCTGGAGAAGGAGGAGTTACCAGCACATTTACAGCCGCTGGACAAGACAAATTCAGTGATAAAGACGCTAGCGGTATGTGCAGCACCCGATGTGGTGCCAATGGGTGCAGCTGCGGTCTCAAGGTCCCTTGATCCTACACTCAAGGAAGTCACATACAATCCACGCTACGATGAAATGTATGCACCAGTGCAGGGTCCAGAGCATCCTGATATGACCCAGCAGCAGCGGGCACCACGCAACACACTGGCCGGCTATGTGGAGAAGGCGCATATAAATGCCTTCGAGTTTGAGAATCAACGACGTACCTTTCACACCTACGGATATGCCTTGGATCCCACAGTGGATGCCACTGCTGATGGTCAATCGTATGTAGGTGATCTGCAATCCGCGTACGATGATAATGGAAAAACCGTCTTCGAAACGCCCAAGGCCAAGAAAATGCGCAAACAAGAGAAGAACGACAATCCCGAGGATGTTGAGGGCTTCCTAGGTCCATGGGGCAAGTTTGAAAACGAGGTATCGGTGGCTAAACCAAACGAACAGGAACGTGCCGAGCTGGATGAGCTGTTGTCCAAACGACATAAACGTGGACGCATTCCAGAGGATAAACCGCTCGAGGAGAAGTCCACACTGCACAGTGAGTACTCCTACAATATCCACACTAATCCATATAAACAATTCTCTTTCATTCCAATTCCAGTCAAGGATGCCTACGATTACCAGGGTCGTTCGTACCTGCATGCTCCACACGATCTGGGCGTAAATTTGCGTTCAAATGCGCCACCACCAAAGTGTTTCCTACCCAAGGCGCACATACACACCTGGACGGGTCACACCAAAGGCATCTCCTCGATACGTTGGTTCCCCAAGACCGCGCATTTATTGCTTTCCGGTTCGATGGATTGCCGTGTCAAGTTGTGGGAGGTTTATGGTGATCGACGTTGTATACGCACCTTCTCTGGTCATCGGCAGGCCATCAAGGACATTGCGTGGAACAACAAGGGCAGCCACTTCCTGTCGGCCTCCTATGATCGCTACATCAAGCTCTGGGATGCAGAGACGGGCGATGTCATCTCTCGCTTTACCACACGCAAAATGCCCTTCTGCGTTAAGTTCCATCCGGACAATAGTAAGCAGCATCTGTTTGTGGCTGGCACCTCCGACAAAAAGATCATTTGTGTAAGTAGGAGGAGTGAACTAACTAATCCAGAACTAATCTCCCTTTCTATTCTACAGTGGGACACACGCAGCGGCGACATTGTGCAGGAATATGATCGTCATTTGGGTTCTGTGAGCACAATTACGTTTGTCGATGACAATCGCCGCTTTGTCACGACTTCGGATGACAAATCCATGCGCATATGGGAGTGGGACATACCAGTGGACATGAAGTACATCGCGGATCCCACAATGCATTCCATGCCTGCCGTCACCTTGGCACCTAATGGCAAATGGATGGCATGTCAGTCGCTGGACAACAAAATCGTGATATTCTCCGCATTGAATCGTTTCAAAATGAATCGCAAGAAAACCTTTACGGGTCACATGGTCTCCGGCTATGCCTGCCAGCTGGACTTTTCCCCGGACATGAGTTACCTGGTGTCGGGCGATGGTGATGGCAAGTGCTACATTTGGGATTGGAAGACGACGAAAATGTACAAGAAATGGCAGGCGCACGAGGGTGTCTGCATCAGTGCGCTGTGGCATCCTCACGAGGCGAGCAAATTGGTCACTGCCGGCTGGGATGGTCAGATTAAATATTGGGATTAAAGACATACACACACATGCAGCACACACACACACACATGTAGTCAAATATGATTATGCATCTAGAGTTTAAGCACGATTTTAAAGATGAGTAAAGCAGAGAGTGAGAATGAGAAAAACAAGAGTGTTTCTTTCTTTGGGCAAGCTAAAGGTTTTATGCGCTGACAGCCTTAACCGATTGTTCCTATACTTATTATTTACATACTTATATAGGAGTAGACTGTTTCATAACATTGTTAATGTGTTTAGTCTTATTGTTGAAGACGTATTGTATATTTTCATTTGGAGCATGTGTGCCAAGTTTCATTAGGATCTACTGCTAAGAGAATAGTTTGTTAGTGAGTCTATCTCTACTCCCCACCTGTGAAGTGTCGCGGATGTCTCCTACTTAATATACCCACTGCTAGGATATGAAACACATTCACCACCTCCTAGCACGGCGTGTTTTGTTTACATTCTGTATGCCACTGATAAGAGGGCGCATGCGCAGTGCTTGCCAAACTGTACAATATGGCGCTGTGCACCCCCACCCCTCGCACCCGCACAACATATGCGATTCTCAGTCAAAATCAATACTTTTCAACCAGCAGCAGCAGCAGCAGAGAGCAGCATAGAAATTGTTAAATAAAATATACGAATAATAAAAGGACATTTCCTGCCAAGAAAAGGAAAAGGAATTCGGTGCAACCAATGTCAGTGCACGCGCAACTGTTACAGTTTGAGGAGCATGCATAAGGAGATTTGCTTGTAGAGAGAGAGCGCAGTTAAAATTCGCGAAAAGCACAACGCACTTCCAGACAACAACAGCAGAACAACAACATGGCCAAACCGCCAACAGACTCCTCCGGCCTGGGCTATGCCTACCATCTGCCCTCGGGCGGACTTCTGCTGCGCCTGAAGAACTCCTTGTCGCAGTTCAGTGATCTGTTCAGCGAGTTCAACAAATACATTTCACCCGCCTTCTTTCATGATCGCTGCGAAAGATCGGTTCACATGCGCATGTATTCGATGCACAAGCGCGAGTTGGTCATGGTATTCTTGGGCTTCTTCACCTGCTTCGGACTGGGCATCATCATTGGATTGACTGGTCCGCCCATTACCAGCACTGATGCACTGACAGCACAACAGATATTGGCCAACACATCCCTGGCACAGAGTAAAACAGTTCTCGCCACTGGTCCCTTTGCCATGAAGTCGCCACTGATGACAACCTATTCCCAGCAGTTGTGGCTGATTGCCAAGCTGATCACGGACAACAACGATGGTGAGTGGAAGGTCTCACTGGCTTACCCCTTAGCTTATGTTCCTCTCGTTCTCTCTCTCTCTGCCTTCACAGATGAGCGCTACGACAAGAGTTTCCAGATCAGCGTCACCATCGACGGCATCAGTGAGCAGCACAAGCCACTGACTGTGCTCGGCGCCAGCCAGGCACACAATCGGACGAGGCATCTGGTGTGCGTACGCAACGACTGCGAGGAGTTCACGGTCATGCATCTGGGATTCCTGGACTATGCGCACTACATCATCACGGTGCGCTTCCTGGGCCTGGAGTCGTTTCACCAGAAATACAACATCAGGGCCATCACCTTCTATGTGAGTATCATCATCCTTCCTTCCTTCTTCATTCCTTATTCATGTGGCATCTCTCCAGTTCAAGACGTACAGTCCGGAATTTACGCAGATTGAGATCTGGTTTCGCTTCATCTTTCTGCTCTTCACCTTTATAGTAATAGTAAGTATCAAAACACGTCAACTGTACTCGACTGTTCTATACCTGATATAGTAAACTATTTCTTTCATTTCTTTTGTGTTATTTATCCGATCGTAATCAAATTTGGTAAAGTCATTAAGACAATCATAATTATTGGGTACAACATAAATTTACGTTTTAGTTCTTAAGTTGCGCTTTTAACCTTATTTTTACCGATTCGCAGGGCGTAGTTGCATTCTTAAGCAAACTTTATCTGTTTGCACTCATAAGACATATTGTCACCAAATTTGATTGTGCTAGCTCATGTAGTCCCTGAGTTCCCGGTGTTCATACAGACAGACATGGCAATATTGGCTCACTTGTTAACACTGTTACATACATTTTCGATTGTCAATTTGTTATGAATGACTAAATTCAGCTTGATATCCCAGTTATCTAGCCTGTTATTCACCTCGATTCCTCTTCTTTCCTATGCAGTGCTGGTACGCGCACACTCTCCGCAAGTATCCCGTCTACGATTGGTCCATCGAGCAGAAATGGATCTCCGTTCTGCTGCCGCTTCTGCTGCTCTACGATAGTGTGTATTTTCCGATCTGATTCTGAGCACAACACTTAAGTCAGTTCTGCTGTCTCTTCTTCCTCTTGTAGATCCCTTCTTCCCCCTGATATTCCTGATGAACTCCTGGTTACCTGGCATGCTGGATGCCGTGTTGCAGGCCACCTTCCTGTGTGCCCTTCTCATGTTTTGGCTGTGCATCTACCATGGACTGCGTCAGAATGAACGACGCTTTGTGAGCTTTTATCTGGTCAAGATTATCGTCGTCCTGCCCATTTGGCTGTGCGCCATTGTCCTCGCCACGTGGGAGAAATGCAACGAGCTGAAGGATCCCACATACAGTCACTTTGTGGACACCAAGAACTACAATGGCCTCAAGATGTTCTTCTACATTGCCTGCTGTATGTATGTGCTCTATTTGGGTCTGCTCCTGCTGCGTGCCTACACGGAACTGCGTTCCATGCCTTACTTTGGTGAGAACTGATCGTGATTCTAGTGGAATCCTTTATTAATGAGCATTTGCCCTTGCAGACATTCGATTAAAGTTTCTCACACTGCTGATGCTCTTCGTGCTGTCCATTTCCATCACAGTGACCACTTGTCGCTTTGGTTTTGGCATCTTGGAGGATAATTTCGTGGCCACACTAAACACCACCTACCGTAGTTCGGCTCAATTCATGTGCTTCTACGGTCTTTTGAATTTCTATCTGTACACCATGGCGTATGTGTACTCGCCCGATGGGCGCTTTGCCCAGGCTGAATTGGCCGTTACCAAAGATAATCCAGCCATTTCCATGATCGATGATTCCGACGAGGACGTTGTTTATGGTTCCGATGAGGAATCACGTCGTCCACTTACCTCTGTTGGCGGTGGTGCCGGCAAGAATGACTACGACAGCGATTAACAGACAGAAGCGTTTCATATTTTAAACGTTAATGTTCCATACGGCATGGCAAGTTATGCAACGCCACATTGTTGTACAAAAATTGCGTATTCTAACAACGTGTAACAATTCCAAGACAAGTGTTCTCAAATCCGTTTACTGACAACAAAACATTTCAAGTAAATTGAATTGATAACTGATTAACATTGACGCTATTATTGTTTGTTAAGGGGAAACTTTGCTGGGTGCTGTTAGATCTATTGTGGCTCTCCTACACCCCTTCTGAGCTAAGAGCTTCTTCACATGATTACTCCGTAGAGCCCTAACTTAGTCAGAAATGATCTAATCTTTATCTTGAATACCATTTTGTGTAGGTTTTGCTCTGCAGATTGATTCTGCAATGTTCCTTATCTCATCAACTTCGAGAAGCTGCCTGGCTAGTGATGTATCATTAACATAAGTTGTCGAATCTCGATCCGGGATACGCAAATTCTGCATATCGCATTGCTTACTAGTCCTAGCTTGCTATGGGATGTCCCCAGCTTATAGTGACTCCTCAATAAACCTTTACAAGCTCTCAATAACCGATACTAGCTGATGTGAGAATCTTTAAGGAATCTTTGAAGTTGCGGCTTTTCGAGCGATAACCGATCACCGTTATTTCTCTAGATTGTTTATTACATAATTAACAGATTTAAAGCCATATGAAGCATATGATGAAGGCAGCTGGCCCGTCTAGACTGCCTCGTTGATACCGGTCTTCGTCTTTGTCAGGAGACCACTGTCACCCGCATCCGCATTGTAGCCGGGGCGGAACTTCATGCCGGGCGCCTAAGCAAAGAGAAAGAGAATATATTAGTAACAGGCTCAGTTAAGATAAGGTAATGTTCTTGTGCCGCTCGAGACTTACGTTAAACCAGACATCGCGAAAGACTTTGCTGTCGTCGGCAGAGCGCAGCAGTTCGGGCACATCGTAACGTGGTACATTGAAGTAGTTCATCAGATCGGGCTTCTCGTGGCAGTATTTAATGCGCGCCTCGCACCAATCGTTCTCGAGTGGGAAGCGCCAGTCGATCAGTTTCTTGTTATGCGGATCCGATTCGTATTGCTGAAAATCGATGCGTTCGATATCCTCGACAACGACTTCGGTTTCGCCACCGGCAGACCAGTCGTAGATAAGCAGCTCAGCATGTACAGAGATATCCTTAAGATACTGTTGCTTGTATAGTGTCTCCAGATCACGCAAATATGCCTCGGTGAAGACTTTGGAATCGCATTCACCCTGAATCTTGCGTGCCTGGATGTTCTTTTGAGTACAAGCCACTGGAACATCCAGATAGATAACCAAATGAGGCTTCAGCAGCTCATGAATGGTATTCTGACGCAGCTCGTTGTAGACAGAACGTGCACCACGGGAAATATATCCTTGACGATACATAGCCTCCATGAAAACAAAGTCCGAGTAGGGAGATCGCTCCAAGACGACGCCCTGCCCGGTGGACAGGATGTGCTGCAAAGCATCAATGTACTGAGTGTAGCGCAGCATGTACATACGAATCTGGAACAGAGCGGCCAGATCGTGGCAGGGATCCTTCCAGAAGTTGCACACATCGTAGCTACGGCAGCTGGGCGGCAATTCCGGATCCAGTTTACGCATATCAAAACCATATGGATTGATATATATAAGATCTAGATCAACAGCCGGAAAGTATTGCATATCCAGTTCTGTGGCCAGCTCCTGGGCGAATTTCGTTTTACCCGCCGCAATGGGACCCTCAACGGCAATCACTTTTGAGTTCTCATCGAAGCGCTTTGATGTCTTGTCGAATAACGAATTGACGAAGCTATACTTCTTGGTCTTGTACGGATACGGAGCCACGTTGGGTTCGCGAGGACCTCCACGCATTGTTCTGCCGGAGATGTTGCACTTCTGCATGAAGGCGGAGGGAAGCGCCGTCGTCTGAGCCTTCAGCAGTGCGGCAGGTGCAGCTGCACTGTGGCTGGCTGCAAGCCGCACCAGTCCAACACGAAGCACGGCAGTCATGCTGAAAGTGCATAGAAAACATAAATCAGAATCAGTTATATTTATAAGTTTGTTGGTATTTTGTGGTGTCTGTGTCTGGTTACATCACAAGGAACAGCGAGTTTGCTCTGCTGTTGCAATTTATGGCTGAAAACAGCTGTTTTCCTTTTTCACACTACATTGACAATTAAAAAGCCGCAAACACTTTTTGTGTTGGCCAAAAATTTAAACAATTTGACTGCGCAGGGAATATTAACTCACTTTTTATGCGAAAATCTAAAATCTAGCCAATAACAAATTCGGCCTGTGTTCGGTGTTGGTAGGCGGCACTGATTTAAACGCTATTCAACACTGAGAACTAAGTTTGCAGGCTATTGCGAATTAAATGTTGTTTAAATGTACTACTTGTCTATAAATTACTTTAATAAAATAACATTACCAGTACTTGATGTCTATCATGATTGTTTATTTTTTGTTTTTGTTTTTATTATAACAATTTTAAGATTAAATACGATTATAGAAAAGTAAAGTCTGGCAACTCTGACAGTAACCTCGCTTCAATACGACATTTGGCGTTCAAGTCGTCTACAAAATGAACAGTAAAAAGATAAATTAAAACATTCTGGAAACTTTTATTTATACTAAAGGAACCGTTTATATCTTATATTTATAACGGATAAGAGTAAGTTACATTGCCGCAATATTCTGGGTAACTGCATAATCGCAGTTCACGCAGTTACGCAACTGCGCCGAACCACAAGATACTGATACTGATTCTTTATTATTCCTTTTTAGCATCAATAATTCAACAAAAATGGGAAACACAGCTCTAACCAAAGTGCAATTGGACGCATCTAAAGGCTTTCCTGATCATGCCAAGCGTATGGCTAGCTCAGGTGCCACACCACCTCCCGAATGTCCCATGCATCAGAAACAGGGGGACGCCAAGTCTGCCTCAGCGGTTCCTCCACATCCCAAAATGGCTCAGGCCTCCGAATGCCCAATACAACATGATAACAGCGATGTCAATCCGCTGAACATGATGCCACCGGCCAACCAACAGCCAGCTGCCGATCAACCGTTTCCACTGCCCACAGATCGTCAAACATCGACCATACCCAAAGTCACGGAGGACGGATCTGTGCAGTTCTGGCAATATCCCAGTCAACAAATGTTCTGGAACGCCATGTTGCGCAAGGGCTGGCGCTGGAAGACAGAGGATGTATCCCAGAAGGATATGGGCGACATAATACGCATACACAATGCCAACAACGAACAGGCATGGCAGGAGGTACTTAAATGGGAGGCGTTGCACGCCAAGGAATGCGGTAATCCGCGCCTCAAGAGTTTCGGCGGCAAGGCCAAGGATTTTAGTCCACGTGCCCGTTTCCGCAGCTGGCTGGGGTAGTTATAGAGAGCTCCCACCATTTTCAATAAGGCAAATCTAATCCTGATTCTAATTTACAGATATGAACTTCCTTTTGATCGGCACGATTGGATTGTGGACCGGTGCGGTAAGGATGTGCGCTATGTCATTGACTACTACGATGGCGGCATCGTCGACAAGGATTATCGCTTCGCTCTGTTGGATGTGCGTCCGGCCATGGACTCTGTCGGAAACGTATGGGATCGTATGCGTGTGACCTACATGCGCTGGAGATACGAGCTACTGCAGAAGGTCACCAACGACAAAGTCCCAGCGGGTAGCGAATAGAAAAATATCTGATGATTTCACAAGTTGGACTTCATTTTTATTTGCAACTAATCGATCGAATTGAATGCGAAATCAGATACTGACAAAAACCAAACGGAAATTTGTTTAAATAATTATCGCTTGTATAAAATGTTGTTCACTTGTTAAGTAAGGTAAGTAAGGAATATGGTGGTAAATCCTTGTCGAAATCAAATCATATTCATGTATCCTCAGAATAAATTTTGTACCTGTATTTATGAATTGGTAAAATCATTAATTTTCGTTTATTAAATATGTAAATAATTTATAGATTTTAATTCATTTCGAATGCCTTCAAGTTGCAGTTAACGGGTACATGTACTGGTATAAGAGTTGAGTTTGGTCATTGCCCTAATAAAATTTACAGAAAAAGAGAGTATTTGTATTATATATGTGAATAATCGTATATGGATGACTTTAATTAGCTAAAGTTGCGATTTATAAAATAACGGCTTCATGAAAATTGGCTTTAATTATGATAAGATTCATTTGAGTCATCATCCGTTCTTCCAATTTAATTTAAACTGCTTTGAAAAATTGAAAAAAGAACAATGTTGTTTTATAAATATAAAAGTAATATAATTAATACACCGAAAAAAGGGCATGCATAACTTCATTTTTTTTTAAATAAGAAATATTTATATGCTTTAAAGTTTAAATAGTATTCACGGCTTATCAATCAAATAACATAAATTAAAAGAACAATGTTTGACATGCCAAAAAAAAAACTAATCGTTAATAATTCCCGTTTTCCGCCAAACCTAAATTTTTCCCATAGGATTGACGGGAAAAATCGAAATTGGCTGCATTGCTTATCATTGGAAGTACCATTCCAGTTATACCATATCTACAAACGGTTGCTCTCAGGATTTAAGTACATATTTTATTACTCTATAATATCCTTATTTCCATATATAAAAGTTGTATTTATTTAAAAAAATAAAATCGCAAGCACCTCTTCCCTGGAGAAATATTCCATTCAGTGATTGCCAAACCTTGTCGACCAGTGTTGCACAGCGTGCATTGGCTTATTTGCTGTTACGTCGCGTAATATCACATACGCCAATCGAGTCAAGTGGAGCTTTGTACGCGGATCGTACTCATCGAACAGTTATAAATGTTGGCTGCGAGAATGCGCTTCGTGCAATATTTGCGTAAAGGTGACTTGGCCAAGAGGCTTGGCCTACTTGCCGATGATCAGAAGTCACTGGTAGAGTTGTCCGGTGTCGATGGTGTCCCCAGTGACCTGAAAACATTCATTGCACAGAGCCCCAACTTGGATGAACTTGCAGAGAAGGCCAAGAAGCAGTCAAAGCTGGAGTTGAACAGTGGCGTGACATTGTTGCCACCACTGACAGATCCGGGAAAAATCATTTGCATTGGTCTTAACTATCAGGATCATTGCGATGAGCAGAACAAACCGGCACCCAAAGAGCCCATGTTCTTCAGCAAGTTTAATAACTCGTTGGTGGGCCCCAAAGATAACGTCATTGCCCATCAGGCCTCTGATGTATGTAGAAAACAGCTGAAGATAAGTATCAGACGAGAGAGAGATAACAGTGCGTAACATAATTTCACAGAAAATTGACTGGGAAGTGGAGCTGGTCGTTGTCATTGGCAAGGTCGCTCGCAAGGTGCCCAAGGAGAAGGCGTTCGACTATGTCTTCGGCTACAGTATCGCCCAGGACATTTCGGCCCGTGACTGGCAAAAGGAACGCAATGGCGGACAATTTCTACTGGGAAAATCCATGGATACCTTCTGCCCCCTGGGTCCGGCTGTGGTTCACAAAAGTTTGGTGAATGATGTCTACGATTTGCCACTGAAGACGTGGATCAACGGTGTAGAGAAGCAGAACGGCAACACTGGCAATATGATTTACAAAATCGATGACGTCATCAACCGGCTGACGGAGTAAGTAGTGTGTGAATAAGCGAGTCATAATCTGTTGATCTTCATGCTAATATTATTAGGACAATTACTCTGCTGCCCGGTGACATCATCTTGACGGGCACACCCAAAGGTGTCGGCATGCACCGCAATCCACCAGAGTATCTGAAGCCCGGAGATGTCATCAAGACCGAGATTGTCGGTCTGGGATCGCTGTGTAACACTGTTGTTGCCCCCTAGATGGGAATGTTTGTTTGTTACCAATATGTTATGTAAACATAATAAACACAATGTTTTGCATTTAATCTTCATATAAATTTAAACCTTAAATGATTTCGACTTAGTGGCAAAGTATTCGTCACGTTTGTGGTAAGGTGCGTAGGGATCATCGATGTAGTGACGGGGACGGCGCCAGTAACTGGTGACCATTTTGTCCAGCAACCAGCTCTGTGTTGCATTGGTAAAGACATGCTGGCGCAGGCGACGGCGTAGTTCCATTGACTTCTTGAACAGCTTCTTCTGCCGGCCGGAGTGTGTCCTAATCCAGGCACCCCAGTCTAGGCGCTTGAATCTCTTTAGTACCGCCTTAACGGACTTTCTTTTGCCCTTGATGAGCGAGAACTTTGTGACACTGCGGGCAGGCATGGAGGTGATTGGCACTGGCAGCATCTGCGACGCGTTTGTTGCCAGGTTACCGGCTGGTAGTAGACTTGACTGGCTCTGCTTGGGAACAGTCGCTTTCACCAATTGACTGAAACATACTCGCGGCGCTTGCTGCAGTGCGAGAGCCGGCGGAGCACGACAGAAACTGCGAAAAGCTGTTTGTGTTCAAAACGGTATTATTATTAATATCATAAATATATATAAAATTCGTCTGCTCTTACCACCAATAACTAGGCTACGCAGCATATTTTTTTAATTTATCAATTTTAGCTAAATTATTCTAAAGTATTCCAGTCGCGTAACAACTCAGGCTAATCAGCTGTTTGTGTTTAACACATGCCAATTTTGCCATTCACACAATAGTGCGGCCAAAGAAGCCAATTTAAAGCTAAAATATAGTTTAAAAAAAACCGCCTGCTAACCATATTTTAGCCAAATTTGTTAAGTAACATTTGAAAATGTATATTTATGAAGAATTATCAATAATCTTATACTTTTTAAGTCACTAATTTTCCAGCATTTTCATTATTTTTTAACGGATGTTAAGGCAAACTAGATCAGAAAAGACTTGTGATCGCAGTTATTTCATTTATGTTTCAAATTTCAATTTTGTGTATAGTTTGAATATATTTGCTACTAATCCAGCTTTCACCTAAATTGAAATTACAAATTTACACATGTTAATTTGTTATTTTCGTCACCTTTTATAAGCGTACCATTACTTCCCGAATGGAAGAGTCCATCAATCGATTGCCATTCACGTGTCAGCGCGGACAAACCGACGGCAACATAGCCAGAGCCAGCCAGTATTTGTCGTTGAAGAGAACTTGTACTGGAAAATTATTGAAGCCGCCGGTTAGGGCTTGCAGCAGACACCATCAGATTAAATTGTTAAAATCGTGTGGCTACATAATGTATCGACTGGCCACTAAAGAGCAGTGCATGTTCGCAATTCAGGTAATAATAATTGGGTTGATGACAACGTGATGTAGATTCGTGTCGGTGACGTCGCCGACGCCCGAACACCCCTCGTGCACCCACAAACAACACGAATTGCAAAAATATACAAGAGTGATTGTTATGTCATCTACGAAGTGCACTTAATATGCAAAAAATGGCAATATTTCCAGCCAAAACGCATATCCTGCCAATTTGAAAGTGTTCCCGTTTCCAATTAGACTCGTTTCCATTATATCATTCTAGCGCACTGTGCCACAATCGAGCTGCAGACAGTACAGTAACAACAGTAACCGAAATTATGGCGGCAGTGGACAACAGCAACAACGGCAAAGAAGGGGGAGCCTTCCACCACCTCCGTTTATGCGAGAAGCTGGCTTTGGCAAAGTGATGCTCCTATTGACACCACTGGCAGCAGTCGGCGGCGTTGTCACCCTCGCCAAGTGAGTAATAAAAATCCGAATTGTGGTCGAATAAATCTATCATGTATGTATGTCCACCTTACAGATACGATAGGGAATTCCGAAGAACATTGGAAGAAAAGGTGCCTGGCTCAGAATCATTTATCAAAGTTGCATTATTGGAGGAGCCGCCGTTTCAGGAATTAACAAAAACCTTTAACGAACAATATGGCAAAGTGAAAGCCACTTTTGGTAGTGTGTCCGATACGGTTGGTTCTATTTCGGATACTGTCAGTGGTTTCTTTGGTACTAAAAAGGGTCCCGAAGTACAGCCCACCGAATCAAAAGAGGAGTCAAAGAAAGAAGAATCAGCTGCTCCACCAGTGAAAGAAGTAGCTTCTTCTGCCAAAAGCGAAACGAAGTCTGCCGCTAAGTCGGATGCAGCTGCGCCTCCTCCTTCAAAGCCAGCTAAGCCAAAGGTTGCAGCATTGCCTCGCGATGTCGTTGAATTGGAGAAGGAAATCGAATTGTCAGCACAGCTGGCAATCAAACAATACAACGCGGCAATTGCCGTTATAAAGAAGTGCGTAAATATCAATCAAAAGCAAATTTATAGCGATATTTTAAGAATTCATCCTTATGCAGATTCAATGACGATGTGCGCAATGTGGTCGACAGGGCTGTCGACCATGGCGAGAACTCCCTCTGGCGAACACTGAAGAATCGCGCTAGTGCACGTGACACGGCCGTCGAGATAGCAGAGCGCACAGCTCGAGATGCCCAGGAGAAGATAAGTAAGCTCCGATATTGTTTTATTCTTTGGTGCACATATTTATTTCAATTCTCCATGCAGCACAATGTGAAGTGGCTTTAAGTAAGGTCGCGATAGCAAGCAATCATGACGAAGTGGTGAGGTCTCGGAAGAAGATTAAGAAGCTCTGGAATCACATCAATCACGCTAAAGACGAACTGTATAAGCATAAGGATACGGCAAGTGTATCTGACAAATATTGGCGCAGTGTGGAGCAGGCACGCAACTATTTCATTGATGAGATCGAGGGCATCTTTCCGGGTCTTAATCTTTCTGAAAACAAATTGAATCTATCCAAAGAGGACTTGGATCTGTTCATTGTACACGCTTATTCGCATGTGATTGCCTTCCAGAAGGAGTTGCAGCGTTTACAAACAGATGGTGAACTGCGTCTCAAGCGTGCCATTGATTCCATAAGTGGCGACAATAGTTCCGCTGCCCTGCAGGCCCAGCTTGAGTATCATTTGGAGGCAGAGAAACGCAAGCTGTCCATTGAGAATCAGAAGAAGATATATCAGATCCATGCCGATGCTGACAAACAATTAAGGTTGCAGCTCAAGAAACAGGCCGAGGCTCACACAGATCACATCAAGGATATTGTGGCCCGACGCGAGACCGATCTGACGCGCAATTTCAAACGCGAACTGGAAGACAAACTGGCCGCCGAGAAGGCCAACTATAAACTACAACTGGCTGCCATGTTGGGCAAACTTCGTGGCATGGATACTGCCCTCGCTGGTATGTACATTAAGACGAATAGGTTCAATGCCACCTTTCCCTTAATCCTAAATGTGAATATCACTATGACCTATGCTAGCCTCTTAATGTTTTTAATACACTTTCCACACGCTGCTTACTTAGAAATAGAGGCTGAGTTTACAGGTATTCCCCGCAGATTGCAGTACCTTTAATAATTGATTGTATTCCAAATTAAACGCATTTTATCGATCTCTTATAGAACGTGCTGAAGCAGAGCGCTCTGCCAATCAAGCGCAAGCTTTGTGGGCTGCTTGCCAAGCGCTCTGGGCTTCGCTACGCACTGCCACGCCAGGTGTGCATTATAAGGAGAAATTGCGTCCCCTGAAGAATGAAATCAACGCAATTGCCAAGGTAGCTGGTGAGTTGAGCTGTGCTATTGAGTTGTGGGCAGTTTACTTATCTTAATCTGCTTGTAGATGGTGATGAACTGGTGACTACTGTGCTGCAAAATTTACCCAAGGAGGCTCAGGAACGTGGAGTGTTCCCTGAGGATGCGCTACGTGAGCGTTTCCTGACCGTTGAGCGTATTGCCCGTCGCTTGGCGCTGGTGCCAGAGAATGGAGGTAGTCTACCTATTTACTTCCTTTCGTTTTTGCAATCACTGTTCATCATACGACCGGATAACCCCGTATCCAAGGACGAGCTGGAGAACAAACCCTTTGACTATAACAAATTGGATACCTACGATATACTTAACAGGGCCAGGTACGATTTTGTAACCCTTTCTTCCGTATCAATGTCTTACCGAGTTGTTTTTCAGGTATCATGTGGATCGCGGTGACTTCTTGCAGGCCCTGAAGTACCTAAACCTATTGCAAGGTGCATCTCGCGAGGTTGCCAACGACTGGATAAAGGAGACACGTCTGATGCTGGAGACACAGCAGGCCGCCAATACACTGATGGCTCATGCTGCGGCCAGCGGACTGTTGTATTTGTAAATTATGTTCCCTACACAAGTCGCCCAACAATAGTTTGCAAGATTCGTTGTAATTTCACTAAAGAACCATTACTTAAAAACACATTGATTGTTCTAGATGCAATTATACAAATTTTTAATATAGAAATGATGGCCAGCATATAGGCAAAGGAAAACGAAATAAATTGTAATTTAACAAATTCATGTAAATGGATTGATGACTTTATTTTGCATTTTACCTAATTTCTGAATTTCACTTTCGATTAGATCACCAGGTTTAAGAAAAGTTGTTGGATTACGAAATGCACCGACGCCGCCAGGTGTTCCAGTCAGAATAATGTCACCCGGCAAGAGAGTCATAAACCTATTAATGTATATAGATTATCGTTAGAAGTAGCTTGAGATCTGTATCTTACTGGGAAAGCCGATGAATTAGGTAATCAATTTTAAAAATCATATCCTTTGTGTTGCCATATTGCTTCTCTTCGCCATTAACAATCGTTTTAATCCACAAATTGTTGACATCGGGTACATGGCATTTGTGCACGAGCACTGGTCCCAACGGTAAAAATGAATCTAAAGACTTGCACAACATTGATTGCCCACCTAACATTGCCTTCCAGTCGCGGGCAGTGATATCCTGCGCAATCATATAACCAAAAACATGACCCAAGGCTGCTTTGCGTGATACATTCCGACACTTTGACCCAATAACCACGGCAAGTTGGCAGCCGTAGTCAATGCGCTGCAATTAATAGAGATGAGATCGATAAACAGCAGAAATGAAACTGTATGGAATTCACCTTGGCTATACGATGTGCACATATAAAGTCCAGAGCTCCAGTTATACAGGAATTGAATTTCACAAAAAATTCTGGCACTTTTGGAATGCTGTGATTCTCCTCTTCGCAATTATCACGATAATTGTGCGCAACTCCAATTATCTTACCCGGTACTTGGATGGGCGGCAATAGCTTAAGATCTGACTTAATATCATGCACCTCCATGTATTTGGTATTGTCGAGTAAATTATCCATGCAGTATTTTTGCTGTATGAACTGAATCATATCTGAGGCAACACAGCTGACATCTGTTAAATCTATAAATTTAATGCCGTTTTCGGATACCATGCCTATATGCTTGCTACTATCTCCGGAACGTGTATACTGGATGAAACGGCATTTTGGCGTATTAAATTCAATTTGATCAATTAATTGAATCGCCTCCTTCTGTTTGTTTTTGAAGGCAAAACGTAGTGTAGCGGCCTGCATGCGGTTGAATCCGAGACGGTGTCTCAACAACGAGACTGCTGCTCTCATTTTATCACTATAACTAAACAGTGCCCCAATTTAGAAACTACTCGAAAAATGTATATTCCAAATAATATGAAACGTAACGTGTAAATAGTTAAATTTAAGTAAAACTGACTGGATAAAATTCAATATTATTTTGAAAGTTAATCCAAGGCACTTTATGGAAATTTTTTTGTGTTATCAAACATATCATATCTCATTCAAACGTGGTTTTTGGCCTAGTTACATTAACGGTTTTTCCAGTTAGATAACATTGGAACAATAATATTTTTTTTTGTTATAAAACCATAAGATTGCGTTATGTTATTAAAGTTAGAAATTTGGTATATCTTATCAGAAATATTATTAATAAAATATGTAAAATTCAAATAAGCACATTAAAATTGTGCCATGATATCGATAAAAATAATATCACTTTGTGTCGATGTGTGTTAAAAGTATCGATATTACTCAAAGTATATCTTATGAAGTAAATATGTGTTAATTTAAAAAATAATTTGTGTTCTAAAGTATAAATAAAACTGGTTTTCTAAATTTACAATCCGTGTTGCGCGTAAATATATTTTATCGAAGCCTAACGATAATATAATCTTTTCGATAGCTGAACAACAGCCCTAGTCAGCTGTTACTGTTGGTTTGCGATTGAAATTTTGCAAAAGCAAAATTTAATAATTTAGAAATAAGACATAAAGTCTATTTAAATTTTCAAAGTAAACACACTTGTCTCTCGTACTCTCATCATGTCGATGCTGGCTAAAAGACTAGGACGTACTTTTGTGCAGGTAAAACAATTCGCGGAGGTTGCACACTGCTTACATAAACAGTTGCTTGTTGAAGTGCTTGAAGTGGCAGACGACTACGGCGACGTTGTTGTTCTCGCATAGACAGCAGAACAGATGCAAATTTTTTGAGGTTATAATCCTCGCAAGGAAAAAGATTTTAATTATGTTTTTTTCTCTTGCAAACAGGCTTCGGCTTCGGTGCGTATGCTGCACATTACGCCAACGGTTAACGCTCCGGTATGTATATCATATTACTTAATAGGTAAATTCATTTCACAAACGTTAGCTCGCTATTTTGCAGGATATTACTGAGAGTAGGACAACATGCACCCTAATACCCGGTGATGGTGTCGGTCCCGAGTTGATGTATTCCCTGCAGGAGGTCTTTAAGGTGTGTACGGTGTATTCCAGTTTCCACTTTTCTAAATGAATTTCCCATTTTGTGATGAACGTTCTTAGGCAGCCAGTGTGCCCGTAGATTTCGAGCCATACTTCCTGTCGGAAATCAATCCTGTGTTGAGTGCAAAGCTTGAGGATGTCGTTGCCTCCATACAGAAAAACAAAGTTTGCATTAAGGTATGTGGCGAAAACCTTAACTTACAAGTCCGCGATGGCATTCATGATGACCTTTCATCCTTCTGTAGGGTATTCTGGCCTCTCCCGATTATAGTAATGAGGGTGAATTGCAAACGCTGAACATGAAACTCCGCACAGACCTGGATCTGTATGCCAACGTGGTGCATGTGCGCAGCTTGCCTGGCGTGAAGACCCGTCACTCTAACATCGATACGGTAATCATTCGTGAACAGACCGAGGGTGAGTACTCTGCTCTGGAGCACGAGTCGGTGCCCGGCATTGTGGAATGTCTGAAAATTGTCACTGCCAAGAAGTCGATGCGCATTGCTAAATTTGCGTTCGATTATGCGACCAAGAACAACCGCAAGAAGGTGACTGCTGTGCACAAGGCCAACATTATGAAATTGGGCGATGGTCTGTTCCTTCGGTCGTGCGAGGAAGTCTCAAAACTATATCCCCGCATTGAATTCGATAAGATGATTGTGGACAACACCACTATGCAGATGGTATCGAACCCCAATCAATTCGATGTCATGGTCACCCCCAATTTGTATGGTGCCATTGTTGATAACTTGGCTTCGGGATTAGTTGGCGGCGCTGGTGTCGTTGCTGGTGCTTCGTACTCTGCCGAGACTGTTGTCTTCGAGCCGGTAATTGATAGAATACTTTATCTTTGATGATGATGTAACTTATTCATATCTTGTTTGCCTTTCACTTCAGGGAGCACGTCACACCTTCGCCCAGGCCGTGGGCAAGAATGTTGCCAACCCAACAGCCATGTTGCTGTGCGGTACAAAGCTGCTGCGTCACATCAATTTGCCAACCTACAGCGAGCTCATTCAAAATTCTATTAACCAGGTGCTCAAGGATGGCAAAGTTCGCACTAAGGATTTGGGTGGACAATCTACCACGCAGGACTACACGCGTGCCGTTATTGCCAATCTACACTAGACCATGTTAAAACTATTACTTAAATTTGAAATGCAAATTTGAAAATCGCTGCAACAACTAGACACGTGTTATTGGCTAAAAACGTTTCAATTGTTAAACTCGTTTTACATATTTTAGTTTGCCTCTTCATTCAGTATGTTTGTCCTACCATAATTCAATGAATTCTTTGAGTATTATTTCTGGCGAATATTTTATTTTAGACCAATTACCTCGCCCAGCGCCTAGTTTAACGAATTGGCCGTGTCGTTTATTATTATTTTGTGATCATAAATGTATTATAATTTTTTTATTCGCGTGGCGCAAAACTCGAATACCCTTCGAATTTTGACGTTCTTTTCTTCTATTTATGACAACCGAAAGCAAACCAAAAAAATACAAGCAAAATCAAATCGAAGCAATTAAGTTGGAAACTCAATGTGTATCGAGAACCTCATAAGACCACCATATAGCAAGAATGAAACAATAATAAAACAAATAAATAAATGTTAAAAGCGCTTAGAAGCGATTTGTCAATTAAGGGAGCAGGCTAAATCTGTGACATTTAAATCATTTATTGAACATATTTGTGTGTGTATATATAGCCGAACAACGATTACCAAAATTACCAAACTTTTTTTGGTGTGACCTTCTTTGGCACGCACAACTCTAGAAGGCGCGGAGAAGCCTTCGCCTTGAGGGCCGCGGGCGAGATAGCGAAAGGATTCTCGCGTATGTGCGTATTTTCGAACTCCTTTGGTTCGGCCAGCTGCTTCATGCGTTTCGAGCACTTGTATTTCTTTGCGTTTTCAGAAACTTTGAATGGATCAACTCCAACATCGCCCGCACCAGCTTTGATGTCCCTCTTAGCCAGCGGCTCCGACATTTCGTTAATACGAGGGCTCGCTGTTAGTGGTAGTGGGAAAGGAAGTGAGTTTAGTTGTTTGTCAATGTGAAAGTATCTTAAATAGTCTACTACTTACGTTTGTAACGCAATGCATACGGGGATACTTTTCCTAGATGTGGATTAATATGCATATTCGGTCGATCTACTGGCGCCGATATCAGTTTAATACGAGCGGAAGCTTTATAATTTTTCATGCCTTTTGTCAGCTCCCATTCGGGCTTTGAATCCTCGATAATAAATCTGGGCCTCGAGAGTTTAGTAAGTCTCGCTTCGTCTATCTCACGCGATTTACGTTCCTAAAAGCCACAAAAAAAAATATGAAGAGTAATAAGATAAGATGGATATATTTGAGCTATAACTTACCGGCTTTGGTGGTTCAATTAGTTTCTTTGGTTTCGACAATCTTTTCAGGATCATTTTGCGACGCTTCTTATCATCTTCCGTCATCTTCGTCTTTTCCTTACTGTTTTGGTTGTTCGAAAGATAATTTTATTGTAGGTATGTAGAAAATAAGATAAAGAGAGAGAGTGAATACGTACGGCCTCTCCAAGGGTTGCACGTTGCCCAGACGACTGTAGAGCGACAATAAACTGTAGCGCACCCAACGATTTAGAATTGCCTCACCGATCTTATCGCCATAATCGATGGCATGTTGTCGCCTAATAAGGAGTCTCCTTACGGTTGGCAGCGCCAACTGTTCGGTACGAGTGTATATGGGAGGATCGGCTTGCTTTATCTCAATTGTTTTAGTAAAGGGACATGCACATCGTTGAACAAATCGACATTGGCGTTTCATGGGCATTGCCAGTTCTGTAAGCCGATCTGATACGTTTTGCAAATGACGGCCATGTCGATCCTGAAGCTTTCGCAATTCCTTGCCGATGTCCCTAATGAAACATTGGGCATCGTATGGTATAGGCCTAATAATGGCGCAACAATCGGGACGGACTGTGTCGGCCAGCTTGAGGCACGTCGTTATTTCAGGACTAAGATCACATTTCACTCGAGTTTTATTCATTTTTTTTGAAGTTTTGTAAGTAAAAAATATTCGAATTATTATGAACTTAAATACAAAAAATTTTTTATCATCTGCTCTAGAAAAACACAGTGCTACTAAAATATTAAAAACCAACTTCTAACAACCATAAAGCTTACTTAGATCTTAGAAATACGGACTAGAGAGTAATATCATTATAAAAGATTTACAAGTACCCTTTCTATCCTAGATAATATACCATCTGGGGGACACTAATTAGAATAAAACACATATTTCTTTTATTAAATTTTTATTGACAGTATTATCAAAATACTGATAGCTCCATGTTCACATCATTACAAGTTAATAGTTGTGTTTTCGCTTTTGTAAGTACGTTCTTTAGTTGATTTTGCCATTATATATACCTTCTATTTTTCACATACATATACACAAATCTAATCTTTATTTTTATTTGCAATCTGCTTTTAGTTTTTACAATGATTCTAACATTTTTGTTCTTTCTCATGTTGTTCTTGTTGTTAACCTAAACGTGTGTGTTTTCAATAATTGCGATTCTCAATTGGAAATCGGCACACGATGTTGTTGTTGTTGCTGTTGGCATCAAATTTATGTTGGGCGAGGGGAACAGAAAAACTTTTGGTAAATCAATTATACACGATGCGTACATATAGAACTTTAGCATACATACACAAATATATAAGTAATATAAGTACTATAAATTTTAATTTATCATTTTCTAAGTTGACATAAATTTTGCTAATTTAATTTCATAATTTTTTATCTTTTCATTAATATTCCGTGATTTGTTATAGAAAAAACCCACGTAGCTTCCATCCTTCGTTCGATATATTCGCATAGATTTATTTATTTACACCGAAATTTTACACCAAATTATAATTTTCCATTTAACTAAATTTTGATTTAGCGTCAAATTGAAAATTTGGTTTTGATTTTGGTATTTTTTGTGATATTTTCAATACACTATTTCTGCCAAACATTCGAATAATTTGAAATGATTTTTAAATATTTTTTCTTATGCCGCATATCGTATACAAACTTTACTTATTCACATATATATAATTTTTAATATCCGGGTATTTTGACTGACATTAACGAGAGATTTCCGTCTCTTTCATGGGTTGTTTATATTAGTTCTATTACCAAGAGGTTTGTTCAAGTTTACATTAAATTTTTACATATTCTCACGATATATTTCGCTATTTCCAAATTTTTTCCCTAGACGTTTCCTATCTTTATTCTGTTTTCCAATAGGTTTTTGTATGTTTTAGGTATTTCTCGTCTTTAGATATGCGTAAAATTTTCGCCTTTTGTGAAGTACATTTTTTAAATAATTATTCAGTTTTCAAATACATTTTTTTTGTGTTGTTTGGTCCCTGAAGCTGTTGAGTTTAGATTTACGAGAGCTTGATAGTTTTGCTTTCCTAACCAGTTGTAGAACATTGCTAGAACATTTAGTGTATTATTTCCAAAGTGTTTTGTGGGTAGAACTTAAAGTTAAAGAAATTGGGTTGGAACTGATTGAAAAACAAAAATATCGATTATGAAATGTGGCTATTGAGTGTCTGTGCCTTGCCAATTGTCTGCATATACATACTACATATCTTTCTTTCTCTCTCTCTCTTGTTCTGTGTTTCTCTGATTCGCTTGAATGTGAAAATGGAGCAAATATTGACGAAGTTAGGATTGAACATTAAAGCTCTTCGAGCCAGATCACCCCATCCCCGTCAATATTTACTTTGGGCTATTGATTAGTTTACTATAACTGTACTAGGCATATGTAGATTATGATTATTATTTTATCAAATTGTAATTGTCTGTAAATTGATATAATTTGTATCTGATCTGATCGACAAGGGCAGCTGATCTTAGGTCTTTGTGTGGGTGTGTGTTTCATGTTGCAAGCCTCTGAGTTTTCTTTATAAGAAAATAAAAGAAAATGTAAAAAGAAAACTACAGTTTTTGAACTAAAATATTTTTGTTTTTTTTTTTTATTAATAAACATTTTTTAGCGTAAATATATACGGTACTTTTATAAATCGTTTTGTTTGCGTTGAAAACATAATAAGTAAATAATAAGAATAACGAAAATCATAAACTTAGGCTGTATGTTTTAAGTGTATATAGTATAATAATAATATATATATATATATAACAATTATGCACGCTGAACAAATTTTCATTCAATTTAAACATAGTTAATTCCTACGTTTTCATTTTTAGTTTTTTATCAAATTGGTTAACATGAACAACCAATTTGATAAATTACTAAAGAAAATTTAATACAAATTTTTTGTTTTTGTTGAAATTTGTTATTCATTTGTTGTATAAAATAATGAACATACATATGAATTACATTTTCGCTGTAAAGAAATAAACGTAAAAACTCTCAAACTTTTATTTCTATGGAATTTCGCATTCAAAGGGGGCTCGCACTCTCTGCTGCTGACCTATCGTTACTTATGTTGTTATCTTTGCTATTTGTTGTTGCTGTTTTGCGGTTTCTGTAGTTGCAGTTGTCCTGGTTTTAATGCTACAAGTATATACGTTTGTTTACTTCACTTATGGGCTATTGCTAATCATAATGTGATTTTATATGTAGTTAAGCTTATTGGCTGTGAAACGATTTCTATCTTGTTGTTTTTCAATTATTTTCTGTATTGATAAATGCAAAAAATAAAAAAAATATATTCATAATGGACTTTTGCTCAGTTTGCTGTTAAATTGTATCTTTTTATTTTGTTTTTGTATCTTTCTTTGTATTGTACTTGAATCAGTTGGAACGCATTGCGCGCGTTTTCGTCTTTTTCTAATGTTATTGTGTAGTCGAAAAAATCTGAATTTATTTGGTTAAAAACGAGAAACTCTTTATTTTTATTTGGTAATCAAGTCGTGACTGAATTACAAACCCAATGATGCATAAAAATGTGTTGTTGTTCTTGCTTGGTAACTGTTATTTACTGTTTACGTTTATGCCAATAACTTAGAACTATTGCTGTTGTCTTTTATGTTTTGTTTCTGTTTTTGTTTTTTCTGTCGATTATTATGATTAATATTTGTAATTATTACTAGGGCTATTGTTTTTTCTTGCTTTATCGGTACTTATTTGTGGTGTGATGGTTGAATCGATAATTGAAATAAAAATTGTTTTCATTTGCTTATGACAAACGTTCTGAGTGTGTCTTGCGTATACGTAATATGCGTATACGCAGTATAATTCAAACACGCTCGGCGATCGTACACCGATTCTCTTTTCTCTTTCCGCTGCTGGTTTGTCTGCTTATGATGCTCGGCTATGATTGTTTAAGATATATATGTGGCTATTGTATTGGTTATTGCTATGAATTGAAATCGGTTAGTTGAAATCAGTTGTGTTTCGGTTCTGAGTGTGAATGTGAGTTTGTATATTTGTGTCCATGCGGGTGTGTGTGTGAGAGTTGGTTGGCTTTTAAGTTAATCGTTTGTGGCTATGGCTATTTCTATTACTGTTGCTATTTTAGTTTGTAGTAAGAGTAGAACTATTGTTTAATTCAATTGTTTGCAATTGCTTGTGGAAAAAAGAAGAGTACAATCGACGTCAGGCTTTGTATTTTGTTGTCTTATTTAAGTTCAAATTGATGGCATTCCCACTGGAATATCCTTCAATGTCTATCTCAATTTTTAGTTCAATTATTTTGGGCTATTGTTGTTGTTGTTATTGTTTATAGTTTTCGATGTTGTTGCTGTCTTGTTGTTGTTGTTGTCTTTGCTGGGTTATTGTTTCAGGTTCTTTGCAGATTTTCTTTGTGTCGCTCAAGTTAAACAGAAAATTATTGTATTCAGATTGGGTTTTATTGGCACAACTTAACATTATATTAAGTATTTTTCTCTCTCTTTTTCTCTATCTCTCTCGCTTTCTTTCCAATGGTTTCTCGTTTCTAGAACTGCTCTCAAAAGTAAGAAAATAGTATGATCATTTCGTGTGATGTTTGGTTCTTGACTGTAATCGTTTTGGTGTTTTTACATTTTTTGCTTTTTAATTGGTTTTTTTTTGTTGTCGCTTATTTTTGTAATTGCAGAAACTAGGTATATTATTTCATTTAAAATGTATAGAATAAAGTATGTGCACTTAAAATGATTTTTGATTTTCAATTCAAGGTCTTGTTGGTTAAATAATAATGCATTTTTGTCTACATATGTATACAAATGTATGCGTATACACACATACTTCTTGGCATTGCAAAGAAATCTGTTAAAGTATATCAGTTGCGTTTCATTAAATATATTATTGATATACATACATATATATATATATTCATCTTTTCTCGTTATCTTGTTATCGGTTTGTTTGTTTGAAACAATTGCACTATAAGTCAAATGTGTTGCCCGTTGGTAATAAAGTATGTTAGAAATCGATTAAGAAAGTTGCTTACAATGTGGTCTAATATGTACAAAACACAAATCAAGGCTAACAACACTGGCAACACGCCAGTCTGCTAGCGTACGCATATGCGCGCACGCAGGCTATATATGTAAATCATATATAGATTGATTGGTAAAAGTAGGTAGTAAAATTTTGATTTGTCTATTTTGCGTAGACTGCGCGTACATACATATATAATAATAATAATAATAATAATAATAATAATAATTATAATTAGAGAATTATTGTAATAACTGTAAAATATGCACTAAATATAAATAAGGGAAACTATATATATGTGTGTATAAGTGTGTTTTTGTGTGGCTGTGTGTGTGTATATACGTTCATAAACTCTAGTTATATGCACTTATATTCAGCAAATTTTGATTCAATGTAGTTGAACAAACTAAAATTTATACACAATATAAATGAAGGGGTGAACAAAGGAGTTCGCAAAGCATGTCGAAACTTCTTTTCTGAAAACATAATTGTAATTTAAACATACTATATAATATATATGCATATATCGCTTTAATTATTCATAGATTGTATTGTACAATTATTAACTATTAATTTGTAGTGAACAAAGCATAAGTAATGTATGGGTAATCAATCTTTTTTCTCTCCGAAAAATAAAACACGTACCTGAGCGTTTTTGCATGCTCACCTGGGGAATGTCCCCTTAGCGGTTAAGAGGGCTGCACTGTACTTCAACTGTACTGTACTGTGGGGTGTGCATGTAAAAATTCCTATACAATTCAACATTCTCAAGCTGTTACCTCTTTCTCGACTTCGAGTCGATTTCAAAACCTAACATTAGGTTGACATTTCAGTATCTCACGCCCTTTCCTATATATTCGGCTTGGTTTTTCAGTTTTTAATTTTGTCAGTTTACTGTTTTCAGTTTTCTGTCTGTTTGAATGCCATTCTTACAGTGTATTGTTGGGTATTGTTGGACCTATACCTAGCTTAGGGTGCAGGCTGGCATATCTCGTGTTGGTTTAATATTCTTCTGTATTTTCTGTTTTCGTTTTTTTTTCATATTTTCGAAATGATGCGAAATCAAACTGAACTGAACTGAACTGTGAAATATTTGCTAAATTTTGTATATTATCTTTTTGTTTTGTTTTCTTTTTTGTTTTCTCTAACTTTTGCTTCTTAATATAAACCGTATAATTGCACTTTATTTTTTTTTTCATTACTTTTAGTTTTATCATTTTTACATCGTATTTTTACCATAGCTTATAAACAAAATAAATGTACTGCACTTGCATGTATTTTGTTGTTTTAATTTTGTTATATGTTTTTGCTTTCATTTTTTGTATATTCTTTAAATTTTGTTTACATTTTAACTGGATTCTTCAGCATTTCCTGTATGTTTTGAGTAAAAACTTTTCCAAAATATATGTACAACTACTATATATAGGTGTCTGCCCTGAACAGTCAGTTCAAGTGATGTGCTGTAATTTCTGTTTCTGTTACTGTTGTTGTTTGAGAAAGTTAATGGGAGAGACCCGTTCGATCTCCCACTTTGCTAGTTTCGCTTGTGCTCTGCTTAGTTATTGCTGTTTGTTATGTGTATCCGATCATTTTACAGTTTGTTTATAGCTTGTTTACCTTTTATCTAGATGTTTCGTTTTTATTATAATAAGTATTTATCGTATTTATTCTTGCTTTTGTTTTGCTTTTACTTTTTATGCATTTTTTGCCTAACCAATATTAGTCAGAAAAAGTTTCTTCAAAATTTTGGATTATTAATCACAGATAGTGTGTCTAATATATATGTATATATGTATATATGTATGTATAATAAATATTTATATATACTTCAAATATAAATGAATTAGCAATAAATACTTTTCAATTTATCTCTCATACTCCTTTTTTGTTTTTCTTTTGCTTTCTTTTTTTAAATTTTCTTTTTAAATAAACATTTTTTTGTTTTACTTCTCGTTATTTTGATTTTCACTGATACACCGAATATTAATAGGTATTTATGCCAGAATTTTGGAATTTTGGATTTTACTCAATACGGATATTATCGTCACTAAACCACAACATTTATGCACATCGAGTGTGTTTTTTAGAAGATTAGCCAATAGATATATCCCTTAGATTAGCCATGCATAAATTATAAGTAATTTCGCTTAAATGCTTCTCCACGACTTTCTCTTCAGCTTGTTGTATACAAATGTTTCAATAACGATTACAATTTACTAAAAATTCCGACATTTAAAATACATATAGTATTGTATATATAATTTTTAGGTTTCATTTTCATTTCATCTTTTTGACACTTACTAGCTAGCACACAAAATATGTTTTTTAGGTACATTTATATAGATTCATATATTTTGATTTATTTACGCATACATTTTACCCATCTAGAATTTTGAAACGTTTCCCGAACCTGGGTTTACCGAAAGGGCGGGTGTTTGTGTGTGTGTATATGAAGAGGCAGTTGGGGAAGGAAGAGGGGAAAGTGTCCGTTCTTTCAGTCAGTGTAAATATGTAAGACGCTTCTTTAGTTGTAAATCTTGTGTGTAAACAGTGTAGGTATAGAGTGTATAAGTACATTTCAATATATGTATGTATACATATATGGTATATATATGGTATATATAGTTGTTGCTCAAAATGATCATGTGTTTGTTTAGTTGAGGTATACTCGTAGTGATAAAGACACACACATACATAAATATACAGATACATGTACATAGATATATATTAATATATAGATAGATTTGCTGCATATAATCAAGACTGCATATATATAGTACTTTCGCGATATATATGTATGACCCCAAGATGCCAAAAGTTCTTCGAATTTTTCTTAATGCCTAAACGAGTTTTTTTTTCTTTTTTTCTTTCATTTTCTTTTTTTACGAACACCGAAACATACAATTTTATAGTAGCACAAACACAGATATACAGTGTATGTATGTATATCATAATAATATTTGAGTTTTCGTGTCTATATATATATCTATATACTTTTTATTTTCATTCATATGTGTTGCCTTTGGGTTGTGAAATGAATTGGAAATAAATTTGTAGGTTTGCTTGGTTAATTTCTCATTGAATGGGGACTTGATGGGGTTGGTTAATTTGGTGGTTTTCTTTATCCTGCTATTGCTGTTGTTGTGCTGTGAGGTTTTGCGTAATTCTTCAGATTTTGGTTTTATCATTATTATTATTATTTTGTGTGCTTCTCATCTTTTACCTAACGTTTCTTTCTTTCCACTTATGCATTTATTTAATTTGTAAATGTGAAGGCAGCTTTGTTTATTGATTTCCGTTTTTTGTATGCTTGTTTTTCTTTAAGGTTTCTGGGTTTTGCTCTTTATTATTCTTTACCTAAGGTTTAATTTTTGTTTTCGTTTTCTTTTTGAAAATGAATGCAAAATAAAGTGAAATTAAATTGTCTTCTAACTCTTTTTTCGATTTTGTTTTTGAATTTTGTTTGTTGCGGTTTTATTATTATTGTTTTTTTGTTGGCTATTACGTTGTTGTTGCTGTTGTTATTGATCGGATATTGTAGTGTTGTTATTGCTGTTGCTGTTATTGTTGTTGTTGTTGGTATACCTAGCTATGGTCTCTGCTGTAGTTGTGGTAGTTGGGTTTGTCAGTTTTCTTATGCCTTCGGCGTCTGAGCAGACCAGGCGTTTGCCAAATTTTGGAATGTTTCTTTTCCTTGGTGAGAATTTCTGTTTTTTTGTGAGAACATTTTGATTTTTGGAATTTGCAATACGCGATACGCCGCCGCAGACGCACTGCATAGTTTGGCTTGTAACTGCTGGGCTGTTGATTTGTTGTTGTTGCTGTTGTTGTTATTTTAACGTTCGAAAAAATATATGTACGGGGAGAGAACGCCTTTTTATTGCGGCACGCCCCGACAACTTTACTTAAAACTTAAAAGGAAAACTCAAATTAAATATTTCTGTTTTTAGTTTTTTTGTTGGTTTTTTTTTGGTTTTTGTGTGTTTGTTTGTTAGTTTGTTTTGGTCTTATAAAATTATCTGCAATTTTCATATTTTTGTTTCCTTGGGGTTTCTTCACCTCCGTCTTCATTTCGTATTTTAGAAAGTTTGTACAAGAGAATGCCTATTTGTCGATTGTCAAAAACTAAACAAAAATATACATCTATACGCTGAGTATCTATGCATGTTTATTTGTTTATTTGTAGCTCAGTGTACGTACACCTAGGTGTGTATGCTTTGTGTGTGTGTGGTGAGTCTATTACATCTTAACTAACAAGAAGAGTCCGAGACGTGCCCGAACTCGTCGCCTTTTCTTATTGTTTACAATATTTATTAAAGATTTGCTTTGCATTTGGTTTGCTTTCGCTTCCGTTTCCCCATCCTCTTTCTCTTTCATTTACTCCTTATGCTGCTACTGCAACTCTATATTATGCATACGCACGTATCCACTGTCTAGAAGCTGTAGTAATGCGCGGCCAGCGGTGGCCAAGCGAAGGTGGCAGCCAACTGTTGCGACGGCTGCTGAGGCCACCGGCTCTATAACTGCTCATCACTTGCAGCATAGTCGCTCTGCTCGGCCTTGATCTGTGCCAGCTTCTCGTGCAGTATGGAACTGCCGGGCGATATTGCTGTCGACGTTGCTGTCGGCGTGCCTGCTGCAGGTTCGTGATGCAGCTCTGGCTCAAATTTGATGCTTGAACTGCCATTGAGATCCATCATTTTGCTGGCCAGACGAGCCGAGCTGTGCGACAGTTCGCTCTTCAAGCTGCTAGCGTCCGTTTCCGAGTCGCGTGACGTCATGCGGCTGCGTCCGTTTCCATTGTTGTTGCTGTTCTTATTGCTGCTCTTGCCGTTGTTGCTGTTGAGGTTACTGTTGTTCTTGTTATGCGCAAGGTCACTGTTGTTGTTGTTGTTGGAATGCTCATGCTCGTCATCACTGCTGCCGCTCTCGGCGCTGCGCATAGGACTGAGTCGTTCGCGCTTGATGTCTGCATAGGCGCCTCCTCCGCCGCCACCGCCCAGAGGACTGCCTGGCCGCTTGACACCCTCAGCGCCCTCTCTGGAGGAGCAGGTGGCAGCCCGATAATCGTTGCTGCGATTATTGGTAAATGGTAGAGGCGTCTTCTTCACCAGCAGCTGATCCAGCAGCGCATTTCCGTTGCCCGTGCCGCTGGTCGCTCCCCCCATGTCGCCATCATTGTTGAGCGTCTTGCGGATAATGCCATCGTACATATTCTCGGTGAACTCCAACGCACTCTTCATGCCCCCCGCTGCAGCAGAGCCGGCATGACCGGCATGATGATTGGCCAGCGGACTGCTGCGCATCACTTCGGCAAGGTGCGACTTGAGAAATTCGGGATTGCGATTGAACTCCAGGGCATAGTTGGCGCCCGCATTGGGCTGCGGCCAGAACATGCTGGGCTGGAACGACAACGGGGAGGCAGTATCGAACATGGGCAACTTCAGGCCATTGGGTGCATTGGCTGCTGCCGCTGCTGCAACCGCTGCTGCTGCACTGCTGCTGCTGCCACCGCCACCGCCACCGCCGCCGCTGCTGCTGTTGTTCTTCAGTGCGTTGCTCAGCTTGGAGTTGGAACTGTTGTTTGTGGCGCTGTTGCTGCCACCAGCTTGACTGCCTGCCTTCAGTTTGTCCATATGATTCAGGCCATGTATATTGGGGTTTATTTTATTCGCAGCCCCTGTCAGGCCGACGAGATCCGGTTGAGGTTTTGGCTCACGCTTGCGCGGCCTCATCAGATGACGCTCCTTCACTTTGTACTCCAGTGTAGAGTGCGGCACGCCGTAGTAGCTGCCCGCACGATGCACCGACATCTCGCCACGCTGCACCGCCTTGACCGCCTCCACCAGACTGTCCCGATCGTAGTTGCGGTACTTGCCGCGCTTTGGTCGCGTTCCCTTGCCAGCGGCCAGAGCGGCAGCATCCTGAGCACTCAACTGTTGCTGGTGTTGCTGATGTTGCTGATGTTGCTGATGCTGCTGGTGGTGGTGATGCGTGGGCGGCAGATGACTGTGATGCTGCTGGGCAAGCAGATTGGGTGAAGCGCCAAAGCGTGAGGTGTCAGTGCCGCCAATGATTTTGGCCACTGAAATGCTGGGCTTCTTGTAGTTAGCGCCGCCAGCGCCGCTGCTGCTGCTCACATGGCCATTGCCACCGGTGCCGGCGGAGCCTGGTGCACCTGTAACAGCCAAACCACCGCCGCCACCACCGCCACCGTTGCTGCTGCACTCGCTGCCGCTGGTGTTGCCATTGCGCAGACTGTCCTGGTTGCTCTGCTCGTTGATGCGTCGCTGTATCGTGCTGGCCATCATCTTCTGTATGGATGTGGGCGACGGCGACAGCAGGTTGCCGCTGCCACTGTTGCTGCTGCTCTGCCGGTAGCTGTTGTTGGCCGCTGCAGCGGCAACAGCTGCTGCCAGCATAGGCGACGCTGAGTGCGGACTGTGATCGCCGCCGTTGCGATTGCTGCTGTTAATAGAGTTGTTGTTATTGACATTGCTGTTGTTGCTGCTGCTATTGTTGTAGTTGTTGTGGTTGCTGTTGCTATTGGGCGAGATGCAGCCAGCGGTGACCTTGAAGGACGGAATCTTCAATATGGGGTCCTCAGAAGCTTCATTGGCATCCATCGAGGAGCTCGTCTCAGGCGTTTCAGACTTTGGTAGACGACGGATGCCCAGTGCAGCCACAGCCATGGCAGCATTCAAATGTCGCTGCTGCTGTTGCTGCTGCTCTTGTTGGAGCTGCAGCAGGCGCTGATCGAGCAGCGAACCAGCAACACTGCCATTGCTCTCATGGCCAGCGACAAGTCTCTCATTCAGAATGCCTCCACTGTTCGCCAGTATCAGTGTCTTGATCAGATCTCCCAGTCGCTGTGTATCATCCGGATTGGGCATAACGATACCCGTCGCCAGAAGCAATGTTTGCAGCAACACATTCGTATCGATGTGCATGGGCAACCCTGCGGCGCTGGCTGCCATCGCTGCCGCTGTCGCTCCCTGCAGCCCAGCAGCGCCCGACGTGGGTGTGCCTGTGCTCTGTGGCCTCATCGGCTTGGGCGACATGTGAACCGACTCCAGATCGTCACCCAGCTCACTGGCATTGCTGGCCGCAATGTGTTGGGCGAACTCCTGAAAGCCTGTCGATGCTGGCGTCGATGCATTGCTATCGCCATCTCCGACCTCGTCACCAGACTCATCCTGCTCCTCTGCTCCTAGCCCGGAGCTGGCGCCGTCGTGCTCAAGCTGCAACTCGTGCTGTGGCTCTCGCTTCAGTTCGGGCGACGACAACTTGCACAGTTTGTTGCGCAGCATCGTCGAGCGCGGTCCTTGATAATAACCGGATGCACGCCGCCCGCCAAGCTTGTGCTTGGACAGTGGCTCGCTAATGCAGCGCGTGGCTGACGCTGGCATGGACGCACCACAGTCCGAGTGTCTGCAGAAGGGAGAGAGGGAGGGAGAGAGAACGTTAGAGATGAGTATGTTTTATAAGACTTAAGACTACCATAAGTGGGACTCGAAATAGAGAAGGCAATTTGCTGATTCTTAAATAGTTTGTTGTCAATAGAGTTTGGGTAATATTAGTTATAGTACGTATAAGCAAACTAAGCATCTATTTTTTTAACAATAGTAAATAGTATACTATATAAAATGACTTTGGTATTGCACCATAAAGCATAAGCAGACTTAACCAATTTATTTGTTTTTCCACAATTACTCAAAATGTAATCAAATTGGGTATCTTTTTTTCCTATTCTGCCAGGGGCCCCTGCATACCAAAAAACAGATCAAGAAAAGAAACTTGGAAGATCTTGGAAGAATTCCCAATGGTATTAAAATTCAACGTGATCAGAACAGAAACCTTCATGCCAAGCTTGATGTCTTTAGCTTGGTGAGACAAAGGGATTAATGAAGAGACGGACATGGCTAAATATTAAATAAGTTTCTGACACTGAACCAGAATATTTATACTTTGGAGTGGCATTAAGTTATAATACTCTTTTACCCATTTGTAAAGTACGATATATAATACTTATTATTAATCGCGAATGACATTTATTGACATTTCAAAATCTATTGATGATAATTTCAATGTAAAATCGAGAAATAAGACATTACTCTGTCTTATTTCTCGATAAAAATAAATTTTGCACTAGGCCGAGCAATACTATCGCTAGGCGCCTGCTTACTCCCTACATTTTCTCAGAATTTCATTAAAATCACAGCATTATCATTTAATATAATGTAAAATAATATTTAAATCTTGTTTTATATGATTTAAGTTTTTATATATATAGAAGAGTTTCTGGCGCTTCTGTTTCTCCGAGATCGTAGCTGGTAAGTTTCCTACATTTAACTTTCATCTTTTAAAGAATTGAACCGCCCTAATGTAACTGTACAGAGAGCAATGCAAGCAATTGACCAGTCAATCCGGTTGATGTTGCTTAGTATCTTGATTTCCCTTCATCTTACCTTCCCCTCGTTCATCCTCTTCCAATGAAATCTCCCCTCTTTCCCACTCTGAGTGACTTCACTTCAAAGCAGAACAAAGAAGCTGACAAAATATTATTTTCACTCCTGCCGCTTTCTTCAACACGGCAGAGTGCACTTCTTCTTCTTCTTCATCTTTTACTTCATCATATATTTTTTTCGGATTGGGAGTCTGTACTTATATTGGGCACTCACACACACACACACTCATACACTAGTGAGGGCCCGCTTAAAAGTCTTGACAATGAGCGCTTTTTAAATGTCTGCAGCAGGCAATGGCGACGACGACGACGAAGGCAACGGCGACGACGACGATGTCCTTGTCAAAGGCAATGGCAAGGATGCAGCATAGAAAAATTGGTGCCTTTTTTCACAGTGTTTTTTTGATTTTGGCTGCTGTGTAGCAGAGACAAAAGATGACATGCAAGGGGTGAGTGACATGATGAGGCACGTTGAGGGGCAAGAAGGAGCACGGGGAGGGGCAAGGAGGAGCACGGGGAGGGGGCTCTATGAAGATGTCAGCCTGCCAGCCTAGCCAGGGACAAACATGTTTTTGAAGTTCATTAGACGAATTTCAAAAAAAGCATTTTTCACTTAATGCCAAGCTCGAGCCAAGCCGCACCACTTGGCGCTCTGCTGATACCCCTGCGGAGTGGGGAGAGGGACAAGGGGGAGGAGGCGAGGGGGGGGTACTTTTGGTAGCCCGTTTGAAAAGGCAACTTTTGTGTAAAGCAACAACAGCAACATGAGTGAAAGCCGTACGAAATTTTTCTTTTCTTTATGCGCAGCCAGCAAGGGAGACGAGTAGAGACGCGACGCGACGCGCCGAGACCCTTTTGGCAACACGGTGCACGGGCAACGGCAACGAGCTGTATTGCTGGGGTGGCATAGCAGTACATTGCTCTGGCTGCGACGGAAACGCACAGCTTCAGCTTTTTTGCCCTCGCTGTGGGCTGTGGGGCAGCTCGGCAAAAGTTTACTGAAAAGTTGTCGCTACTTTTTTTCTCCATCGTTTTTTTTTACATTTTATTTAAGGGCAGCGAGAGCGCGCGTCTGGAAAATGTCTGAAAATTGCGCAGACAACAAAAAGCGGCGGCTGTGGCCGGTAGGTGGCAAGTGGCAGGTGGCAGGTGGCAGGTGGCAGGTGGCAATGACTGCTGGCTGGACGAAGCTGGACGCGATATCATTAACAGCGGAATATGCAAAAGAAAAGTGCCGAAAAAGTTGCTGAATATATAGCGAGACTACTATATAAAAATGTATAGCGAAGCGTATAAATACTTATAATTACGGCACCTGTTGTAAGGGAGAGAGATAAACAGAGAGAGACAGTGTGAGAGAGAGAGTTATATAGAGGAGGGGGGGTAGAGAAAGCGGCGCAAAAGGATTGCGCAAATAAATGAAAAATGTCATTTCAATGTCGTTTTGATTTTTTGTTGGTGTCGTTTACCTTTTGGCTGCACTTCAATTGCAATTTGATGTTGCAACAGCAGAGCGATGTCGCTGTCGACGTCGGTGGCAACAGCACTGTCAGCAGCAGCAGCTGTTGTTGTTTTTGTTGCACGCATGTAGCGAGGATTCATTTGCGTTGCAGTTTTTCCTCATCTTTTTTTGCTCGTATTTTTACTGTGCTTTTTTTTTGTTTGTTTGTTAATGGCATTCTCTCCACTTCCCCACCTTGGTCATTTCTCCCCTTCTTCTACTGTTTTTTCGCTCTCGTATATTTCGCATTTTTTGTTTTTCTGACATTTTGTTTTAATTTGTGGCAGCAGTAGCGGCCGCGGCGAATGCAGTGCAAAAAAAGGGTTGATTTTTTTATTTGTGTTGCATTTTTGTTGCTGTTGTAATTTTGACGCGCTGTTGCAATTGCATCGGCAACTGCTGCTGTTGTTGTTGTTGCTGTTGCTGTTGCTGTTGCTGTTGCTGTTGTTGCTGCTGCTGTTGTTGCTGCTGACATTTTTATGTGCATATCGCATTTTTGTCGGTTCATCCCACACCTTTTATTTGCATTGAACACACACACACGCACCCGCAGATCACACCCAAACTAGCACACAGTTACGCATACCATTACACACCCTTTCCCTCCCCCTTCCCGCTGTAGTATGCAAACAATGCGTCGGTAATAATTTTCGGGTTTACCGAGAGAGTGACGGGTTTAAGGTAAGTGCGAGTACACATATAATTACATTTCCTAGCCAGCGATAATGAAAGCCGCTTTAAAACAACCAGATGCACTTTGAGCTGTGACAATGATACAAAGATCTTTCTTTGTCTAGCCTGAAAAAGTAACGAGATCTTTATGCCCGGAAATCTGTTATTTTTTATTGCCCAAATAAAACTTATTTTTAACATGGTTTTAATAAAATTGTTCTTCATAATTTCTATACAGATCATTATCGCGATTTATCAATTAGATTTTCAATTATAAAATGGAACATGTCCAAGGAATATTTCAGAAATATTGGTTTATGCTACCATATTTCGATTAGGTGAATTTTAAAAATATAAAAACCACTAGAACATTATCGATGGAGCATGAGAAATAAGAAACACTTTAAGGTGGAGCTTAGGGTAAACAGAGTCGAGAGCACACGAGGACAGTTCCCTTTCTTTAAAAATTACTTTAAGTTATGAAAACTTTGATTCGAAAGATGATATCAAATAAATAAAAATAGATTAAATTTAATTCTAACATGTCCAACCAAAATTGAGTTTTTGGAGCTTCCGATAAATCCAGTGAGATCTCAATCTGGCAATCCTTTCTCACTTAGTATCGCCCTTTGATTTTGTACAGTGTAGCCCGGCTAAATTTGTCTTTATCGGGATGCGGGCATGAATAGCGGGATAGCTTTCAAGGGGGGCGTTGACGAGAGGCGTGACGCGTCGTAGCTGGCGCAGGCAGCGAGCACACAATGTACCGCACCATGGCTTAATTTGTACGGTTGTGTGTGTATGTTTGTGCGGCTGACGACGTCGAATGCAATTTTGTTAAAAATGCATTAAGTGCATGTGTGCGTGTGCCGGTGTGAGTGTGTGTGTATGTTTTTTATTTTCGTATGAATGCAACTGCATGTTTGTTTTTGTTGCCAATGCAGGCCTCCCAGCCGCACTGCCCTGCTCCGCCCCCTCTCACTGCGCTGCATTAACCCGCTCCAGCCCTGCACTTGATGCGTGCGCAGCAAACAACCACCTACACACACACTCACAGAAACGGATAGCGTTTCGTATATGCAGTTGCATTTTTTCGGAAGATATGCACTCATTTTTTTACGGCCAGCGCTGCCGGCGTTGACGTCGACGCGTCGCTGCAACGGCGCTGCAGCTGCTTTTTTGTATGCTTCTTTTTTCTATCTCGCTCATTTGAGCGACATTTCATTCACGCACGCATATAGCACATAACGGCAATCAGGCCGGCAAGGAAGAAGAATGGGGAAGGGGGTGGTAGGTGGGTTTGGTCGGTTGACTGTGCGGTCAGGCAGTCAGGCCAGCCAAGCGGGCCGAAACACAGAAAGAGAGAGAGAGGGCCACCTGCAATGTACTGCGCTGCCAACGGTCATTGAAATGACAAAAATATGGCAAAAATAAACGAAAGCAGAGCGTGCAATGAAAAACAGTTAAAAAATTGTTGGCCTGCAGCAATAACAACAGTAATTGCAACAACAACAACAGCGAGTGCAACAACGACAACTGCGAGTGCAACAATAGCAAGTGCACGCATTAAGGTTTTTTATTTCTCTCTTCTGTTTTTCTTTTTGGGCCAAATGGGGAAAGCGACGACGCTGCAGTCGCTGCTGGCATCGCTGTCGACGTCAGCGCCATCAGTCTATGCCAGTTATTACGTTCACAATTTTTTGTCGGTGCAGGAGTGTGCGTGAGTGTGTGTGTATGTGTGTATTGGTGTGTGCACAGAGAATTTTTCGTAAACGAAAAATAATGAATACTCACACACCCACACACACAGCAGACACACACACATATAAAGAGCGACAACACCCTAGCGACCCCAAGCCAACCTTCCTCCTCCCTCCCCCCGCACACAGCCCTTTGCCACATTGCATAGAAAAAAGTAGCAAGAAGAAAGACCGAAAAAAAATGTAAAACGCAGCGGGGAGAAAAAAGCGATCGATATGATGCACTCATTTTCTGTCTGCTGCGCCGGCGACGCTGCAGCAGCGCCGACATCTCGACGCTTGACTTGGAGTGCCTGCGCCGTTGCCTCATCAGGGGTTGGAGGGGGGGGGTGGTGGGGTGCTAGGAACGCCGGCAGGGACAGTGCATAAAAAATCTGTAATAATAAACGCTCGAAAAAAGCCAAAAATTGCAGCGTCAGTAGCTTTTGTATTTCAAGTGTTTGGCAGCGGAGGGAGGACTACAATTGTGGCGAATGTGGCTGCAACTTGCGGCGCAACTGGACATGTTTCACTTGCATATTGAACACTTGTCGATCTTCAGCTGCTGCTGCTGTTACTGCTTCCGTGCATGTTGCCACAGAGTCGCACAGTCGGAATGCTCGGGCACTTTTGGTTGCTTTTTATTACGACAATTAAAATAGGTGCAACCTTATGTTGCGGCTGCTGCCACTGCTGCTGCTGCTAACAAACACTTGGCCATGCTTCGGAGACAATAGACAAGGACTCGTGTGTTGGCGGCTCAAGTGGCTGCTGTCGCTGTCGTTGTAGCCGCCACCGACGACGCCACAAAAAAATAACCAAAAAAGTAATGACGAAAATTGTGGAAGTGCTGGAAAATTATGCACACGTTGTCGACGCTTGTCTCCTCTGTCGTCTGAAGTGCTCACGCCGTCAGAGAGGGAGGGAGAGGGGAAGAGGGGCAGACAGAGTGTAAAAAAGAAGAGAAATAACATAACGCAAATAATAGGCTAGGTGCTGCTGAGCATTTTAGAGTAATTACAAAATAGCAGGCATAAAGCATAAAGAAGTTGAGATGCAGAGCACACACGCACACCTCCACATGCACCTCTCACTCTCTGTCACACACACACAATTCTACCTCTCTCTTTCACACATGCAGTTCTGTATTCTTCTTTTGCCTCGTTTATTTTGGTTTTTATTTTACTTTTTTTTTATTTCGGCTCCTCAAATTTGATGCAAATTTATACGGTTGCAGCGGTTGCAGCCAGCCTCCTCCCCCTCCCCCTTCCATTTCGTGTCCATGCCCCTGCCCCGTTCATTGCCAGTAATTAAGCATGGCCAACTCAACGGCGGCTGCGTGCTATGGGGCGTATGTGTAATTTTCGGCATCGTTTCATAAACCGCACTCAAACCACGATTCTGTACACACTCTGAGAAGGCAAGTCACACAGACACACACATGCTTCTATGTGTGCACAAGCTCAAACAGAGCACACACACGGTACACACACATGCATGTGTAATTGCACGATTTTTACATAGGCACGCAACAATAAAACTTCCCGAGTGTCGGACCCCCCCCTCACAGAGGGAGCCCTTGCACCACAGCCCTGTCCCTGGCGTAGCCTCGCTGCAGCCCTGTTAAGTATGCTACAATATATGCAGTGTCAGAGGCGGGGCCAGTGCACTGCCCAAAGTGCAATTATCTTGTGCATTGTCTGCTGGAACATCACAGTCTTTGTTGTTACTTGTTATGTTGCTGTTGTTGTTTTTTTATATATACCATCTTGTAGTTCAATTTTTGGGTACAATAAGTTCATTAACAAGTTTGACCAGATCATTTAATCCCCTCAACTCTATTATGTCTTCAAATTTTGCAATACATTTAAAGCATTGTTTAAAATTCTTTATAATTGTATTTATTGCCATGAAATTTTTATGTTTAATTCAAAAATGAATCAAAATATTATGCAATTCCAATTAATTTTAAATTCGGGGTGTTCACGTTGAAGACAGTGAACGAAAATGTGAGAACAAAATTAAAATAAATTAATAATTTATGACATTTCAAAAAAGTGATCGAATTTATATAAAAATAAAATAGAAAACTAAAGAAAATAACACAAAAGAAAATAAAAATTATAAAACTAAAATGAATATAAATTATTTCTTTATAAACCAATAAAAATAAAAGAAATGTTTTTATTTTTATTATCTACTCTATTATGTCTCTTATTCCTGTATTATTCTCTATTAATATTAAAAAAATCCAATTTCTTATAAGTATTTTCTACTCTGCTAGTATATCTATTTATCTGTTATACTTTTAAAATAAATTACTAATAAAAGCTAAGCAACCTCCTGAGCCTCCTTTTTGAAGGAATTCTAGCAAATTACCCTAACAGACTCCATTCTATAAGAACTTGAGAGATGTAAGCCTTCATTAATTACAATTTCATCCTTCTATTTTCTTGCAGGGTATCTGCATTGTGTGCAGTACCTTAATAAATGTTTTTCTCTACTCTCACTGCAATTATAATTTTGTTTTTTCTCCCAACTACTTTGATTTACATAGATAATTGTCCGGTTATACATACATAGCAGAAGCAGGGCATATATATGGTATATAGAATGTAGGTAAACAGGTGTCACTTACCTGACTGTCTTGCTGTCGCCGCTTATGGATGAATTTGGCGATGGTTTGCTGCTCAGATCCAGGGGCGCATCTGCACTGGGACTGGGAGTATCTTTGAGTGTGGGACTGGCTGTGGCAGCAGCAGCGACGACTGCAGATACATCTGAGGTAGATGGCGTTACCGAATTAGTATGATGTTGTTGTTGTTGTTGTTGCAGTTGTTGTTGTTGCAGTTGTTGTTGTTGCTGTTGATTGACCAGCGTGTTAATCAGATTAAAGTCGGTCATCATGGTGTACTTGGCCATTTTTTCGGCCATTGATTCCATTGATGTCATCTTAGACGGTTGTTTCTGTTGCTGCTGCTGCGTCAGCAACTTGTACAGTTCAAAGGGAGTTGTTGGGGCGACGGGGGTGTTGCGTGTTGCTCTATGCTTCTGATTCTTGTTGTTGCTGGTGTTGTAGTTTCTGCTGCTATTGTGCAGCGATGCGCTCGAGTTGCTGTCGCTGTCGTGCTGCATGGGAAAGTTGCGTTAAGTATCAGATAATATAATGTCTCATTGGAAAGAGGGAAGGGGATGAAGCAGACTGCCCCTTACCTGCTGCACAGCTATACCGCTGTAAATGTGGCTATTGCTGGTGCTGCAGCTGTGAGTTGTTGTTGTTTCGGCCACCAATTCGCCTTGGGCGTTTACCGTTAGCAGGCGACCGTTAATACAGAAATTGCACTTATCAGACGGTATCCAATCGTTGGATTCTGGTGGTGGTGGTGAAGGTGAGCCTGAGCTACGTGATGTTGCACTTGAGTCGTGTTCGTGTGATGTTTGCTGCTTGTCTGCAGAGAGAGAGGGAAGAATATTATCAATGATATATCTAACATAATTTCCCTCAACTTACCAAAATCTCTTTCAAATTGCTGTAAGCCCTGGTTGTTGTTGCTGTTGCCGTTGCCGTTGGGCTGCTCTAAACGGTGGTTCAGTGTTGGTTTGTAGTGTTCGCTCTTCTGACTGTCCTCTTCGGTGTCTTGCGTTATCGATATGGGTTGTTGCTCGGCAATATTCAATTGATTGCGCGTCACTTGATCTTGATAATGTTTCCATTTCCTGCGACCCATTAATTCCTCAGCGACACGTTCTAGGCCTGAAGAGAGAGACACACGGGGAGAGAGCGAGGGTTAGTTACTTCTGCATAGGTAATTAAAAAAGAAAGGGCTACAGTTGTATTGGATTTCTTCATGCAATATGCACAAGTCGAAGGGGACTATTAAGTTTCGCTAATATCTGTGTAATTTGCGGTTCGATTTTTTGTTGCCACCTAGATTTCTTTGGCTTGGGAATTTCCGCAGGCATAAATAACTTAATTGAAAGGCAAATGGCGAATGGAGAACGATACGAATCGAATGCAACGAAAGGAAAGGCCAGCTCAGCTAGATTTCTGCATGCATATGTGTGTAAATGTGGCGCGCGAATTGCATTCAAATTATAGTCTATAGCTAGGCACACACTGCGTATGCGTATTATTATAACGTAAACGCCAAGGAGAGAAATAAAAAGAAATGATAGATTCGCATTGGCAGCCGCTGTTGTTGTTTGCATACGAGCGAAGTGCATTTCCTTGCATTTGCTTGCATTTCCTTGCATTGCCCTGCATATCCTTGCAGCGCCGTCTAATTGCCACACACACACACATACAAGTTATGCAATTTAATGCAAATGGCAGCGCGCAGGAGGCCACTCGAACTGCCGGCCATGCGTGCCTCAAAAGTGTAAAACTTTTGTGCTTGCGCCTGGCAAAAGGTTACGCGTCAACTCACACGAAATGAGAATTAAATCTGGCAGGGGGAACGTGGGGAACCTCCTCAGCGATTTGGCTAAACAAAATGTTCAGCGTAATCGGCTGCATTTTGTTACACTTTGTACGTATTGCAATTTACAAAATATTGCATTGTTTTCTTCTTCGATTTCGGAAACCGGAAGCTGGCCACAGTTGGAGCAGTCCACTCTCCCTCTCCCTGTCTTGCTGCGTCTTGATTGTGCAAAAGTGCGTGCAGTGCGTGCGACATGTTTTAGGGAAACGGGGGGCACTGCGTGCCTAGACGAGGCAACTAGGCAGCTGGCTGGAGCTTCAAGTGGGGCACAGGCGTTGACGCCGGCGCTGGCAGCAGCTGCAGCTGCTGCTGTTGCTGCTCATTCCGGTGCATAAGTAGAACGGCGTGTTCGAAACTTTTTTAGCGTTAAAATTGCATTTCAACTGCAGCGCTGCTGTCGTTGTTGCTGCTGGGGCTGTTGCTGTTGCAGTTCTTCCAACTCTTGTTGCACTTGTTGTTGTTGTTATTACCCATTGCGTTTTTGAGGTGCTCAAATAAACAGGGTCGTCGCCGTTGCCGCAGGGGTTGCTCGTGTTGCTCGCGTTGCCGTTGACGTCGCACGCACCAAAAAAGGCGAAAAAACGAGGTGAATGCACGCGCGCGACTTGCCAAGCTCAAACTTTAAAGTGCAGCCACACACACGCACAAGCATACAGGTAAACACATATACACACAGGCATTTGGTAAAAAAAAACCTCACGCATACAAGCGAAATGCCAAGGGTTGCACGGCTCCATTGCCGGCGGTTGCATACAATGCGGCGCACGCACGCACAAAATGTGCCTGTATTTGTGTGAGTGTGTGTGTGTTGTTGAGCGACACACATTGCGTATGCGTTTGCAGGTTGCGCGATCTCAGTGGCGTCTGCGAGCGCATGAAAGTATGCTAAATAGAATTGCACTTCTTGCTCGGCGCTGCATGTCGTCAGTCTCAGACGTTGTCGATAGGGGCCAGCTACACGCACACACACACACACATATACACACTGTACCTGCATATGAATGCGTGCATTTACATACAGATACATATAAGCTTGATTTAGTCAAGGCGACACGTTGCTTCCCAGCTCGCTCTGCCTTGCCTGCTGGCCTGCCTCGCCTGCCTGCCTTGCCTGCCTGCCTGTTTGTCTGTCTATCTGTCCGCCTGTCTGTCGGCCTGTCTGTTGATTTGTTTGTTTGTTGTTGGCTTGTTTTAGCGGCTTTGTGGTCGCCCTAAAACTAACAGCAAATCAAAAACGAAAGTGCGTTGCTGCTTCGCTTAAATTCAGCAATTTAAGCGGGGCGTATGATTAATATGATAAAGGTAGTTAACGCTTGCACGAGGGGCGGGCAGTGGTGTGACGAAAAAAAGCAATTAAACACGCAAACTCATTTAAAAAGCGGAGCACCAACACACACACATACACATGGAAATGCCATGTGAGAGACAACCAACCAACGAAGCAAGCCATGAAAAGTGGCAAAAGAAATGCACGAAAAAAATGCAATTATCGATTAATGTGCACATTACGGTTATATGGCTCATATACATATGCACACACACACACACACAATCACACTCGCACACATAAATGCCTGCGTGATATGTGATATGTGTGTGTCTTTGGTAGATAATTCCTTATGTATAGGTGATTTATATATACCCTGCATGTCTGTCTGTCTGTGTATGTGTGTGTATATACAAGCGCTACCTTTTTGTGCTTGTGTGTATGGGAGAAACGAAAAAACGATTTTCGAAATAAAAACAATTTTCCTTTTTTTCCGGTTTTTTTGCCGTCAACCTTTGCTCATCCTTTAATTTCTTTGGGCGGGGGTCAAGCTGAGATAGCTGGGCAGGGAGGGAAGGCGGTGGTAGGGTAGAGGAATGACCTGAGGGGGACTTGTCATTTACGCACGCGTTACATAAGCAAATTTCAGTAATGATATTGGTACATTATGTATAAAGCTGTCGATACAAAATGGCTCTTGTTGCTGCCATTCGCATTATTCTTGTGGCATGCAACGTGCCTCGAGCGTGCCCAATGTGTGTGTGTGTGTGCGTGTGGTAACAAGCCTCTCCCGAGGGGTGTCTTGTTGTTGCGGTGCCTCCCACCATCAACTTTTTAACCACGCTGACATGTCGACAGCGACAACTTGACATTTTTTACGGCCTTTGCGCTGCTTTGCTTTCATTTCGGTTCTCTCTCTCTCTGCTTATTTTCGACGTTCTTTTTGCTATGTTTTAGTTTAGCAGTGCCCGTGCGTGCCGTAATGAAATGTCACCATGTGATGCAGTCACAGATAGAGAGACAGACAGATAGAGAGATTGACGCAGTCTCAGTTTCGGCAGGATTGCGTAGCATCTGCTGCGGCTGCCTGGCACGCCTCAGGCAGACATCCATGGTAGACAAATAAGGCGCTATCAGTTGCATGTGTAATGCATGGCTGGCGCACTCGACCTATACCCTATAGAAACCAGCAAATACTAACATGTCCATGAAATACCAAGTAAATTTAGTTATTTCACACAACTTTACGGAGAAACGGTTTGAGAATCGATTTTTATACTCATTTTGTATCAGTTTTAAGGTCAGCTTTGAAAATAAATATACAATTTGGTTCATTCTCTGTAAAGCTAATTTAAATTTGATTTAATAATGATAATAATATTATTAATAATTTCAATTGGCTTAACTGACGTACATAGTTATTAGCAAGTAGAAATCCGGACAGATTGATCATCATTTTGTAAAAATTGGTTAATCATTTTAGCCAATTATTTACGAAACTAAAGTTATCCATATTGTAAAGTTTTCTATAGTTCTAGATATCTTCTGTTTTAATTAATTATTCAAATTGACATTAAAAGTGTACTTTTTGTGAGAAGTTACCTACTATTATGTAGCTATGATTTAGTATTTTATTATATAACATTCTATACATGTTCTCAAACGATTACACTACAGGTCTATCAGTTTTGTGATTCTTTTAATTGTTACTTGTAGTAAAGTCTGTAGTAACACTGTAGTAAAGTGTATTCTTGAGGTAGTCATAACATACTTTAATAGTTTCAAATCTATATTTTTCCTATTTGTATCATTACATATTATAATTCTCTAATTTTGTTTTCCATTGACTATTGACAGGGTGAAAAATATTGTTGCTAGATCAATAAGTAGCCTAAACAAATGCAGAAAGTATAAATGAAGTGTGTATGATTGGCATTACAGGATAACAGTCAGTCACATAGCTACTACACTGCACTCTTAGTCTTGCACCTTTGAAACAGTGATGCAGTGATAATCTAACAATGTTGATTGAAATGCATGAAAATATTTTGGTGCACATTGTGGGGAGCTACTAAAAATAAACCGTTAGTCTGGCATTACCTGTAGTTTCTAATGCATTGTTGTTGCTGTACTCTCTGTTGTTGTTGTTGCTGCTATTCGGTTTAACACACGCCATCACATTTTGAGTTATGTCGAATGTCAACGTACTTGCGACTGCTTTGGCTTGTTGACAGTGGGCAGAGACGGGTAGGGAGGGGCAGAGGGGATAGTGGCTAACACGTGGGTGAAAATAAGGCTAAAAGGGGCTGTGGTGGCGACGACAGTTAGTTAGTTAAAGGACACTCTTGAAACTTTTAATGTTCGCTGCTTGCTGCCTCTACTGTTGTTGTTGCACTGTGGTCGCCTGGCGTCACATGTCCTGCCACAACAACAAATTGGTTAGAGGCAGAGAGTCAGATAGAAAGGAAGAGAGGAAAAAGATAGAGAGAGAGGGAGAGAGACAGAGAGTGAGCGCGAAGGGGTCACATAAAAAAACGAGCAAGTTTCAAAAGCCAAAAGTGAAGCAAAGAAATGAGTTCCGTTAAAATAACTAAAAGAGCCCAGAAACACAACAAAAACAACAACAAAGGCTAGAACAACAACAGCAGAGGAACAGTGGTTGAAAAGCAGCAGCGCCGGCAACGTGAAGTCGCAACTCGGAAAACTGAAAACCAAAGACTGCAAACACGTCGTGCACTGCGGCCTCGCAGTGCGTTTTTTAGGGGCTTGTTAAATGTTGTGTGCAATGAAAAGGACATGCGACATGTCATTGTGTGTGTGTATAGAGGCATGCCTAACAACCTGCTGGTGTGTGTGTGTGTGCGTGCGTGTGTCGATTTAAAACGCTTTCGCCCGAATTGTCCAGCTCACTCGCATTGCAATGCAAAGCGGCAGCGCTGAAATGTAAATGAATTGCACAAAACGCGCAAGGACATACGCAGTAAAGCCACACACGCAGCCCCTGCCTCGTCATGCCTCCTCTCCCCGGCCACGCCCCACACACTGCTGGGATGCACATCCAAGCAGTGTCAACCCTCTACCTTCCCCTCTATGAATTTAGCAACCCTTTTGCCAGTGCAAAACTAAACACACAACCTACCCCAAAAATAAAAAACTAGAAGAAACCTGGCAATTTACATACTGACAACATCAATTCACACAGACGCACACTAGGCGCTTTTTGTGTGTCACTTTAGCACAGAAATTGTCATCGTCATCGTCAGCGTTGTCGGCGTCAGCGTCATCGCACTGTGGGCATATGGAAAATTAGAAGCAGCGAATAGATTCGATTGCCCTGCTCGGGCCGTGCCTCGTCTTGCATCGGCTCGGCTGACATGTTCGTCTTGCTGTTGTTGCTACTGTTGTGATTGTTGTTGTTGTTGTTGCTGCTGCTGTTATTTTCGGTGTGGGAGTCTTTCGCTCGTCGTCGTCGTTTCGGTGCTATCGTTGTCTCGCTCTAATGCGCTTTCGCATGCACTTTTGGGCCTGCATGCAATTTGATTGGTTGGCCAGCCGTTTTTCGGCCAAATTTGTGCAGTGTGTTTTTTTTGCTGTTCTTGTTGTTTGATTGCATTTGATTGCATGTTTGCTTCGCACTCCAAACGACTGCGCTGCAATTGGTGGGTTTCACTTCTCGATTCGAGTCGTTTGCCAAAGGAAATTACCCGAAATTGCCACCGATTTTAGCTCCGACGGCAGAAGCGAAGGAAGGTAGCTCTATTTAACTAACTTGAATTGTAATTGATGTATTTGTAAGTTCATGAGTGTGCGCCATAGGTAATTGCAAGTCTGTGCAAGTTCGGTGATTGATGATTGATAGACAATTAGCCTGCGAAAGTTCTCAACACTTTGGTAGTTATCCCATCAGAATGTTAGACAATTCAGATATCTTGGCTATAAGAGTTGCTAAAGAGCTGCCAAATTGAAAAACTATTAATTAGTTGTTGCCCGAAAAATTATATGATTAATTATAAATATAGCAGATAGTGAAAAGGGATTATCTTGACATGATAGATTGATAACTTTTTGATAAATAATTGCAGTTCTTTATATTCTTTAGAAAGATTTAAAACAGAATACCATATTTCAATTGAAAGATTAGCTAAATATAAAAGTATATTTTGTATATATTAAAAATGAACTTACAGACCCCAAGAAGAATAAAACATTGATGAAAAGTATCTTAGTTTTTTTTGGCTATCTCTATCTAAATACTCTTGATAGCTTGCCCAGTTAACTAAGGAAATTGAGGCGATAGATAAGTCTACTTGAGAGCTTATTTGTATTATTATTGCTGTATATTTATTATTTATTTATATTATTAAAGTATTTCGAACAACTTTGATTCAGAACTTATCAGATAGTTAAATTAAATTAGCAATTTAAATATCATTATAACTTAAGTAGAAACCCTTTTTTAATCATCAACAGTCTTCATTTCATATAGAGCAGAGCTCCTGCTTGAAAAACATGGACAACCTCTGTAAATTCAGTGGAATGAAGCAGCAAAGATGTCACCGGATATTTAATTTATTTACCACTCCTGCACACAATAAAACGCCTGCCTTCAACCTTATCTAATATCATCATCACATTTTCCGGAGTGCCCAATTTAACAACGACACCGTAAACCGGAGACGACAACGAGGCAGCCAAATAAATTTCCCATAGACCAAATGGCAGAAAAGATAGAAAACGTGAAGAGAAAAAAAAGTAACGAAACGACGAGACGAGAAGTTTTTAATATAAATAAAATCATGCCAAAATACCAGCATAAAAAGCAGCAGCGCAGCTGGGGAAATTTATTGAAATATAAAATGCAGAGAAATGCAATTTCCGCACAAACACAAACTGCAGCAGCACAACAATAAAAAGCACAACAACATGAGGGCTAGATAGAGACAGGGGGGCAGAGCCAGGCTAGCAGAGACCAAAATAAAAGACAAAACTCGCAGCACGTCGAGGCGCGACGATACAGCGGGACATTAAAACGGGCTGCTGCAACAGGCGGTTACACACTCGACTGTATGTGTGTGTGTGTGTGTGTGAGCACTCTCTATTTTCTATGCGTAGTTGCGTAGTAAAAAGTGAAGCTGCATGCAACAGGCGCCCGAGAGTATGCAACAAAATGCTCGTCACAGCAGCCGAGCAGCTAAATAACTAAACAAAAGCTAAACCAATTCATGCGCTCATTCATTCATTGAATTGGCAAATTCAATTTAGCTGCACACAGCAACAGACCGACAAAAATAGAGAGTGAGAGAGAGAGAGGGAGAGCGATGCAAGTGCGAGTGGGCCAGCGATAGCCGAAGTTACGAACGATTGTTAACTGCACAACGAGGCGCAATAAAACGAAGCGTGGCAACAGATGAGCAGCCCGACCGGGGCTAACATGCATACAAAGTGTCAGACAGACAAACTGTGGGAAAGGCAGACAGACGGACGGTGAGACGGCAGAGGATGCTGGCGGCATCAAAATTTTATTCATGGATTTAGTTGAATTTACAATGAATGGGTTTTTGGCTTAGTCGACGGGGCAGCCACTAAACGGCAAATGGCACGAAAAACGAGCAAATGATGACATTGCAACAACAACAACTACATCGACAACAACAATTGGGGCAACAACAACAGCAACAGCATCCGCAGTAGCAGCTGGTATTTCAATTTAAATGCTGGCAGCACAACCAACAAGTGGCAGCAAACTATTTTCATGAGAGCGCATTTAAATTTGCAGACTTTCCCCTCAGTCCCTCCCTCCCTCTATATGCTGCTCTAAGGCAGGAGTTGGTCCTGCTGTTCTTGCTGTTGTCGGCATCGTCATCTGGCACACTCGACACGAACATAAATGGGACCGTCGTCAGTGAATGAATGAAGCTGCAGCCACAGTGGCACAGACCGGACGGAAGACAAGCCGGGCAGGCAGGCAGCCAGCAAGTCTGGTTAGTTGACTGGCAGTTAACAGGAGTCTTGTTTTTGACAGTCCAACTGCAACCTAAACAGGGCATCCGAGTTACCCAAAACTGGCAGCAACATCACCAGCAGCGGCAGTGGCTCCACTTGATGATGATGGGCGAGTGTGAAACCAATTAGGGCCACTTAAGTGTGCACTTCAAACGGACACGTAGCTGCCATTGGAGAGCATCCTCCTCATTCCCCACCCTTCATCTCTTCTTCCTGTGTGTGCTGTGCCCAAAAAAAAGGAAACACACAGTGCGCACAAAAACGGAAACTTCATAGAAATGATTGCCATATGAGTGCAGAGCAAGCGTTACGTATACGCAACGTTTACAATGCGCACAACAAAAACCAACTGCTGAACAGATGGTGGGGCGGGCTGGGAGGTGGAGGGCGTAGACACCACTTTGCCGTATGTAACCAAAAGTCAACTGGCCAAAAAGCAACAGCAGAAAAAAGTGTTGAGTGATGCAACTAATTGCTTCAGTCAACGCCCAACGCGAACACCCGCACTCGCGAACGGCGACAGCGGCAACTGTAGCCCCCAATCCAATGAAAGGATAATTGTGCGGATTGCGCACAGATCGCCTTAATCCTTTTAGGCCAGCCCCGTCATGGACCACACTGCTAGTCTGTCTGCCAGTCCGTCTGCCCGTCTGTCTGTCCCTCTGTCTGCCTGCCTGGCAGGCGCGTTGCACTCCTCCAGGCGCGACTTGCAAACAAGCAGCAGCCGCAACGGCAGCAGCAGTCGACTGCGTTTTTTCTCGCTTAATGCATCGTCCACTTGATTGCATAGCTGGCACAACAAAAAATAAAAACAAAAATAAAGAGAGAAGAAGAAGAGCTGCGCAAAAAATAAAACACACTCCAAAAAAAGTATAAAAAATCTCGGCCTCAGTCGATTTTTTTTCGCTTCTCCTGTTTGCACACAACAGCCACAATGCAGCAACACCTCGTCGACTGGCTGCGTGTTGTGTCCTGTGTGTTATCCTGACGCGGCAGGCAACTGCCAAGGCACTCATATCTCACTCTTTTTTACTTTTTTGGTTTTTATTCGAGGGTCTCTCCTCGAAAACTGGCGGCGGCTGCTGTGATTGTCTGTGATTTGTGGAAGCGCGATACTTTTGAGTGTGAGACAATTGAAGCCTGTCAAATGTCCTGCAGTCTATGCCGCGAATTGGCCAATTCATTTCAATTACAGAACACATTAAAGCCTTAAATTGGTTAACTATTTGATAGTTACTTTTTGTTAACTATTTTAAACTAAGGTTAATTTTTTACTTTGTAGCAGAAAAATCCCTCCCTAGTTTGACAAGATCAGTTCTGCTTCCCTGATGAAACAGAGCAACTCTTTCGTCGAGCAGTTAGTGATCTGCGTAGAAACTGCAAGGCTGGACAGCTAGGACATAGTACTCAGTGTGATGGCCACATCCGTAGCCAACAAAGAGGCAAAAGCCCATTATAGAGAACAAAATTGTTTTTCGCATAGTCAGAGGATTAGTAAGATCCATTGCATGCCGCCAGGAAAGGTATATTTAAAACATATTAAATATATGTTTAATTAAGTATGCAACCTCTTTAAAATACTCTAAATTAATGTAATTATTTATTACTTTATTATTGTATTTTACTTTTATATGTTATCACGTTTTTTCTATGTGTATTTCATTTTATAAAGGCAACCGCAAAATCGAAAAACTGTTGATCGTTATTATGATCTCAAAGTTTGCTCTCGATGTAAATTGTTTTCCGTCCCTCAACTGTTTTTTATTACCATGCGTGATGCATTATTAATCTATCTATATCTTATAATGTTTTTCATGAGCATTTTGCTCGAATTTCTCTATGTTTTTCTGTCTTTCTCTCAGGCAGTGTCTCTCTACATTCGTTTCGAGTTTGTCGCGTTAATTTTCAATTACTTAAGAATGCATTTCTTGGCACTTCCAGCGAAAGCGCACGATTTCTATACGTGAATATGGAATAATTGTGTAAACAGCCCACAGCAAATGAACGAAAAAAACCTGAAACACAAAAAAGACAAGGAATACGAAACGAAAGGGAATGAAATGGAAGACAAATCAAATCAAAACGCTGCCACACACAAAACTAACCTTGAATCAATTGATACGAAATGCAAAAAATTCTATCAAGAAATAAAAAAACCGGACAGTTCCACAAAACGTCTCGGTAAATTAGAATTAAAATTAGAATTGAACTTGTTGTGCCATATTTGGTTACAATTTCAGCGCTTAATTCCGCAAACGTCAAGCGATGCACGTCTGCGAGGGAAAGGGGGGTGGCACGTGGGGGGAGGGGGAGGTGGCTGGTTAGCTACTTGGCGCAGGCGTGGCCTGGGTGTGTTCGGCGTGCGGTGGGTGCGGGGTCTAGGCTTGGCAACGTGTCGCCAGACGACTTATGAATTTCTAGCTAACTATTTCATTTATTTACTTTTCCGAATCGCACGAATAATAATTACGTATACGTTTATTCAAATTTCAATTTCTGTTAATTTTGCCGATTAGTTGGGAGTGTGAAAGTTCTCGAAAAAGTGGAAGTAAACCAGTTTATTATAATAGTTTACAATATGTTTCTATGCGCTTTTTATTGCAATCAGGTTTCTATTCAAACAAAGTTGACAAAGTCTAAAAAGTTTCGATTGTTTTTGTTAGACAATATAAACTACTAATGACAAAGAAATTGTTCTTTGCGAACTCACTCAATGGGAATCAATAATATCAACTGATTTTTTGTTTTGGCATGGGATATATTTGCCTGGAACTGTTTACTTCGTATGGGTGCATTTAAATATTTAATTTCGCTCAAAGTGCATCAACTAAGGCAATTATCGGACTGCTTGCAAACAAAACAAATTATCTACAATTGCAATTATTATAATTAAACATATATCGATTTTGCTAGGCCGCCGGGCTGGGCTGATATGCAAACAAAGTTTCAAAAGAAAACTATCAATAATCGTTTGGGGTTTGCTATACCATCAACGTATTTTCCCCGTTCTCTGTCGATCATAGTTTCTAGTATTCATGAATATGAATAATTCTCAGACAACGAGTAAGTCCAATTGCAATTTGGTTGAATCACAATTCAACTTGCTTTCTGATCTTGAACCCCTAACGCAGAAGGTAGAATAGAAAACCAAATCAAATGTAGAGAATGAGAAATAGAAATAGGGAGAGAGATAGAAGAGCATACGCATTAAAGAGAACGAAATTAACGAATGCCGTGCAAAGCGTATCAACTGTAATCTAATATTACAGTTAAAGCTGCGTGTGTGTGTGTGAGTGTGTGCGAACTAAGGCATGCATTCAAGTCAATTGAGTGCGTGAGCTGCTACTACTTGTTGAAAAGGGGAATGTGTCGATCAGCTTTTTGGAAACGTTGATCGGTCAACTTGGCCTTTCGTCGAAAGTAGAAGTTGTGTGGTGCGAATAAATCTAAGTTTGTTAAAGTAAACTTGTCAACATGTCTTATTTGTAGCAGCTAAAACTATGTTCGTTGACTATTATCAATAAATAATCACTTAATATTTCAATAAATTTTACATAAATAAATTATGTATTGTATTAAAGCTGAAAGTGCACTTTAGATTTACCCGCTGAAAAACCCAACTTTTCGAGAAGAAAACCCTTTCTAATACAGACACGGACAAGGTCAAGACAGAGAGTGCAATTATATAATAGATAAATTTGGTTTCAAGTTCAATTCAAAATCAAAATGCAGCTGCAATTAGATAGCATTTTGTTCTATCTCATTTCACCAATTAAAAATAATTAAACCAGAATTCGATGCGTTGGTAAATTAATTTTGCTCATTTTCCATGCACGAGTTTTGGTTTTTCCTCTTTCTGTCCTACCCTATTAAAGCACAAGTCTAGGAAGAGACAGAGGGAGACCTCAATCTGTATCACTCTTGCTCATCCCATCTCCTCTCGTACATGATTTTCTATGTTTCACGTTTTTCGCATATTTGATTACACATGCGCCTGTCTTTTGACAGCTTTTCACTAAGCCGCCGCTGCAGTTTTTTCGCTCCTCTCGCTCTCTTCTTATCCCTCTGCCTCTTTCGTTTTTTGCCTTGTTTGTTTGTACGTTTTGTAAGCTCAGTTGGGTCTGCTGCCTCTGCCTCTGTGCTTCGTGATTCGTGTTCGTTGCTTATTGACGTTTCTACTTATTTAGTGTATTTTGCGCATTTTCGTATATGCTGAAAGTTCTCGAATTCTTTTTGCTAAACTTGTTTCAGTTTTTGTCTCATTTTTTGAGCTGCTTGCGCATTTGCATGTCTTCCTCTCCCTCGCTCTCTCTCTCTCCCTCTGTGACCGATTGGCATTGTTGCTTATTTTCATTAACAAGCCTCTGTGTGTACAACAGTAAGTCACTTTGTGTGTGTAAGTGTGTGTGTGTGCAGCTATGTCTAATGTCTGTGGCAAAATTCGCTAAACAAACAAATTTTACTGTTAACGAAAAAACGAAAAACAAAACCCCGTATGCATTTCGGGGTGTTAATTGTGTTGCACTTCGACGGGCCAAGTCGTCGCTGCTGCTGCCGAAGCTGTTGTTGTTTTAGTTGTTGTTGTTGACTAAACTAAGGCGTGCTTACTGCTGCATTTTATTTATTGTTGCAATTTGTTGTAAATTTAGTTATGCCAAATTTGGTGCCGCCAAACGTCGCCCACATCGACAACTGTCGCGCACGCAGGGGGCGCCGTGACATTTGACGCCGAGTGGCAACGTCAACTGCGACTGCGACGCAGGCCTTGAGCAGCGCGACTGCTTAGGCCAATGCAATTTCGTAGTGCGCTCTAATCAATTAGTCAACCGCATTACGCGCTGGTCTTGTGCCAAAGCTAAATGCCTAATTAATAAAAAGCAGCAGCAGCAGCAGAGAGAAGGAAAACAAAGAAACGAAAGAAATAAACAGTAAAATAAGCATAATATCTCAAAGTCGAAGGCAAAACAAAATGGAGGTGCACTTAGGCCCACTTAGGTACTAATAATTCAGTTTATAAGCGATATATGCAGTAATGCCATAGGCAGAGAACGTCAGAGAACGCACTTAACCAAATCGAATTCCCCATTAAACAATTGCAGCGCTTGGTCCTATCCCCAGCCCTAAGAATAAACTCAGAATGAAAGGGGTTGAGAGGGGAGAGAAAAAACAAATGGAAAATGAAAGAAATTGCAATAATGCGGTTGGGACATGCGTGGCCCGTTGGGGTAGCTGCCTCTCTCTCTCTAAATAGGCCTCTGTAATATAATTACATGCGAGTGCGCCGCAAAAAGCAGCAGCACAAAGCAGGCAAAAGAAAAACTAAGAAGTAGAAAGAGGCAAAAGAAGCGCAAAGCATAAACAGCTAAAACAGCAAAGATGCGAGCAGATTGTCAGAGAAAGATAGAGAGGGAGGGGAAGGGAGGGGGAGAGAGATAATGAAATTCACTTGTCCATTATGCAGTGCAATTATTTCTATACCTGGCCAGGGTTGCCTTGTTTTGTGCAAATTGGCGTATGTCGACGCGTTTTTAAATGCAATTAATTTGCAATGCATTAGCAAAGTGAGCTACCTGTGTTGCCTTTCTCCACCAATCATCCTCCCTGATCCCTGTGCATGCTGCGCTTCCATCTTTAACATTTTGTCAACCAATAATAAAAAAGTATCTTTCGGATACAGCGCAAGAGCGAAACGCGTCGACAGACAATAAAAATCGCAGCGCATATAAATTGCAGTTGAGTTTTCAAGGTTCTCAGTTCATGGTTCTTCTATGTGTGTGTCTGTGTGTGTCTCTGCGTGTGTGTATGGCAAGGCGACGGTCGCGGCGCACCATAACACAAACAATGTAACGAAGCTGAGATCTCTCTGCCGACGTCGCTGCTGCTGTCGCAGGCGCTTAGACACACGTGAGTTATTGTTGTTGTTGCTAATGCCGCTCCCGCGCCTTTGTTGATGTTGATGTTGCTGTCTTTGTAAAATATTTTAATTTATTTGGCATGCACTTTTTTAGGCTTTAGCTTTGGCTTGGCTTTTTTCAAATTTGCAAATTTAAATTATGCAAATGCAACGCGGCGCACTCGCTACGTGAGTTTTAATCGAGTTATCGAGAATCGCCATCGGATTTCGTATATAATAAGGAACCGATTGAGACGTAACCTTGCACAAAAGACAGACACACACAGCTGCCAATTGAACGCTCGTGTCTACCCCTCCCCTTCCCTTCCCTTTCCACGACTGGCTTTCTTTGCCAGACAATCGAAATGGCAAATAACATAAAATAAGCTACAATTTCTCATATTTACTTTTATCATGCCCCCTTATCAGGTGCAACCCTGCTATGGCCATCCTCCTGTTGCCAGGCAGCCGAAGGTTACAGCAAGTCTGCGCCACACTGGCCTGGTCAGAGCAATAGATACGTATACATATAGTGTATATATAGTGTATGTGTGTGTCATTGTCTAAGTGTGCTTCATGTCTGGCCGATAGTTATGGCTGGGGCTGACTGGCATTTTCCTCACCATTAGCAAAATGCAATTGAAAATAAATACGCAAGGCGCAAGGATGAAGAAGGAGACTGGGACAGGATATTGGAGAAGAGAGGCGTGTAGATAAATATGTCTGCCAGCTCACTGTAGTAAGACTCTTGTTATTCGAAACATAATGCGCTTTATAAGTACCCCGAGACACACACACACACACCTAGACAAAGAGAGAAAAGTTTGAATATGAAAAGTTTTGTTCGATAAGTTGCAACAGATGTTGCCGCACAACACTAAACTCTACTTGCCAGATCTGGATTTTTGCCAGCGAAATTGCCCTATAAGTATATGAAATAATTATTATTATTATTCACAATATTCATAATAGTATTCGCAATGGCAGACTCAAATTTTTGCAAGCTCTGGAATGTATTTAATAATTCTTTTTTATCTCTTTTTGCTGTTGTTGTCGCTTTGTATTTGCATCTGAATGTGCAAATTCATTTGCGTTTGCTTAGCACATTTTTTCTAGGCGACTGCGATTGCACAAAGCAGTTTGAGATCGAACGGAATTGACGGGCAACGGACAGGATTAATAGAGAGGGTTGCTTGAGAGAGAGGAGAGGGAGGAACAGGGGAGAGGATAAGTGGAGAGTAAGTGTAGGGGAGAGGTTAAGTGTATAAGTTTGAGCCAAGTCTACCTTTGCACATCCATTATGACAGTTTTTAATACAAGTTCGTCGCATATTACTCATACGTCCCGTATACGCTGCGTGCGTGGAATGTGCTGTCTGTGGCAGCGGCAGGCGAGTGGCAACTGCTGTAATTAAACAATGCGCGGCATTTGATAAGCGCCAGCGCAATTAGAGTTATTAAGACGCCCCAAACGTCGCCTGAGCTTATCATTCAAGTCAGCTTAGTGCAAAATATGACAATGCAGTGTTCGGTGGCGCCACGGGGCAGGGCGGAGCAGGAGAGAGCAGGTCTGCTAGAGAGTACACTGCGTACACGCTACAGCGAACCAGCCACAGGTCGTCAGCTGCCGCAAATGTTTACCAATGCGCCGCGGGAAACTCAATATGCCCCCGCGACGCCATGCAACATTTTCTTGCCACACAAAATGGCCACGCGCTGCGTTTCGAACCGTTCTCTTCCGCGCGCACTATCCTGCTTGCTCCCACTCTTTATCCTGCTCTCACTCTTTCCCTCCCTCTATCACTCTATCTCTGCTATTTTCGCACAAATTTTTCCTTGGTCGTTTGTTTTATTATTTCTGTTCTGTTGGCATTGTTGTTTGGCTTTTGTTGCAGCAGCGAGCTGAACTATGAATGCAATTTCGTAAATTATTTTCCTTTTAAGTAATTATTAAGGTGTGGTCCGGTTCGTTCGCTTCGCTTCGCGCTGTTCGCTGCTCTTCGTCTGTTGCTGTTGGTGCTTCTACCAAGCTCGTCAGTTTTAACAGTTTACCAAACACACAAAAGCAAACATTGTGTGTGCCATTGTTTCTCCCACTACTACTGCTGTTATTGTTGCTGTTGTTGTTGTTGTTTTTGTTAATATGTATATCTTGGGTTTTGTTTACTATTTCACAACGTGCAACTGCATTTCGAGTTGTTCATCCATTATTCGCCATTTAACTAATAACAGAGCCACCAACGAGGGCTGTCACTGCAGTGAGAGTCAGAGTGTCAGTTAGTCAGTCAGTCAGTCAGTCAGTCAATCAATCATGCAGTCAGTCAATCATGCAGTCAATCAGACAGTCATTTGGTCAATCAATCGTGTAGTCAGTTGGTCAGTCAGCTTAGTCAGGTTAGTTGTCCATTAAGTCACTCGAGTCATTCATCGCGCATCATCTACTCCTCTTCCTCTTGTTACTGCTGCTCCTCGTAAACTCAGCATTAGTGGGCGTTAACTGGCCGCCGGCGCTGACTGTGCGCCACTAGCCGTTAATTAGCTAGAATTGCGGCTAACTGTGCCACCTCAAATTGCAACGATAATTTCGCCGAGTGCGTTTCGCAGCAGCAGCAGCAGCCACATCGCTTGAGGGCCCCCAATTTTCCTAAGCATTTTCCACTGTTTTCGCCCAGTTTTTTATATTCTCAAATTGGCACTTGGCTACTTGTTTTTGTGCTGTGCGGCTGCTGCCAAGGCTTATCAATCGCTTGGCACACGACACAAAAACGGCTAACAAATTGATCAGCGTCAACAACAAACGGCAAATCGCCACTTTGAGCCGACAACGTGAATGGCAAATTACAAACGGTTAAGTAGCTAACAGCAGCAGCGGCAGCAACAACAGCTAGAGAGCACAAATTTGCTGTGATACAACAACAATTACATTAAAACGCGACCATAAACGTGCAACGAGCAGCAGCGGCAACAGCAACAAGAGGAACACTACCAACAGCAACAGCAACACAACGAGGAACAGCAACAACAACATTTTCTGCTGCTTTTGCTTTGACTTGGACCGTGCTTAGTCAAAATGAAGCCACAAACGCCGCATAAACTTGGTCGATGCAGCAGCAGCAGCGACGGCAGCAGGCGCTACCAAAGTCATTCCACACCTTGTAAAATCAACAAAAAGGCAGCCAAGAAGCAGCCGCACACACGCACACACACACACTGAGATAGACAGACAGACTGAGAGAGAGAGACAGAGCGAGATGCAGGCGTGCAATTTGCAGCCGCAGCCTAGAAAAATAATTGCATGTGGATGCAGAGAAGGGAAGAGCTTGCAATGTTAGCAAGTGCGGGGGGAGGGGGATGGAAGAGGAGGCAAAGCAGGAAGAGGGACAAGGCAGATGGGGAATAGGTCTAAGCCGCGTCATTCATGACGATGGCGACGCGGCATTTGCTGCAAGTGCAAGTGCAGCTGTAACATTAACATGCAACCAACAACGACGACGACGGCGACTGAGATGCAGATGCATTTAACGTCATTGTTGTTGTTGTTGCTGCTGGTGCTGTTGTAGTTACTGCCAGGCAGCAGCACCAGCAGCAGCAGGTGAATTGCACGATTTTCAATGCAAAAGTCAAGAGCACCAACGGAAAAAAGTCGTTAGCCAAGTTTTCTGCATAGCCCGAGTCAGTTGTTACAATTTTGTTAGTGTTGTTGTTGTTGCTGTTGTTGTTGCTTGGCTTATGGCTAGAACTATAGCAGCGGGCGCAGCCGGCTGCATTTTGAGCATGGAGTGCAGAGTGTTTGGTAGCAGCTTCCTTTTGGCAGTTGCCTGACGTTGGAACTTTTAGCCAAGTACCCCCTTTGAGTATCCCCTCTACCGCCTGCCTGCCTGGCTAGCTCTACCCTTATCCTAGCCATATCTAGAGGATAGATCTGCATGCCACAACAGAGACAGCTGTTTCCGTTTGTAAAATGTTTGGTACCCCAATGAATGGCAAGCGATTGCCAACTTGTAGCAACCAGAAGTCGAGAAGCGGCAACGAGCAAGTGGCCAAGACATTGATGTTTCGTCCCCATGTACAATTGCTGGCATTAAATGTCTGTCCGCGCCTGTGGCTTGCAGCTAATTACGCAGCATTTACTTACGTTGTGTGTGGCCAGTGCCAGTGCCAGTGCCAGCAACAGCGACGTCAGCGCCTGCGCCATCGTATTGGCAACGGAACGTATGTTTGGGCCAAGTCAGCAGTTTGCCTCGTTGCTGCTGCTGCAGCGAATTTTGTTTTGTGTATAAAATGTATTTAATGTTCGCACATTTGTCACGTTGTTGTTTTAGTTTGTTCATAATGCATCATGCACGCCACTTATAACTGCGTGTATGTTTGTGAGTGTGTGTGTTTTCTTTGCCCAAATGGGAATACGAGTCGAGCCGAATAGATAATGCTCCAATGGTCGATCGCAAAACAGCTGCTGCTGCTGCGCATTTGATCGTCCACTATTTACACATTTGTTTCCGATTTGGACTTCGAATTGGGTTTCAAAAATATATCAAAGACACACTGAAAAGCGAACTCAACTCGATTGCGAGAACGTGTGTACTGCCGATCCCGGATGAAATGAAATGGACTCTGGCTCCGTCAAGTGATTTGTGGTACATGAACCCCGAAAAAAATCACATAAATACATTTATACATATACTATAAATAAACAAAAATATAATACTTATGCTGGCCGATATTATGCGTCGGTGTCGATGCTATCGATATTCCAAATTCGACAAAAGCGGGCAATTCATTGGAATTTTATAAATATAGTAATGTGCGTAATGTTGTTATTGGTGAAGTGCCACCTTAATCCATTTTATTAGTCCGAATTCAAACCGTCCAACGATTGTTCAGTTCAGTTTTCATGTGTGCACAAAATTCGGAACAGACCTCAGGCAATATCAACAAATAATACGAGTTATTATTAATCATCCCATCATCATCATCATCATCGAGTTTTGAGTCATTTTTTGTTTTTGTATGCGGTTTTTGTGATTTCTTTTTTGAAATTATTATTGTGACCGAAGAGTAAAGAGTAAACAAATGTACTTTACCCAGTCAATTTAATGATAAATAGAACTTGATTTTGAAATTGAGTAGAGGTATTATCGGGCTTGTATTTGTAAGATTCAACATCATACTTTTTTTTCTTCCAGTAAAGAATATAGTATTTTATCTAGATCTTATAAACTATAATATTTAGAGCTATCAATATGTGTTATTTTAGCACGCAGATCAGTTTGTTTTGAAATGTGTCCACTTCCTTTTCCGCCCACTAAAGTTTATTAAAAGCGAATTCTAAGCACAACTATTCTTTTTTGGTAAACACAATAACTATCAACAGTAAAATAATTTCTAAAAAGCGATCGGATAATAAACATAGTAGTTATTTAAGAAATAATTTTAAGGGTTATTGATTTCCAAACCGCTCCGTAAAGTATGCAACATAAAATAAAAGTTAAATATTAAAGAAATCGTATATCACAGTCGACCATAGTCAACTCTAGCTTTCGCGCTTATTCTTACTTCAAGTGTAATAATTTAGTAAATATTCTCAATAAATATAGTAAGAAACTATTCTAGATTCTATTTCTAATTGTGGAAGAAGTTTCATTTCATTTATTTTCTTTATTCCTACAGAATATTTTAAAGTTACGCTCAACATTTTTTTTCAGTTCTTGTAATCGAATTAGTTGGTCAGAGTTTCGCAATAAATTAACTATAGAGAAGTCATTATATTTACGACATATTGTAAATATTGCAGGAATTTCATTGTGTGCGTGCCCTTATCAGCAACAGCAAATTTGTGAAAATATTATATTCTATGTGGCTAGTATAGAAATACATGTATATATATTAATATGTATATATAAAAAAAATGAAATTGCGATAATTTGAACTATGCGCGTCAAGTCGACCGATAGTGCAAGCTCAATTCCTCCAGCTACAGCTGCAGCCGATTTATAAAATATGTACACATATATAATACTAAATATATATAGTATATACATATAATTATATGTGATTGCAAAACAAAATTTTCGTTCGTGGCGAAAATTTCAGCAACAACAAGAGAACGAGAAATAAAAAACAAAAAATATCAATATTTTGCGCCTGATAAGAAAACGAAAAATATTTCCGCTTTGGGCGTTTTCATTACTCTTGTTGTGGTCGCAAACACAATGGGAACAGTGGCATATATATACATATACATATGTATGTAAAGATGAAGAAGAAGAGCACTTGAATTTATATGCGTAATTTTTCATGTTTTCTTTACAAGATTACCGCGATGAGGCGTTGCAAAGCGATTCCTCATAAATCCGATTTTTTGTTCAATAATTTGTTGCTTAATTTTTTGTTGTTGTTCAGATTTCGCAAGTCGTGAAGGCGATTCGTATCAGCGAGGCGAGCGCAAGTGGCCTCTGCCTCGGTGTAAGTATGTGTGTCTGTGTGTTGTCAGAGTTGTTGTTGTTGTCAGAGTTTTCGCTGCTACTGTCATTGTTTTTCGCAATTTGGGTCAGAATTGGCTGCGTCAGGCCACTACCTGATAAGGAGCCTACTACACACACACATACATACAGACGCCCCTATCCGTAGCGTACGTGAGTGTGGCCAGATTGCACATAATTTTGAATTAAAACTATCTTTTACTGGCAGATAACTCTCGTTGATAAAGAGCGCTCGAGCTTTGTCATTTGGTCACAGAAGCTTCCGCTGCTGCCGCGGATGAGTTGATAGCGCCAAGGTGCCGCGCTGAATGGAAGTGACTAAACGTATCATTGTTCTTTCTCTTTCTATCTCTCTCTTTTACCATCTCTCTCTCTCTGTGTCTCAATCTGATATTTAATTGCAGCTGGGCCAACGCACTCGAGTCCTTAGGCGCGTCTGTCTCTTTATACATATGCTGTGATCGTGTCTGCCTGTGTGTGTGCATCTGATAAAATGCCTCATTGTCTGTCTTTCTGTTTACGCAATTCACTTTTTACGCTTTCATTCGCAGCGGAGGACAATGTCAATGAGGCATTGCTGAAATTCGCTAGACAAATCGATAAGCGATCGGGCAGCAGTGAAAGCAATTGACCAAGGTTATTGCAATTTCCAATTCATGAAATTGCCAATAATTATTGGCAAACGAAAGATACCATAAAAGTACCCATATATGCATGCCATATCTATGAGAAAATGTAGCGAAAATAGGGGACAGATACAAATTCAGACTAACTAGAATCGAATACTTATTCTAACAAATAGAAATGAGCTAAGATTCGATTATAATCTGATATAGAATTGATACTGTACATTATATAGAACATATATAGAATTGTTACTACATATTCTAGCAGGGAATTATTCACATTCCGGCAATGTAATCAAGGGAACAATCATGTTTATCATTTTGAAGGGTTGCAAAAAAGTTTCTGCCGGAAGTTATATAGATTACCTGGTTGATACAGAACAAATGGAAATAACTCAAGGTATATATAGTACCATGTATATCGATACATGATGTATATCAATATATAACTCTAAATTCAGCAAACTCAACTCCCTCACAGCCAAGATCGCACTCCAGTCAATGATATATAGTAAGACAGTTCGAAAGATAGGTGCACATGTTGATATGTCAGTAGGAACGTCAGGGCAAGTGGGAATAAGTCAAGTTAGGTATATACTATGTACATATATTATATATATGCATATAAAAGTGTATACAATTTTTAAAATCAGCAGACCTAACATCCTGTCAGCTAAGATCGCACTTTAATCAAGTGCTGCTTCGAAGCATTAAATAATTTATGAATAGTTATGCAGTTGGATAGATATGTTGATATGTCAGTTGGCTTCGCAGAAAAATGGGAATAACTAAAGATTTATTCTAAATATGTATTTACATTGTAAAAAAAAAATAAAAATATATACAATAATTGTATAAAAAATTCAGCAGACTACACTCTCTCTCAGCTGAGATCGTTCTTCAGTCAAGTGCTTTGAAGCATTAATTAATTTATGAATTATATATTGTTAGGCCTTTGGATATATGGATAGATAGATAGATTTGTTGATATGTGAAGCCCATGGCTAGCGGATGCGTTTATACGTACATAACTCATAGCTGCTGATGTGCATAGCATCACATATATTTCTCTTAAATTATTTTTGCCCAAAAGCCAAATTGATGTGGATGTCGATGCCGATGCTGCTGCTGCTGCTGCTGTTGCTGATGCTTTCGATGCACCGCCCCTGCTGCTGCTGCGCTCAATGCTGATGCTGCCACTCACGTTGGCTGCGCAGTCGTTGCGAGTTGGAGAGAAATGGAAGCAACAACAATGCAACGCGGCACGCGGAACTCAACGTCGAGTTGCCCCGGAGTTGTTGTTTTTGTTGTTGTTGCCGGGCGTTCTGCTGTAATTGTGTCTCGGCTGCTGTGGCAGCTACTGTTGCTGCTTGCATATATATATTATATATATATATATATATATATATATATATATATATATATATCAATTTTTATATATACATAATTTTTATATGTTGTGCCTATGTACAATAAAAATTCCCTTCTTTTTTTTGCTGCGCACACAAAAGGCAAAATGCAGGCAATTATGTTGTTGTTGTTGCAGCAACTCCTGTTTTTTGTTGTTGTTGCGGCTGTTTGCTGCTATGTATTTTTTGGACTGTTGGTTGTTTTGTATTTTCCTCTGCCACACAAAGTAAATAATATGCAACGTGAAAATGAAACGATTTTTCTGCTTTTCCTTTCTCGCTCTTGTTACTGTTGTTGTTGCTGTTGTTGCAGTTGTTGTTGCTGCGTTGATGTCTCTCTTTCTCTTATGTTCAATTTGCAGACAGCGCTGCAATTCTGTGATTTGTTCTTGTCGTTGTTGCAGTTATTTTGACAGTTGTTATTGTTTTTGTTTTTTTTTGTTTTTTTGTGTGTGTATTAATTATTTTAATTATTATGCTTGTTGTTGCTGTTGGTGTTGTTGTTGTTGTTTGTTTTATTTGGTGATATGTTTTACTATAACTTCTTTTTTCTTTATTTAATGCAGAATTAAAATAATTCAAAAGTAACGGCTACTTTTTTAATTATTTCGCTAGTTTTTGTTGTTGCTTTGTTGTTTTAACGTTTACTTTAATGGATTGCACTTTTATTTATTCGTTTCGTTTTGTATTTAACTCAACATAAATTTAATAACAGAAATGTTGTTGTTGCTGCTGCTGTTGCAGTTGTTGTTGTTGTTGCAGTTGCAGTTGTTGTTGCTGTTTATTATCTAGAATGGCAAATGGAAAGCGATGAGCAACGCGTTGTCACTGCTTCTATGAAACGTGTGAAAAGTGTTGAAAACGAACGCGAGTGCGCACACAACCAGTTGCGATCAGTATCTGTATCTGTATCATTATTTGTATCTGTATCTACAAGATACGTTTAATCAATTTTTAAACTATTCAAAAAATGCCCGTTAATTTGCGTATGTTTTGATACTTTTGTTTCATATTCTGTCTGCATTATCTCCCTCTCTCTTCACTGCAATTTCATAATTCAACTCTGCCTGCACGTTCCGCTTTTTCAATGAGCTAGATAAGATTGGGAAGGGGAGGGCGCCGCCGCATTTTCAGCTTGCAGTTTTCAGTTTTTCAGCTTGTTCAAATTTACTTAAAGCATAAAGAAAAAAAAAACGAAACGCAGTTGATGATAAGGAAAGCAGAAAACTGAACTGAAAATACCAAATGAAATTAGCAAGCTTCGTCGGGGTTCAGGCAAAAGTTAAGAGCAGCGAAAAATTGCAGAAAAATTGGAGGATGGAGGAGGAAGAGTGAAACTAAAGAACAAGTGGAAAGCCATTGTAAATAGTAATTTAAGTTTTGGGCGAAAAAGGATGTGCCAAAAAAAAAGGAATCCCCAAAAAAAACTCGAAAGGGAAAATGGCAAAGAAAAACGAAAACGTAAAAACTGCTAACGAACGGAAGGTAAGGTAAGGAAATGCGAAAATCAAATGCTGCGCTGCATCCCATTCGGCCAGCTGCTCAGCTGCAGCAACTCTCGATACGCATCGCAGAGGAGCGAAGGGGGCGCACATGGGTTAAGCTTGGAATTTCAATTGCTGCGCGCAGCTGCAGCGCATGGCCAATTCGCTGCTGACCGGACCAAGAGCGGAGCCAGCAGTTTTTCTATATTTTCAGTTCATTTTCTGTTGTTTTTTTCTTGTTTTCCATTCTTTCGTTTTTTTGGCTATTTAATTTAGCATTTTTTCTAGCATATAACTGAGTTCTTTTTTGTTTTATTACTATTTTTTGTTGTTTTCTGTTCTGGGTTTTTTTCTGTGTGTGTGTTTTTTTGCCCTGCTTCTCGTTCATTATGCTGTGCTGCGAGCCCCGACGGCAAAGTAAATGCCTGAGCACCCTGAGAGACCTGGCCATTGTCATGGAAGAGCAAGCTTGGATTGGGGAGCTGCTGCCGCTGCTGCTGCTGCTACTGCTTCTGGAGCGACTAGTTAAGTTGGTAGCATCTCATCCGTCCGTCCGTCTTTCCCTCTGTCTGTCTGTCTGTCTGTCTGACGCAAATTGAAACTGACAAAAATTTGTTACATTTTGCCCGCACATAAAGTTCGCCCACCCACTGTGGAGGCGCCCAACCACAGTTTATTACAGAACTCTCTCTCTCTCTCCTACTTCAGTTTGATTTTTTCTATTTCTTTTTCGGCTGCTTTGTTTGTTTTGTTTTACTGCTGCTGCTGCTGCTGAAGTTTGCTACAGTTCATTTGTATGCTGAAGTACGTTAGCAGTTCTTTAATATTTTCTATTTTTTCTATATTTTTTTTGGTTTTGTTTTCGTTTTTAATTTGAGTAAATTTGGCACGACAAATGAATTTTTTGCGCTTCGCTTTCGTTGGTGATATCGAACATGAGATGCGGTGCGTGATGTATTCGATTGGCAAATGAAATTATTATTTATGCACATTCGCTGTGTGTTTCTCTTTTGCTTAATTAGTTTGCACACTTCTCGAGTTAGTCGCGAATTTCAATATCATAATTTCTTTTTATTTTTTTAGTTTTGTTGTATTTATTAGGAATTTGTGCGTTGTAGCATGTGCGAATGATTTGTCACATTTGAAGATTTCCTTTTAAATATTTTTAATATTAATATTTTTATTTAAAAACAATGTACGCACTGCACACACGCACACACAGACACACACTGCGCTCGCTTTTTGGGCTGCCACACACACACACTCACACTCGTCGTAGCAGCGACACACGCACACCAGCGCCGCACAGTGTGTGCAACTATTCAACCAAAAGACCGAAATAAAAATGCATTCTATAAAAATTTTGCGAGTGCGCGAAAAAAACGTTTTCCGCGTTTTGCATGCCAGCAGCGACGGCGACGGCGACTGCGACGGTGACTGCGTTGACGACTGCGACGGCAGCGACTGCAGCAGCCAGCGACCGCAATGGAAACGCACACACACACACTCCGAAACACACAAAGCGAGCAGCTTCGTTATTGTTATTGTAAGTGTTGTTGCTGATGTTGCTGTTGTTGTTGTTGATGTTGTCAGTTGTCAGTCAAGAACAACCGAAAAAATCAAACAACGCGGGGGCGTCGACTCAGTAGAGAAAGCCAAGTGCGTACATTGCCCAAAGGGCGCATACGTTGCGTATACGCAATGTATCACAGCTGCCTGTTTAAATTGTATTACGCGGCAGGAAGGCAACGGAACACGGTTAAGCGACACTGTAGCGCACACACACACTAACAATAACACATGCACACACAGGGAATCAATGAAATTTGATTGTACTTGTTGTTGTTGCTTCAGTTTTGTTGTCGCTCTTGATATAGAAATATTGTTTGATTTGCAGCTCGAGTGTTCTTCGAATGTATTTCTGAGTTGAATTTTTGGTTAGCTCTGAGAGCGATTTAACAATGGGGAAAATGGGAAATGCGCTTAATGGTTTACGATTGATATACGCGATCGTCGTCGGACGCTACACCTCGGAACGACTCGGGCCGCGTCCGAAAATGCGTTCCGTTGCATATCGGATGCGTTGCGTTTATGCGACTGCCGAAGCCGACTGCAAAATTATATCACAACAACACGAAGACAGCGCGCTGACGACGACGGCGACGACGACGACGGCGACGTCAAAATTGCATACAAGCGCATTCATGCTAGCGAAAAAAAACAACATATAGCATGGAAAAAAACGCACACAACTAGAATGCTGAGAGAGCGCAACAGCAGCAGCAGTACCAGCAGCAGAAGGCAAGACAGGCAGCGCGCTAGCCCGTGAGAGTGAGAGCGTGAGAGAGAGAGAGAGAGAGAGAAGCAGCAGCAGGAGAGAGAGCCGCGTGTTGAGTCATTGAGTGTCAGTGGCGCGCAAACGCGAGAACTTTAGGAGTAACTTTACTAACGGGGTAAAGCCACACAGACACATATAAACACACAGAGACTCACACACACATATACACACAATGCATATGAAGCTCGAGTCCAAGAGAGAGAGAACGAGCTCGAGAGCGCCGAGAACAAAGCCAAGTGCAATGTAATGCAATTCTCGCCGACTGCAGCGACTGCGACGCCAGCGCGCGTTGATAAAAAGCCAGCCGCACTGCGCGCAGCGCTGCCAAAATAGCCGGTGTCGGAGTCGGTTGAGTAGTTCAGTCCAGTCTCTGCTGCTGCTGCTCCTCAGCTGCTCAGCTGTCGTGGCTCTGTAGCTTGACATTGTTGACAATTCCCGTAAGAAATGTTGCTTACAATTAACACACTCACACGCACTCACATACATACACATAGTTCGTACTACTGAGGGCTTGGGGTACAAAAAAAGTCACTCAAATTTGTTGGCTTTTTTACTCACAGACACTGGCAAAGCGCAGCTAGAACAATGCAAGTTACACAGATGGAGAGATTCGCACACACACACACACATACACTCACTCACAGGCACACAAACACACACACAGAAACATATATAGACACACACAGTGGCATCTCAAATTTAGTATTCACCACATTTTTTTGTGTCGCTTTTTTATTTCGCACACGCACACAGCTGCTTATTAAGCAGCCACACACACACACATTCAGCTATACTCACTCTCTCACACACACACACACACTCTTGCATAGTAGTTGTTAAAATGCATTGCAGCTGCTGCGCTGCCGCGTCGCTGTCATGGCAATTAGCTGTAGGTTTTATTTTTTTTGTATTTTGGGGGTGTTTAAAGAGAGTGAACAGGGGCTGGGGGGACATGGGGCACTACGGGGTTTCATTTGAGCTCTGCCCGCTTTAACAATGCGGGTATTTATTAATAAATTGTATATTAACATATTATATTGCATATTAAGAAAAATTCATGCAGGAAAACTCATAAAAATTGCATGAAAGAGGAATGAATATTTTATTTATTTTATTTTGAATATACTATAACGATAATACCAAACAATAACGGGAAATACCCTTTCTTGAAGTGTGTGTATCCATAAGGCGCATTCATGAATCACTTAAACAAGTGTCGCATTGAGTGCACAGTAGTTTCGCTATCGAATTGCGCTCAAATATTATCCAAGAACAACAACAAGAACAGGAGAACAACACACGCAACACACATTAACAGCTCAGCTGAGAACTCAGCAACGTCGCTGCTTCGCTGCTGCTGCTTAACCTGCTCTCGCGCACAAGCACAAGAATTGCATTTCCTGCTCATTAATGACGCTGCCGACGTCGCTGCCGCTGGCGCTGCCTCTGCTGGCGTGGTGAGTTGCTTGCGTTTCCCCACTCAGCTCAGCTCAGCTACTCAATTCGCGTGCTTGAGTCAAGAACTTAACTCAAAGGCGCCACTCAGGCCTCTCGCAACTGGCAATGCAACATGTAAATGAGCATTGAGCTTCTAGCGTTTTTTATTCGCCGTTTTTTTTTGGCTTGTCTGTTGTGGGTCGCCTTGTTTTTTGTTGTTCTGAACTTTGGCTCGCCTTGTGCGCTCTAAGGCAAGTGCTAAACAAATGGAAAACTCGCGCTGCAGTTGCTAATTGTGGATGAGCGCCTAAATGCGCAGTTGACTTTGCTGCAGCTGCGACTGCATGTGCTCTTTGGCTGCTGACTAATGCGGGTTGCGAATAATGATAAAGAATGATAAAGAATGATAAAGAGTGATATCAAATTTCGGGTACTCCAAATCATTGCACTATTTTCATTTCACTTGCAACAGATGCGACGTGCGGCAACTGTGTGCAAGTGTAATAACAGTAACATCAACATCAACAGCAACAATAGCTACAACTACAATGGCAGACATGACAACAACAAGAGGAACAACAACAATAACAGCAGCGAGACTCATGTGCTGTGCGACGGCGTTGGCGGCAGTTAAACGACAACGACCTGACTGACGCACGTTCAAGGTATTATCTCATAAATGCACACACACACACATATACACATACGTGCAAGCATATGTGTACGTGTGAAGAGCCCTTGCTTGCCGCTATAACAACAACAATAACAGCAACGATAACAACAAGACGAGCGCAACAGTTGCGAGCGCGCAGTTCCCGTTACCCTTCGCGAGAGACTCAACTCGACCCAGTTGTAGTTTCATCTTCAGATTTAGTGAATTTTCATTCACATTACGATAAACTAAGGAAAGTGTATTTGACAAGATTTAAAGCTGACATTATAGCTTGATTTTTGGCTTGAAATCGTAGTAAAGTTAGAAGTAAATTGACATCAAATTTGTTACGATTGTTGCAGAGATTGTGCTTCTTATAAAGATGCTCAACTAACTAGTCATAAAGTTAAATTCAATGAATATATTTTATTAAATATATTATATTATTACCTATATCGTTTATGATTTTTCATATTATTTATAAAATATTTAATCGTTTTTTAGTTATTATATCATATTAAATTTATTTTTGCTTATTATTTGATTAATGTACAACGAGTCTTCATAGTCAAACTGGCCTTACTTCCTCGTATTTCTTTGTGATATTTTCTTATTCAATTTTAATAATATATTAAACGTTATTATTCATAACTTTGTGTATTTTATAAAGATATAGATATATTTTTTTAATATATTTTACTGCGTAAGTGATAAGCAAGCCACACAGAAACGTACATTCACTTACAGTACTTACACATATTAATTTTAATACAAGCAGAGGCGGTATTTACTCATACTGTACGATCGGGTTGACTTATCGCTATAATACAATAACAACAGGGGGATTACAAGAGACAAGGCTTTATTTTTTTTTGATTGCTTCACGCAAAAGTTATTGAGACATTTTGATTTGCAAATCTTCTATTGCGGCGATTTTCGAAATCGATTTTGTTGTTCTTTCCGTTTTCGCTGCTGCGCTGCTCTGATACGTCGTACATATGTATATATTTTTTAATCAAGTCTCATTTTACATTTATTATTTACTTATTTATGGAATGGCGTCACATACCTAATTACAGCCGGGCTTTTGATATTGCAATATGTGGCGGAATGCTGCTTATCGGTTTTTTAGTCGCAACCTCAACTTATGCAACGCGCATTCTGACTCACTTTTTCGGGCGGTTGCACACAAGTTTGTGCATGCAAGCGAATGTGTATAGTATGTAGAAAAATGAGAAAATCATTTAGAATAGAAATATTTGTTAAATTGCACGTGAACTACCACGAATGATAATTTGAGCTGCTCTTTAATCTGCTGTAAAGCTCATGTGATTATTGTTGAATTTTTTTAGCATTTCTTATATATTTGTATAGAGAAGATATATATTATCTTTATAATAGATAAGTATCCTCACATACTGATGCATAAATTCTGCAGTATAGTCAAAATCATTAGGATAATAACGATTTGTTGTAAAAATATATAAATGAAATTTCTCTCTTTCAAGTAATTTAAAATAAATTTCTGATCTGCATTAGTCATATATCCATTATTCGTAGAGCATTTGCATGTCTGTCGCTCTATTGAATTCTCGTTTGCTCGCCAATTTTCATTCTCTTGCAGCGGGTATCTTCGACCGCATGAAGTATATATTTTTTATTCTGAATCAGCATCGCCAATATAGTCGAACTGGTCATGTCTTTCTGTCCGTTGCAAGTCAACCTAACATCTCAGTTTTAAAACTATCTTGATTAAATTTGGCACACATGATTCTTGTTTCACACATGCTTCTGAAGTAGTGGTTTCGAAAAAACTTTTCAGTGGCAATCAAAGTAAAACATTTAAGACGTTTAAATTTGTCAAAAGGAAAAACAAAGTATTTATATACAATATAGATTTCTGATCTGTACGAACGATCAATTAGATGAGATGCGATCATCTGTCGCTTTTCCATAATTATTTTTGAGTTTTCCAATTTAAATGGAATTCCATAAACAAATCGTTATGTTTGAAACAGTTTCTTGCGAATATGTATAGAAAGAAATTCAGTTTTTCTAATAATGAATATAAATACCTTGTCTATATTAGTCGTTGATCGATCAGTCTGACAATTATTTATTAATAAATTATTATATGTTAAATTTGCATTATTTTTTGCTTTCTAATAAAGAATTCTATTACACGTATGTCATCACAATATTTATTATGATTGGTTACAAATATAAAGAATATAACTCTCTCTTTCAAGAACGCACAATGTGATACACATTCATTGCTGCTCGTTAGGATCGTAGCTGCGGAACATTTGACATATCACGTATACGCCACCGAACACAAGTCCGTCGCTCTGTGACACACACACGCAAGCCAGTTAGTGTTTTTAGTTTTTGCTTCCGTGTAAATGTCGCGCAACAAGTTAGTGGCGAGCTCAGACGACGACAATTCGCCGCCGGCTTTACCGTTGTAGCGCGCCATTTTGGTCAATTCTCAAGGCGAACCTGTCTGATTTGAAGCATGTTTATGCTTGCCAGTAATTTCGTTTCGTTTGATTAGTGGCCGGCAAATGGCAACCGACTTGAGCCCAGCCAAGCCGATTTCAAGTCCGAGTCGCGTTTAGATTGCGTTTTGATTGCACTCCAAGCGGCTAACTGGATTTTTATTATTATATGTTTTTCTATTTTTTCTATTTTATTTTTGCACACGCTGTCAACCTTGAAAGCGCATAGAAATTGTTCACTTTGATTACCTGTCAGGAAAGTTGGTTGGTTGTTCTCTTGGAAATTTATGGCACACGATTATTGCATTAGCGCAAAAGTCGCAGCTACTTTTCACGCTTCTAATTAAAAAAGGCAAAATACGAAAAGATCAAGTTGATGCTGAAAACAGAAGTGAGGGAGGGCGACGGATAGGGATGGGAAACTGAAGCTTGCTCCACCCGCTATTGATATGCATGTCATAGTGCCAATGTCTAATGCATTTTCTAAGTATTTTCTCACTGAATATTTATCGATTCGCTGTGGCTATCAACGTAACCGAGCTCTCTTTTGGTCTCTGTATGTGTGTGTGTGTGTGTGTGTGAAACAAAGACGCTGTCGACATGCTGTCAATAAACCGGAAGTACAGTTTGCAGTGACCACACAAAAGGCAATCGCCAGGCTAACATGACAACAACATGACGCTCTCAAGTGGAACTGAAGTAAAAGAGTTGAGAAAAAACTTTCAGCAAAAGCACCTCAATCCTTTCCTTCTTTCCCTCCTCTCTCTCTCTCTCTTTGCCTTTATCCTGCTCTCTCTCTCTATCTGTCTTCTATTCTTATATAACCTGTCTAGGTTTTTTTTTTTTTGGCAAATAGACAAAAAATACTTCATGTGTTAATGGAGTTGCTGCCAATTGAGCAGACATGATTGTGCTTGCAAGCCATGTTGATTTCTTTGTTGAACACAGTCGCACAGAACTGCAAATGTCTTTGGCAACCACAGGCAACAACAAGTTGCCGACAGTTGACAACTGTTGCTGCTGGGGTGGGATTGGATGCAGCATGCTGGCTGTGTGGGCGCGTGTGTGTGCGCATCGTGGCAATGTGTTCGTCGAAAATCGCCGAAAGTGCCGCGACGTAGCTGTAGCAGCAGCAGCAGAAGCAACATAAGCACCAACAACAACAACAGTTGCAGCATCCACATCCTGTTGCCGTCGGCTTTGGCAGCTGCGTCGACGTCGCTGTCGCGCCGTTAGAATGTGTGAATTCGCAAGTCTTTGCATACTTTTGTGCGTTGCCAGTGCCACTTGTTGGTGTGGGCCAAGCTGCTGCATGTGTTCCCTCTCAGTGTGTGCGTGTGTGTGTGTGACTTATGCAACAAGTGCGCTAGTTGTTGCTGTATAACGATGTTACAAAGTCAAATACAAACGTCTGCATCGTCGTCGTTGCCATCGTCATCGCTGCAGGTTGCCACAGCAAGTGAGGCAAGCTGCCCGGGGCACCATTTGGCTGGTGTTTATGGGGCAGGAGAAGGGCAAGAGCATATATCTGATGTGGCTGCTCCTTTTGCGCATTGTTGGCTTTTGTTGTTTGCTCGTGCTCCTGTTGCTGCCCCTGTGTCTCGTTGCCCGCGCTTGTATTGCCCGCTTGTGTCGAACATGTGTACCTCGCTCTGTTGTCTATTTGCAAAAGTTTTCTTCGAAGAATTTTCATATAAGCATAAAATTCTTGTTACACATTTGCCTTGCAGCTCAAACCGTCTCAGATGGGGACGGGGAGCGTTGTGTTTGTCGAGTTTCGGGCCCTCAGCACACAATCTAGAAATTTTATGAGCGTAAACGTGCAGTTTGCGCAAGTGTTTTGGAATCTGTCAACAGAAACTGAGAGCAAGAGAGCTCTTTTGACTTTTTGGCTTTAATAGTTTGCAAAGTGTTGTGCATTTTAGTTTGGCTTACGAGCATAACTGGTAATTGTTGTGTAAATTTCACGCACATACGCATACTTCCTTAGAAAGCCCCGGAAAGAACTTTGCACCTGCCTGTGAGGTGTAAAATGCCCCCAAGGCGGTTTTGGGTATTGATTTTAGGGGCGAGACAATTTGTTTATTATGGCAAACTCTGCTGGCTTTATTGATGAACTTGAAAGTCAGGTTTTGTTTGATTGAGTTCGACAAATTGTCTGCTTAAATTGTGTTACATCAACATTAATCAGCTTAAGATAAACACAATGTTTTCTTCTGGGTTACTTTAAAATTTAAGCAACTCGAAATTCCTACATAATAAGTAAACCTTACTTCGATAACAGTTTGTATTTAAGTTATCACTATTATTTGATTGGGAGGAACTGAACTGCGAGCATGTAGATCTAGTGTATCCTCTGCTGCGCTTACAGGTCCTTATCCAGTCCAGTTTCATACTGTTCCATTTTATCTCATTTATTTCGAGAAGCTTCTGCCCAAAAGACACACTTCTTTCTGAACTTTAAATCATCAAACATTTGCGAAACTTTTAAAGTTTAATTAGATAAATAAATTAGTTACACTTTAAATTATTGATAAAATAAAAAAATATTTATATCTCTTCAAGAATATTATTAGCTAACTCGAATTTTTAGAATATTAAAGACTTTTGTTGTAGTTATTAAAGTTATCATTGTTACTCTTTTATAATATTATTGAAACTTATCTTAGTTGTGGAAATTATTATAAAGGTTTCTTAAGAATTGAAATCCAAGTCGTGTTTTAAAAAATTAAAATATATTTCTTTTATAATTAAAAAACTTATGTTGCAGAAATAATCTTGCAAAATAAAAGATGTTTATTGAAATTTTTGAAGTGTCACTTTGAACAAAATCGAACTGATAAACATGGTTTTTATACGAATTAGATCGATTTATTAGCACTATTTTAAATAATTTAAGTACTTAAAACAATTTGCTAAGTTTTCAATCACAAATTGGTATGTAATTTTAAAGAACTCATTGCAGATTTAATCACTCACCAGCGCATTGTGTTAACTTTTTATCGAACTGCAGCCGAAATTCAGTTTGTCAACTAATCAAGTTAATTAGGCACTGACAACGCTGCCTAGCTAGGTCGAAGAGACAATTATCTTGAAATCTTTATCGCAGGTGTCGTTTGTCCGTGTCGTATGTAAATGATTGTGTGATCACTCTAATTAAATGCCAAAACACACAAATAAATTATCAGACTGCGACGCTGTGACAAGGTCTTTAATTAAAGTTGCACCTACACACACACACATACACACACATGCAGACAACAAGACTCTGTCGAGGTGCGACCGGAAGTGAAGCGCACAAAAGCACACAACACTTTGGAAGCGTGCAGCGTGTGGCACTTGCACGGAACGCGCGACACGGCAAAAGTCAAACCTCAAGAAGCGTCAGGCTGCAAGAGTCAAGTTAAGAGTGCAACAGTTGGCGCCAATTGTTGCTTCAATCAACACTTGAATTGCAATCAAAATGCCACAAAGCCGCAACTGGCAGCTGCTCTGAGCTGAGCTGAGGCGGCGTCTGCGTCTGTGTCTGCGGCACAAGCTGTTGATGAATATAATTTGATTCAGTTCCGGCCACAATTGCTGCCACTTTGGTTGCCCATTCACAGTTTACACAATTAACTTTGCAACAGGCTAACTGGCTAAATGGCCAACTTGACTGAGGACATTTGTGACAGGAGAGATTGCAGCTGTCCCTTTTTGGGTTGCTGTTGCTGTTGCTGCTGTTGCCGAAAACTAGTTGTCGTCCTGTTGGTGGCTGCTGCCAAACTCACTTGTTGCACAATGCGCAACGAACGCGGCAGCACGAAAAATAGTGCTGCAGTCTCTGTTGGCGCTGGCGTTGCCGTCGGCGCCAGCATCGCTGCCAACTACTACAACTACAACTGCAGCAACAGCAACAGCAAAAGCAGCACAACTACCAACTACAACTACGGCAAATTCGACAAAAATGTCAGGAGACACCCACCAAACTACACAAGGCACACCTTACCCCGCCCCCGCCCATAGCCGCCTCCTGTTGCTGAGCACAACCAACCAACCGAGTGCAGCCAAATGTAGCTGCAAAACTCAAACCCAGTCAAATGCCTTGCTCACACACACACACACCAGAGACACCCACACACACACACACGTGCATTGGAATGGGGTTAGTTACCCCTCCCCCTCCTGCTGTTCCGAGCGTCGTCTATTCGTTTCCCTTGCAGCAAAAACTACCAAAAGCGCCCGACGCCAACAACGACGTCAACGAAGCGACGAAACTTTTTTCGAGCACACGAAACTTTTTCAGCACAAAATAAAATGCAGCGACGCCGGCATCAGCATCAGCGACGACGACGACGACTGCTGCGACGACGACGACTACGACGAAGTCAAACCCAAGCTCCCACGCCCACTCCACCCACCGCCCACAAAACGTGCTGCATTTTTTTTACGCTCTTCTTCTGCTTTTTCTTTTTGCTCCATTTTGTTTTTGTGTATTTTGCTGTTTGCTTATACCGCACACCCACCCCCCACACACACACATACACTTAACTGCCTCGCCCTCACCCTGTGCACACGCACATTATGTGCATTTTTTCTATATATCTTCGGGGATTTTCTTTTTCTCCTTTTTTCTATTTCACTGCATTTTGCCCAATGTTCTTAGGCGCCGCTACTCGCTCTCGATCCTTGTGCTCGTCTGCCACCCGCCCCCACACTACCTCGTCTGCCCTTTGCCTCCACCCACTGGCTACCAATCGACAGCCTCAGCCGCGTTAACTTTCTGCTTTTTCGTGCTTCTGCTTCATTTTTTCTCAGCCCAAAAAAAAAGAAGAACACAACGAAACGTGCAAAAACGGGCCAGAAAATAAAAAAAGGGAGAGAGAAAGAGAAGGAGAGAGAGAAAAAAAGGAAATGCAACAAATACAGTAAAGAAATGCTACGTCTTGCCGCCGTCCCCAGACCCAGTCCCAGTTCGGACGCACATTGTTCTGCCTCTTACCTTGAGGGGCTCGAGAGGCAGAGGGGATGACAGACAACATACACACATACACACTCTCACAAAACTGACTTCCTGGCCGTGCTTGGACACAGGGTCTCTGGCCGGCCGGCAGCTCGGCCCGTCGTGCATCCTGCTCACACCGCACAAAAGAAGCTACGGCTAAAAAAAAGGCCAAAGGCAGCCAACCAAAAAATCTATTTTCCAATTTCTGAGCACGAAACGACACGAAACTAACCCACCAACCTCATCCCAACTCGCCCACTTGTGGCGCTTCTCCACACACACACACACATGGACGTTTCGTGTGCACCAATACAGCTGCAGTTTGACTAAGGAATTTGGTTGCGTCCTTGCTGAGCTGCAGCGACGCGTCGCTGTCGACGTTGCCATAGCACGAAGTGTCAGCGGCAGTGGCAGAGGCAGTACCAGGCAACGCTTCCTTCGTGCTTCGCTGCAGCAACGTCGTCGTGGCCACAAACAACAACAGCAACAACAACAAGGAGCATGCGGCGCGAAATACTCGCATAGTGGAAGGCGGAGGACTCGTAAAAATGTAACCTAAAAACCGCCAGAAAAAATGCTACGCAACAACAACAACAGCGGCAACAGCAACAACAACAAGAAATGCGTGGAATTTGCAGCGTGCCAGGAAGCAGCCAAAGGAGAAGGGCAAGGAAAATATAAAAAAAAGAGAGAAGAGAAAAATGAAAATGAAAAAAGAAGGAAGTTAAGGAAAATAAAAAGGCAGTCGCAGTGCTGCCTAGAACTAGTGGGGGGATTGCGAGGGGGAGGAGTAACCATTGCGTAGTCCATAAAATCCTGTGTAGGATTTGGTGCGGGTGGCACTCCCTGCTGCCCCATGTGGTCTGACTTGCCTGCCCACGCACACAGCTGTTGCAGCTAGCTGGCTGCCTGACGACGACGTTGGCGTCGTCGTTGGAGTCGCAAGAGCCGTCGTAGTCTTCGCCCTCGTCCTTCTCCTCATCCTCGTCTTCATCTCATCGTCGTCGTCGTCGCTTGTTGCATGCATCCTTCTTTGCAGGCGCATCGCATAAAAATGCCTTCTTACAACGACAACAAGACGAGGATGAGGATGAAGAGAAGGAGGACTCCCACTGCCACTTCCACTGCTGTTGTTGTTGTTACGGTAATCGAAAGATGCGCCCAATATACGGAATAGTCGCACTAGAGACGCCACAACAAGTACAACAAGTGTACATAAAGCGCACCCAAATGCGGCAAGTCTGAGTGTGAGTGCAGTGAGTGAGTGCGGCCCACAATATTGCCCAGCACCTGCTGATTCGTTTTTCTTGATACACACACCCACCCACATTCACACACCCACAGACACTCGCACAACCTAAGAGACACACACACACCCATGCGCTGACACTTTCGCTCTGCGCTTTGCCTCCCAATCGCTCTTTCTCTTTCACTCTCTGTCTTTCTCTCACTCGCACTTAGCTTCGACAGAGTCCTCTTTCTGTTACTCGCCCTATTTTTTGTTGTATTTCTTTTTAGTATTTCCTTGTATTTTTTTTTTGAAATTCTAGCATTAATTGTATTTTTTCGTAGGTTCCCCATTACTATGGGAGACTAGGATTGAGGTATATTTTATAGTTAATTGCAGGTGGCCAGAAAATAGAGAAGGGAAGTTAAAATTTGTTATAAATAAGAACGAATCTTATTTTGTTTCTTTATAGAACTTATAAAATAAATTCCTTAAAAATACAATAATATAAATATTATAAATCATCTTACAATTTTTTGCCCTGTAATATATATAATATATAGTACACGTAGTCTCTAATTGAACAGAATCTTTTTTTAATTTTTGTATTCCATATTCATTTTTATTAATCTGTTTATTTATTATTTTGTCTGTTCAATTTTTCGGTTCAATTGATTTCATTTTCAAGACGAAATTTAATTCTTGCTGAAAACTTATTTATCAATAAATATTTAATAATCCTTAAACAGATCAGATGTTAGATCTAGTTTTATCTTTCTATATTATTTTTTTCATAAGCACTAAACTACATATATCTTCTATTACAATTGAAATTCTTCGATCTATACATATAAATAAATAATATTGTACCATATTTTACTTTCATTCCATAAAAAGTCCAATTTATTTTCCCTGCCTCCCCTACATTCTCGTATATGTACTGCTTAACTTTGCTCTACTACAATCTGCATGGTGGCAACTCAGGCTGGATACATCTGAATCTACAAGTGGTATATCCCATTACAATCAAACACGACGCCACCACTGATTGAGCAATTGCGCGCAGAGCAACAGAGCGTCGTCAGCCGGTGCAGGAGAACGATGCAACAGGCAGCAGGAGCTGAGCAGAGGCCACATGCCCCACACCCAGTCACCAAGGGGGCAGGGGGGAATGAGGTTGTCCTGGCATGGTTTGGCATCTTCTTCGATCTAACCGAAAAACACGAACCCCGTTGGGTGGGCGCAAAAATGCAACAACAACAAAGAGAAAAAGTAGGGAAAAAAGAATTCGTTTTCGTCGGAGACGAGCAACGCTGGCAACAGCGTCGAAAATCGGCCACAAAAACAGCCACGCCAGAAACGTCGCCAAGTACAGCAACAACGAGACGGAGGAGGAGAAGTTAGGGGAACAGAGAGAGAGGAGATGAAGGAGGGAGAGCAGAAGCAGGCAAAGAACGAGGACGACGCTGACGACGATGGCATTGCTTGTTGCTCGTTGGCTCGGCGCTTTCGGCACTGCGCATTCGGCTGTAGGTGCCTTTTCGGCTTGCTGTGGCCGAACAACGGAGCGTGGGCAACTGGCCAGCGCCGGGTGGGGTGGGGTGTGGTAGGGGGTGGGTTTACTTCATCGCATTCGGCAGTCGTCGTCGTCGTTGTCGTAGTCTGCATTTTTATATTGTGCAATATATTTCGTAGGGACACATCGTAGCGTCCTCGTCCTCGTCCTCGTCACTGTGTGCGTGCGCTTAAGTGTGCTTCGTTATTTCGTATAGAACTTCGTTTTGGGCACACACACACACACACATACATACACAGACACACACTCACACTGCGCACACAGCCTGGTGCAGCTAAAAACTTACCCAAACCCAAATCCAACCCTAAAGCCAGACAACGATTTTCCGCAGCTTCGTGCAGCAACGACGCTGCCGCATGCCACCCCCTTGACGCCCACAAACGGGCCACCCGTCGAGTGGCAACAAAAATTGTCGCTGGAAAAATGTGCTAAGGGTTTGGCTAAGGCAGAGGGTGGGCAGAGGGTGAGGAAGAGGAGGGGGCAGTTTTGGGTGTAGGGGCAGCATTGGAAGCGCTGCTGGCAGTGCGGGAATGTCAACTAGAAACAAGGACGATAAGCATTATGGAGCGCATTGAGGAAGTAATTGAGTGCAAGGGACACGGACACGGGTGGGCGGGGACGAGCACGAATCAGGCGCAGTGTGGCTGCAAAGGGAAAAAATACAGAGGGCAACAAGAACAACAACAACAAAAGGCATTTAGCATTTTAATGCAGGTGCCTGCTGAGGGCGCAGCGGGGGAGGGACGTGTGCCTGGGTGGCGAGTTGCCGGCAACGTGCTAAACGTGCTCAAAAACCGAAATGAGAGTGTTTCACAGGACGAAGGATAAGACTGACTCTGCTTCGTCCACGTCGACGTCGACGCCGACGCCCAGCAAGAAATGCAATAAGCAGAGAGAGAGCAAAAAAAGGGGAGAAGGCGGCAACGTTAAAAAAATTGCAATTTATGTTAATTTTTCTTGGTGTTTGCTTTAGCCCCCGACGACATCGTGTCTCTATAGCTATAGCTATAGCTATGGCTTGGCTATGGCTATATCTATGTCTGCATCTGTAGCCTCGAAGGTGTTTGGCCACTCTCCCAAGCCGACAGGGCTCGAGCAGAGCTTTGCAGTTTGTTTATTTTACTTTGTCATATCCTTCGCTGCTATATACACGTCCCCCACACCCTTCCCCTGCCTTTCATTACAAGTGAAACATATGGTAAGCCTGGTAGAGGCAGCAACTTATGCTGATTAGGAGCGACTAAAGTCAATTTTCATGTCGAACTTTTTAGCCATGGCGCACACACTTCATTTACCGTTTAACGGTAAATCCCATTTGTGGCACTATATAGGTAGGGGTACTATGTAGAGATGATAGTAAAGAAAAATGCTAAGCACTTACATCAGCACAAGGGAGCTGTGTGTGTGTGAAGGAATTGGCTGGAAGATGACGCAGCAGCAGCAGCAGCCTGGAAAAATCTCATTCACACCAGGGATAGTAATATAAATACATGTGTATGTGTGTGTGTTTATATATAATTTGTGCTTGTGGGTGTACAACAACAGCAACAACTGCAACTGTAACATGCACAACAACAACAAATTATTGGACTTATTGGCTTTGGTTCTTTTGCAGAGAGCGCGCGCGGAGTTTTTTAATTGGATTTTATTTAGGGATGACAGAGGTGGAGAGGGGGCGTTATTGAAAGGGGGTAGTTGCTAAGGGAATGGGTAAAGTCAAAACGTTTTTGGGCCACTCACCCACAATGTGCAGCATATCCTTGGACCACTTCATTAGCTCGCGCTTGATGAGGCGTCGTTCCTGCTGGCAGCGGGCAAACGAGCAGTCCGCCATCTTGCGCACTATCTTCCTCTCCCTATCTCCCTCTCTCTGTCTGCTTGCTTGGCGGCTTAATGCGGAAATTACTTTTGCTGCAACTGTACCTGCAAAAATGGAGAAACGAAAAAAAGCCGCGATTAGCAACAAATTCAACTGGAAATTGTTTAATTTATAATGCGCCATTTAGCGAGCAATATAGCGCAGATATATATGCACCTACATATGCACATATGTACATGCACATATGTACATGCACACATATATATTGTGCATATGCCTATATCAATATACGTTCTTGCTGCTGTTGCTGTTGTTGTTGCTGCTGCTGTTTTCATTTTCGAGTCGCCTGAGAAATGATTAAACGAGTTTTATTTCAAGGTTAGCGCGAAAACACACACACACACACATAAAACCTGTTGCACTTTTTTCATTTTATTATTATTATTAATTCATATGCTGAAAAATATTTTGTTCACTTGTTTTTGTTTTAGTCTCTTTCTTGTTTAGTTGCATTCTTGCCTTGTTTGTTGTAATAGTTTTAATAGTTGTTTTTGTGGTTTTTATTTTGTGGCCGTTGCTTCTGCTTTTGTTGTTGCTGTTGCTGTTGCTGTAGTTGTAATTGTGGGGCTTTTACTATTCGGTCAGCTACCAGTTTTCGATATTTCCTAGTTACACAAAACGAGACAACTTCAGTTGTTGTTGTCATCGCTTTTTAATCTGACTATTATACTAATTTATTCAACTACCGCCGTCATCTCGACGGATGTCGTTGGCATTTGCATTCATTTTGTTTTTTTTTTATACTGAAAATGGGCGGGATAATGCATATGACTTATAAAAATACTATATAGATATAGTTTTATATATATTCTTGATCGTCGTGCTGATGATACTACAAATACGTCGCACAATTAGTGTTGTTTATGGAATTTGTAACAAGTTCTCTGCAAATCGTGCAGGGAATTCGCAGTTCGAATTTATTTATCGATCATCTCATTTCATCTTGTAATGCCGTAAATTGTTGCAACGTGTTGGTTTTTCATAATTGCCACGCGAATGTCATTTTAATTGTTTTGTATTTAGCAAAATCTTTCCGGTTTCTTTCCTTTTCGTCTCCCCTTTTTCCTCTCTTTCTGTCTCTATCTGTTTATTACGGCCTCGGCCGTTTTTCATGCTACTTATGAGTGGAACCTTGCCGGCAATTGGCAGCACTTGTTGGTCAGTCTGCACAACCTGCTCGTCCAGCCCCCAAAAGTAAATTACAATAGCCACAAGAGAAAAGAAGAGGGAAGAGAAGAGAAGAGAGAGGCTCACGCATAAAGACAGTGGAAAACTAATTGAGATTCTAATATCAGATATGCCCTGCTACTAACATGGGCGCCTAGACAAAGGCAACAGACTGACGTTGTGGTCCCTTGCAAAAACTGGTAGCCAAAGTCAGTTGCGAAGATTGTTCTGGGTCTGAAGCTGGAGCTGGGCCCCATATGACGCTGCTGGTGCTGGTGATGAAAAATTACTCGCTGCCAACGCTGGAGGCAGGCAATGCCAAAAGTGGCCGCTTGCAAGTCAGCTAGAGGGGCAGGGGGAATTGGCAGTTGGCGTGCAGTAGCCACCGTGGCGGTGGGTGTGTCAAGTGAGCACGCGGCAGCAGGCAGGCAGGCAGCCAGAGCAGCAGCTGATGATGGACGTTGATTATGATGGACGTTGCTTGGCAGCGGCAACAGGCAGCAATTTGTTGCTTCCTTCGGCTGAAAGATTGAGCGATTCGCCAGCGCCAGCCCAACGCCTTTTTGGTATTATTTTAAATATTTTCATAATTTAGAGAAGTCTCTGTCTGCAGCTCTGCTATTTACATAGAAAACACAATTTGCAATTATGTCTGCCGGTTTTTTCAGCTGCTGTCGATGATTTCTTTGCTCTGAGCCCAAAATGCAAGCTCAACGCTTCCTGTGTTTGCGGGGGGAGTGGGACAGGTAGAGAGAGAGAGAGAGAGAGAGAGTCTTGAGTTAAGCCCCAAAACGATACAGATTCCTATGCAGATACAAATTGCTAGCAGCTACAGATGCAGCAATAGAATCAAATACAGATACAGCTAAAGCAAATATATACAGATACAGATATAAAACTGATACACATACATACACAGCAATAGCTATAGATACATTTACAGATACATTTACAGATACAATTGCAATGTAATCTGACTACGTGTTACAGATACTGAAGAGCCCGGAGAACTCATTCAATCGAACGTTCTGTCGCTCGTTCGTTCGGTCGTTCTATAATGAATGCAACAAGTATCTGTGGCTGTCTGTCCCACTACCTCCCCCCGCCTCTCTCTCCACTGCCCCTTGCTGTATCTTTGTCACTCTGTCTCGCTCTATCGCTGTCGCTGTCGCTATTGCTCGCTCGCATGCATTTGATTTCATAAATAAATTTTTGCAAAATATCAAGGCCGGATTGCAGCTTGAAACTTGTAGCCATATAATACACAAAGCAGTATGCACACTCACACTCACAAACCCTCACTAAGAAAAACACAAAAAAACAAATTCGAAAACAAATAAAATAACAAAAAAAAAATGACAGCAACGACGACGCAATTTATTGGCTTCAAAGGTACAAGATAGAACAGAATCAAGTGTCTGGCATGGAAAACGAGTTCATTTAATATCGGCTAGATGCAGTGCTATACTACCATATATTATATTTAGTATAGGGTATATGTTATATTGGGTACGTGTTTACTCTGGGGACAAAGTGCACATTTCGGCCAACCAGTTTCGCCTACAATACTCAATAATTCTCCCTCTCTCCCTGTCTCTCTCTCTATATTTCTCCCTCTATCTCTATCTATCTCTTTTCCTCTCTCGCTCAAGTTCTGAGCCGAAATATAATTTCGTTAATTACTTTTGACTTGGAATCGTGGCCAATGTTAAACCTTGAAACCGTTAGCCATGATTTCCATTGTTGCAATTGGTTGCTCGATATATCTACATATCGATTGTACAATGTAGCGTAAGATATATGGTAGCTGTGGTTGCGAGTTAAGTTTTTTGTTATTCTAAATAAACAATTTGCATTTAATTTATATGTAGGTGCTGTTGTTGTTGCTATACTTCGAGTGTTTATCGCGCATTTATTTATCGCAAATTGATGAAATCTCTGTAAAATCGGTTTATTGCAAAAGGCGGAAACGATCGATTACATTTGTTTTATCACCCTCTCGGTTCCCATCATTTTATTAATTATGTGCACTGATTTTTTCCATTGCTAGTTCACTTTCTAGAAATTTGATTATAAATTATTTTGCACATTTTACATGTTGTCCGACGACGACCTTCAGTTGTCTTCGCTGTTCGCACATAGATTACCGCATTGCCAATTAAATTATGTGTGTTTCATTAAGCTAAACATGTTAATTGCGCCTGATGAGTTTCGGTTAGTTAATAACAATAGCAATAATCGTAAAATCTGAATCTCGTAAAATATGGAAAGTGATGTATACAGCAGTTGATTGAAGGTTAGCGAATAGTTGAGTTTACTGCAAATCCATTTAGTTGGCAGAGGAAGTTTCAGATTCTTCTCTTGAATTTGTTTTCATTTCAAATTATTCATTTGCCTCGTCATATTACATTCAATATACTCTGTGGTTGGCTTTACATGAGTACAATAATTAAATATAATCAATTGTGACGCACAGGTTGCTTATTTCATAGGTCCCATTGCACTTCATACGGGGCCATCGACACCAAATCCTTGTACCCAGTGCCATCATCGGTTGAAAATAACATTAAATGGTTATCAAGGCGTTATGGGAAGTAAGCGATAATATTCCTTAAGATCTCTAAAGAAAACTACGCATTATAATTTTTGAAAGATGTGTATTATACTATTTCTGTATTACAGGCGTTAACATATAAATATATTTAATTTAATCTCTCTGAATACAGGGAAAATTAGCATTATGTATTATAGATCTCTGAAATCTCGCTTATCAGACTCGACAACTACAATAAACATGGTTTATTTAATTTTATGTATCTGCTAGTATTTCTAGTACCTTTTAATAAGTATTCCATTTTGCTCTCGCATTACACAGATCTATTACTCATGTTCGTTTTCGGAGCACAGGGAAAATTCCATTTGATTTTGATTAAAATTCGTCATCGTCTAATTGGAAATTCATAAAATCATATGTATTTAGTTGTAATTACGCTATGATTCATTGAATTGAATCCAGCTTCGGACTATTACAATACAAATCTTAACTGCAATCGTAACATTAAAGTTAAACCTATTAAAAATACGCGTGTATAGACCTAAATGAAATGTACAATCCATTTAGAACTTGACTTGACACTGACTGCGACTTGTGCATGGACAGTTAAGTACTTCCTCTGCTGAGGCAGAGGCCTCGCCTCGATGAGCTCTTCCGTTGTGGCAACAAGAACGATTTGCCACCTTCGTGCGGCATCTTCGATAAAAGATCATTGCCCATTGGTGTGAGTACTTACTGTTCTTGTTGTTCTTCTTGTTATTATTGTTGTTGTTGTGGTAGTTATTGTCGCCGTTTATTGTGCACGACTGCGAGCAACAACAATGACAACTCTCACCTGTTGGTGTCTTGGCGCATGCAACAAGTGCAACGCCAGCAACATGCAACAACTGAGGCAACATGAGCACGCGCCAACAACAACAACAACAACAACAATAACAACAACGATTGCTACGAGGCAACACCAACACAATGACAGGAAGATCGAAAACGAAACCAAAGTCGCTGCCTCAGTTGCCTCAGCTGCCTCCGCTGCTGGCTAACTTACTGGCCAGAGCCGGCCTGCCTGCCTGGCTGCTTGGCTCAGTTACAGTAACACACATTCGGCTCAGTGGTTGTTGCTGTTGTTATTGCTGCTGTGGCAAGCTGCCTTGCCATTGTATGCAGCGAAGCGCATTTCCATTTCTAACGTTGATCTGCGATCTGCAACAGCCACGACAAACACAGCCCGCGCTGCATTCGCAGTCACAGTTAATGTTGCTGTTGTTGCTGTTGTTGCTGTTGTTGTTGTTACTGGCTGCTTGACTGGTTGCCCGAATGGCTGGCTGTTTGCCTGACTGCCTGGCAGTAAGGTCGCCATTTGCCATGGCGGTCGATCGCGGCTCGTTCATGGCCCAACTCACCTACAAACCGACAAGCCAAAAAGACAAGTTTGCCCGTTGCTGCTTTGCCGTGTTGCTTTTTGCCATTGGACTTGCTCTTGGCTTTGAGTTTTATTGGTTGTTTGGCTATTGGCTGATTTATTATACGTACCTCCGCGCGTGTGTGTTTCTTTTTCAGGCCCCCTCCATGCCTGTACGCACCTTGCCCCTTGTGGCGCTCTTGACCCTAATGCAACTATGAAAACTATCCTCGCTAACAGTCAAGCGACAACTTTCGGCTGTAGATTCGATTTCCTATCCAACAGGTCCGAATTGATTGCATAAGCGATGATGCCCAACATGTTAAAGGATGCAGAGGGTGGGCTGGAGGTGAGTTGGCCCCGGCACTGTCGCACGAATGAAGTTAAATGCCGCTCAAGGATGCTAAATGTGGCATATCGAAATGTTTTGTCTGTATTCCTCCATGTGAATGCTATTGAACCAGCGGCATTGTGTCACTGTGTGTGTGTGTGTGCGAGTGTGTGCCAAACTGTTGCATGCAATCGGGATAGAGAGAGACGGAGAGAGAGAGATTGGTGGGTGGAGGCGCTGCAACAGTTTGTAGACAACGATTCTATTTGCTGCTGGCATGTGGCACATTTTCGACGTGTTTTGTGCGCATTTCGGCAGCAACAACAACTACAGTTGCTGCAGGAACAGCAACAACAACAACACTCAGAGAGTCCTTTTCTACATTTAAAGCAGGCAGTGGCTGCTGACTGTCAGCCCAACCGAACCCATCCCAGTCACATTCACAGCCACAGCCACAGCCCGTCACGCGTTGCAGGAAATGTGAAAACAACGTTACGAAACTTTTACTTTGCACTCAGCTCGATGCGCAACAGGAGGCAGCGCCACAATCACACACACAGTGCACCAACAGTAGTGCAACAGCAGCTGCAGCTGCGAGTGCAACCCCCACTCCCAACCCCTAGTCGAAAAAAGAAAACAAGAACGAAAAAAAGAACAAGAACATTGGCTTTGCTTTGGCTTTGGCTCTGCTTTTGACTCTGCTGCTGCTTCTGGTTTGGTTTTGGTTTTGGTTTTGGTTTTGGTTTTCGTTTGCTTTTTTTGGCTGCCATCCTCACTCTCTCTTTCTCTCTCTTACTCTTTTTTTTGCATTTGCGATTGGAAGTCGGTTGAATCGGCAGGGGGTCGGGGGAGTAACAGTTGCTTTTGGGGTGTTGCTTCGTAGTTTTGCTTCGTTCTCATCTATTTAGTTTCTTTCTTCACATATATTCGGGTACAACGACTTGTTGCTCTGTGTCTGTGTGCGTGTGTGTCTGGGTGTGGCAGCTGTATTCGGGCACATTGCACATGCTACTTGCCACACGGCGCCGTATGGCACTTGCTGCACGCGTTACGTATACGACCTGTGTATGCCGCTCTGCTGTCATATATGGCTATGTTTTATGATGTCAGTTTTGGGTTTTATTAAAACTGCCCTGAGATATGAGCTAGCACGAGTGCTCTTCCCCTCCTTCCTATCCCCTTCCCCTGCCTTGGTGCTGCATCGGTCGCTGCTGTGTGAATGCAATTTGGTAAATGTAATGCAAAATTTTTTAATAAATACGTAAGCAGGCAATATGCATAAGCATTATCGCTTATGTGCTGACACATTGCGCATACGCCGTGTGGCATCAGTTGTCGCTACTGTCGCTGCTGGCGCTGCTATTGCTATTGCTGCTGCTGCTGCTGCTTATCAGAAAACCAAAAGTGCAGGCACTTTTTAGTGCATGCAACGCCTTTGCAATTGAGGTCACCTTGAATATTATCAAATTTCGCCCGAAATGATTAACTCGGCAAACACAAAACTGTGCGCCTATTCCCACTCTCCGACTGTCTCAAGTTATATAAAGAATAAAAGCGAGCGCGAACAGCAACAACAACAGCTGCAACTACATTAACAACACTAACAACAACAGAGTGCACTTATTCGCCTGCGAAACCTTATCTTTGTTACAAAAACGCAACGGGCACGACGACGATGTTGTTGATGATGATGAATTTGCCCTGATTTCGACACAAAAATAAACAAAAAACACAAAACGGCGCAATGAAAAAGTCGAAAAAGAAACAGCCATAGCAAGCAGAGAGACAGCAGAGAGAGAGAGAGAGAGAGAGAGAGAGAGAGAGAGAGAGCGAGAGAGAGATACAAAACTAAAAATAAGAAAAACAGTAAAAGAAACGCGTCTCGAATGTTAGAAAAAAAAGAGAACGAGACGAAAACAAAAATGAACTCAGTAAAGAAATAGCGAAAAAAATAGATAAGGCGAAATTGAGTCAAGCCAAGTAAGCAAACGAGAGAAGGCAGCCAGAAAAACTTCGCATGCATCACAGCCACAGCAAGAACTATAACGAAAATTATGAAAAGCGACAATTACAGTAACAACAACAACAAGTACAACAATATGTAAAACAAAAACGAACAATGCAAGCCAGCAACAAAATGAAGCGCGTGTCTGAGCGGGGCAGGCCGCAAAGGGGCTGGCAAATATTTTTCAGCAGTTGTCTAAATAACAACAAACGACATCGGCCTCAGTGCCAGAAAGCAAACGAACTAAATTGCTAAAAAACAAAATGTCCACAAAAACACAGCAACAACAACAGCAAGAGCAACAAGAACAACAACGGCAACAACAACTAATGAAAATAAACGAAAACGTAACAAAAATCAATTGTCGCCAACCAAACGTCAATACAAGTGTCCATGCAATTGTGTGTTGCTGTATGTGTGTGTGCTTCGACTGTGTATCGTCAAAAATAAAAAGAGAAGAAAGAAAAACATGCAGTCACAATTGGAACTATTTGCGAGCAGCTGGTGGCAAGCGGGGCACAGCGGGGGCATCGGGCCATGCATTTAATTGCTGCGGCGGCCGTGCAAACTGAGGCAGAGATAGAGAACTCTGTGGGAGAGGGAGAGAGACGCGTACAGAAAGAGAGAGAAAGAGAGAGAGAGATTAAAAGGAGATGGTTTGAAGGGACTCAAGAGAGGAAAGTGGACATAAAGGAGGAAGAGACAGGAGGAGGAGGTTTCAACGGAGTAGTAATTAGAGTGAAAAAAAGGAGAGGAATATTAATGAGAGAAACAAAGACAAAGAGAGCGAGAGAGAGGGAGAAAGGATAGAGAACGAAAGCGGAAAGAAAGAGAGAGCAAAATATAAAGATAAGCGAGAAAACATCTCAATGAAAGAGAGCACGAGTCGGGAAATCTCTGGAGAAAGGTGGAAAAAAATTAGTGTTAAACAGAGAGCGAGAAAAATACGACAGAGAGAAGAGGAAAGAGAGAGAAAGAGGAATGTGTAATAGAAAAAGACAGAAAAACGCGATAGGATTAGAAGTGAAAGAACAGAGGGCAGACAGTGTAAGAGAGATATAGAGAGAAGAGAACAAAGAGTACATGTGGCAAGAACAGGGGAAGGAGTAGCTGCAAACCACTTCAATTCAGATATCTGATAAGCTATTATATTTCACAAATTTTTCTTTTTGGACAATGAGTAATAACTTGGCTATCTATAAGGCGGGTTATGCATTATTTTCTAATCAGTAACTTTTACATAACCTTTAAAATTATTAAACTTCTAAAGATAACCTTCATCTTGTTAACTCTGGTGAAAACCTCTTTTTATACCCTTCGACCATTGAAAATGTTCAAAAAAAGGTATACTAACTTTGTGCAAATGTATGTAACAGGCAGAAGGAGGCGTGGGAGACCCCATAATCTATATATATTCTTGATCAGGATCACAAGCCGAGTCGACTGAGCCATGTCTGTCTGTCTGTCTGTCTGTCTGTCTATCTGTCTGTCTGTGTGAACGCACAGATCTCGGTTATTATAAAAGCTAGAGTTACCAAGTTGGCAGGAAGACTCCAGTGTACTATAAGCAGATCAAGTTTATTTCAAATGTTAGGTGCCACGCCCACCGCCCCCACAAATAAATAATTTAATTTTTGAACTCAATTTGTAAGCGCTGTATAAAAGATACAACTTTCTGATTTTAACATATACTAAGCTGAATGAAATATCTACGTAGTGTCCAAATCACAATCCGATCGAACAATAAACACAGAAGTTATTTAAGAAAGTATTAGAATAAAACCAAGTGCTTCTGTCAGCTAACAAGGGAGGTGGGAGAGCGCGAAGCGCGAGCGCCATCTATCGGGATTAATTTCATATGCATATGTGTATGAATTTAACAAATTAAACTACACGGGAACATTGGTCGAAGGGTATCCCACTGTCGCGTTTTGCGCGACTGTTGCTCTCCTTTCTTATATGATCCCTATACAATTCTGTGTTATTTTCTGCATCTCGTACTCACTGCTGGCTGTTAAAGTTCCTTTACAGTTAAATTAGACTGAAATTAATTCAATTCATTTCAATAAAGTTTCACAGATCAGACTATCAAATAAACATGCTGCAAAATAATTCATTGAAATATGAAGTATTTACACACTTACAAAGGTCTCACATACTCGTATCTTCGATTTTTACACAATCGTATTAAACTAGTGAAAGAACGATATGTGGCGCAAAACGAATGATATTAACCAACCCTGAGAGCAACAAAAAACATTTTTGAAGTGCCGAAAACTTGTTGCTCTCAGCACACGAATAACGGTAAATAAATAAACGAATAATGTTCAATCATAGCTGCTGTGTGAGTGTGTGTGTGTGAATAATACAAAAATACGAACATTATTGAATTTTATTCGCGAATGAATTCGCATATGTATTTGCAGTTTGGCCTGTAGGTGAATTAATATTGACTTTGACTAGTTTTTGTGCGGCTGCTGCGACGAGTGTTTTGGAATTGTTGCTGCTATTGTTGTTGCTCGTTTCGTGTTGCTGTGCAAAAGTTGATAAGCTCAAGGACAATGTGGAAGTTTGGCATTGCATAGCAACAATTGATGTTCTTGTTGTTGTTGCATTGCGATATTTACTCAATTGTGTTTGTACACATGGCGCGGCTATTGAGTTTGCTTTTCGGCAACAATAGCTGCAGGTTGTTGCTTATATGCCACGTCGGCCGAACAATTCTACATTAGATGTGGGGAGGGCCACACTTTGGATAAGTTTAGCAATATTTCGTTTCTTCTGACCACAGTTGCAGCTGCACCTGTTGCGAAATCTAAATTCATTGTCTTTTTTATGCAAACTACTTTACCACTCCCATACTTCCCCCCCTTTTGCTCGACGGTGTTTTACAACTCTGTGACAGAGCCAAAGTTAAATTAAAACCATTTTTTCTCAAAGTCCATTTTCACAGCATGGCGAAAAGAGAAATATCAGTGAAAAACTTTGCCAACCATTCACCCCCACCGCAGGCCGAGTTGGTCACCACCCACAGCCAGGCAAGCAGCGGCCCACTGGAAGGCAGAACAACAACTGCCTGTTGCACTTTCCCATATACCAGTAAGGCTTCCAGCTCAGCGCACTCTCTCTGTCTCTCTCGCGCTTTCTCTGTCTACGCAGCACATAAGGAAAAAAATTTGAAGAAACAAAATAAAAGCAAAGCACGTAAAGGCACAAGAAAATAGGATATACTCGTTCTGGGGCCACCCCAAAAAGAGCTCCCGCTGCGCGGCTGCTGATGCTGCTGCAGCAACAGTTTATTTTATGTAGAGAAAAGCGAAAGGCCGAGGGGCAGACGGATGGGGAAGGAGATGAGGCAAGGAGAACTGCTTGTTTTGCTTGCTTGAGATTTTCTGCGGATTTCAGTCGAAGCATGTGCAGAAAATTTGAATTTGAATTGATTTTCAATGGACTTTCGATTGAAAAAAAGCGAGAGAGAGAGGGACAGGCAGAGAAAGAGTTAGAGAAAGATAGATAAATAGCAATGAATCACAGTTAGGTATACATGCATAGTAGCTGTGTTAGCTCGTGCCAAAACTTGGACGCGACTTTGTCACAGTGAGTCACTAAGGCTGCCCGACTTGTTGCAGCAAGTTGTTGCATAAGTTGCAGCCACGGCAACGACTGCTGTCGAGTGTTTCTAATCCAATCACACGAACAATGGCAATGCAAATGCAACGCAGCAGCAGCAGCAGCTTGGCTGCAATTTCCTTTGTCTAGCTGCGAGGGGCATATGCAACGCGCAGACGAGAGAGATAAAAGTGCTGCCTTGCCGCACAGTGTTGATGGTCAAGGTCATGAACCTGTTTCAATAACTAGTTTCCACACACACCCAAGTAGGCAGACAGACGGACAACAACAACAACAACGATGACGACGACGACGATGATTGTGTGTTGCAAGTGGGCAACTGTAGCTACTTGGCTGCTGCTGCTGTGCTGCTTCTACTTGCCTACTCTAATGCTAATCCTGGCAGCTTTGCATGCCATGACTAATCGCTCTAATGTTCGTTGTGGCTGCCAGTGCGAACAAGTTGCTGCGAAATTAAATTTCAATTTACTCAAATTAAAGTTGCAAAGTTGCCACAAGCGGAAGCCAAGACCCGCACACACACACACGGTCACACACATATAGGCAGAGTGACTAGTACCCTCATATATGGCAGCTGGCACAAGGACAAGCCCGCGCGTGGCGACAAATCGCATATATATATTTATCGGTTAAGCATATGGAAAATAAAAAGAAAAACTTTGTGCGTGGGCGTCCACCTGACTGATTCATTGTTCTGTTTTCTTACTGTCCCCTTCCTCCACCCTGCGCCTCCACTGGCCCCGCCTTATTACCGTGTCCCATGTCAGTGTCGTAAATTGCGCAAAATGAATTATTCGAAATCAAAATGCCGTTCGCACAAAGAGAATCGTTACGCGGAATGACGCTTCCGTCTGTCGACGTTGTAGCGTTATTAGAAGCGCATTAATTAGAAATCTTTATTAGTTTAATTCTCTGCTTCGTCTTCGCCCCTCTTTTTATTTCACATACAATAAATTTGACGCGACAGTTGTGCATAAATTGCATACAAATAATGATTTCCGCGAATTTTTTGTGTATTTTCACTGTAGCGCAGTCTGACAAAGACGCACATTCAAAAATAGAAGCAACAACAATCAGAATTTCTTCATCACTTGCTGCCCATATTGATAATTGTGCATTTGATGCCCATTTTCGTATGTCTTTGTGTGTGTGTTTGCGTGAAAGCAAATATGGTCCAAACACTTGTCGGTCTTCGAAACCTATTTATGTATCTTTCCTACGCAGATTTCAATGTAGCTTTTGTTCTCCAGAATGTATTTTTCAATTACAAAAATCTATTTGTAGATCATTTAAGTTTAGGTCCTTTTTTATTACTTTTCTTTTCGGAATACAGCAAATTTTTATTTGTAACGAGAGCAACAGTCCCGCAAAACGCGGCAGTGGGATAAAAAAGGGTATAAAAATGTTTTTGAATATAAAGACGCCTCAAACATTTCTGAAAAGGTTGAAGACATGAAAGTTATAAAATAAATAGAATTTACTTATTATTGTTATACATTTCAGGATGCCAAATACTTTGTTTAGGGCTATCTTATCATAATGCATTATTTAATATTGTATTATTTACTATAAAACGTGGATATTAATCACAAGCACCCAACTATTTTCGAAGCCAAAGCCTCCACCTCTCACTCTTCGCAATCCCAGCTGATTTCGCAATTTACTCACAATCTAGAGAAAAAACTCGCTTTGTAAAGAGAGAAGAAACATTTAAAAAAACTCAAGATTCTGAGTGCAAATGGAGAGGGAGATAAAAAGAGTGGGAGAGAGAGCGATAGAGAGACAGAGATGAAGAACCTGTAAATTGATGTAATTCTAATTACCAGATTTTATTATCAGAAAATTGAAGCTTTCCTAATGGAGATCCTCTTGAAATCCGAAAAATGAATATTTTATATTATTGAATAATTTATGGTAAATTCCAGAATGTGTAAAAGTATAAATTTATTTCACAATCTTCGCAAAGATCCTTATGATTGATCTTTCCAAAACTAATAATTAATTAACTTCAGAATGATCGTATGATGATTGCTGTGACATTCACCCAATAAAACTAATGTACCACATAATACCCTACAAAAACCGAATAGGAAGAGAAACGTTATACTATATATATACACATATGTACATACGTATATACTTTAATAACGAAATAATTCACTGAAATATGTTTGAAATGCAATCAAAATATTATTTTTACAAACAAATTCCCTGACCTTTTAGTGCACGCACAGTGCGGTGCATAATGCAATTGCAGTGCACGCACACACATACGTAGGAATACATGTGTGCACGTATGTATGTACATATATATACGTATACATACATATGTCTGTATTTTTATATATACGTAAATCGTATACAAAGTGGAACTTACTTTTTGTTTATAGCTCACAAATTCGATAGTTGTGCAGATCGATAACATTTCCGCATGAATCCGATTGGCAGTTGTTCTCGAGTATTATCGTTTTCAGTTTGGTTTATTTTCGATTATATTGTCACAGCACTTGTTAGATTGTCAACGGGTATATTCAGCAGAGATTCACTTTAGATTTTTTGGGTTAAAAGAAAGGTTTTGTTTTGAATCGCGCGACGACTATTTTTACTGTCTTCGGGCTGTCGAAGAGGAAGCACATGTAATGCACTCACAGACACACACGCACGCACACACACGTTTAGATGGCCACGTGCACATGCACGCAGACGCGCACGCACATACACAACAAGATGTGCCTGTGCCTGCGTGTGTGTATGTGTTAGTGTGGTGATAGCAGCAGCAGCAGCAGAGGCAGCCGCAGCCGCAGCCGCAGCGGCAGCAGCAGAAAATAAATACAAATTTCGCACCGCGACCAACGTCAACAACAAACAAACACCGACACTAACAACAAGCGCAGACAACTTTACTAATACGTAAACAACAAAATCGACTAACTTCACGACGACTACGACAACGACGTCAGCGTTGACGTCGACGTTGAACGTCAGCGGCGCTGCTGACTAACGCTGCTGCTGCGCTGCTGCAATATGCACGCTGCACAACGACAATCCGAAGCTGAGGCAAAGCGTACCGAACCGTTCGAAACGACCGACAATAAAGCTGCCATCCAGCTGAGCTGCCCGGCACTGTGACTATGAGCAGCCACACAGCCAAAACTGAGCGGCGGTGGCGGTGGCAGAATGAGTGCAGCGCGCCCGATTGCTCTCCACACACACACACAGGACACACACACATGCATATGACAAAGAGTCAGCCACAATACTGCGTTGAAAAGGTCTAAGAAAAGTTTCGCTGTTTGCATGCATTTTCGCCTTGACTGAGAACACACAGCGCTCAATCGACACAATGTGTTTGTGTGTGTGTGTGTGTGCGAGAGATAGAGAGGAGAGAGACTCTTTGGCAAGAGGTAGGCTAGAGCCGGCTAGCTGGCGCAGTGTGTCAATGTATTGGTGCGCTTCATTCATGGCAGCCGGCAAAAAACGTTAAAAGCGAAATTGTTTGGGCAAAAAAACACACAACAACAACAACAGCAACATCCCAAAAAAAGAGAGGAAAAAAAGAAAATGGTGGCAAGAACGAACTCAGAGCGCAAAATGTGTCGCCCGAGCTGAGACTCAACTGGGACTCCTCGTTCTGAGTCTGAGTCGCAGACTGAGACTGAGTGAGTCGCACTGCTGTTGCTGGCGGGGAAGGCCAGCGTCGGTGCATTTTTAATTGCACTTCTGCTGCACTGGTATAGGTACACTCACACACGCACACAGACTCGTACAAACACTCACACTCATACACGTAATCTCAGCTGTCTCAGCTGGCGCTCAGTTGGAATTGCACTCATTCTGCGCCGCTCTCAGCAAAAAAAAATACACGCAAAAAACATGAAACGCCGCTGCACTCGCTCTCAGTACTTTATTTTTGTTGTTGTTGATGTGCTTGTTGTTGTTGTTGCTTTTTCTGTTAATACATTTTGTGCATTTTGTTCTCCATTTTGTAATGTTTTGAACAATTCTTTTTCGATAGCGAAAAACAAGTCCGAAAGCGAATCAACTACGCCAACTGCAACGGCAACTCCAACTGCAACTGCAACTGCGACAGCAACGACAACGACGACGGCAATTGCGACTGCGACAATGCTTTGTACTGTTTGTACTACGCGCGCTCTGGAGACGGCGACGGAGGCGCTCACTCACCGCTCGAAATGCAACTGGCGGCGATTCGCGGGCAACACGCGCCCGTTGCACATGCATTTTTTATTTAGTTTTACTTTTTCGTTATTTCTTTACGTTTTGTTTTACTTTTTTACGTTTTTTCGTTTTCGGTGCCTTCGATCTGCGTTCGCGAATGTCGAGCGCGAGAGCAAACTACAAAAAATTATTATAATTCGACGGACGGACATTGCAATTCGACGCGACTCAATTGCATGTCATTGTAGACGAATATTATGTGTGTGTTTTTTTGAGAATTTTCGGCACAGCAACTGCAGAGAGTAGTGGTTGCTAGTGGGTAGGGGGTAGGGAGGGTGCCGCATGCAGTTCGGGCTGGGGCTAAATCTCGTACTAGAACTGCGACTCGGGCTGGGGCTGCGGTTGGGGCTGGGCCTTTGGCTGAATTTAGTCGTGACTCGTTTCAAGGTCTCTCAATTAATGCGAAAATTTCGTTGTAAAAATTCATTTTCGTTGTTGTTTTTTGCATGCTTGTAACAAAATTCGTGTATAATAAATATCGTAATTGTTTTGCCATTTTTTCGTTACTGCTGTTGTTGCTTTTGTTGTTGGATTGCTTTTAATGCTTTTCTAATAAGCAAAATATTTGTAGATTTTAATTGCACTGGCAATTGTTGCCGGCGACTAACTGACCTTGGAGCTTGGTGGGGTACAGTCAAGAACTGGCATTTCAATTGGGGGCGGCGAAGGTGAATGAGGCGTGCATACTATATGTATGTATATGCAGCTTGTATGGGCCTGAGACCCTGAACGTATTCGGCTTGAATTACATCTAGGGTAAACTCGAATATATTGATGAAATTACAGAAAGAAACGCGAATCTGTTTACACAGTGTGTCATATTTTTTACGACCTTTTTTGGCTGAAGAAGGAATTAAAGAAAGTTCTGAATTCCTGTAATTTAATTCTATAATTTCTCTACAAGTAAAAAATTATGGAATGATATTGAAAAATTAACATTTGAATATTCTTAATGGTATTTGAAGTAAACTTAATGGTATTGCTTTGTTATTTCTAGAAACTATTTCAATGGCGATATTTATTATTAATTGCTCTACTATAAATTGAACTAGATTTCTTTGATTTACAATCTTTAGTTGAGAGCAATAATAAGACATATTCACAACAAATTTGGTAGCCAAAGCTCCAATAGTATATGAGATAAATTTGTTCAAGCGATCAGAAAGTGCTATATCGTCTAGACATTTGACACTGATTAAGAATGTATGTACATTTAGGGCCGACCCCTCCTTCAGTCTATACATACATTTTTGGACTAAAATACCTTCCTAAAATACGATATAATCAGAGAAACATTTTCAAATGACAACCTTTTCGTTTCACCTTTTTTAACCATAACTCACTCGGTGGTTCCCACTTCATTTGGCAAGTGGGAGCCAGAGAACAACTCGAAAACACACACGACCAAATGTCGCGAAAGAGGAACACGCATAATTGCAGTATTTACAAAAGATAAAATCGGCGACAACGGGACGAATTGGGGAAAGGGAAGGTGTACAACATACAAATCCTATGAGAAGCAATTAAAATTAAAACCACGTAAGCAAATACAGTCGAGAGTTGCCGAAAAAAACGTCGACATCGAGGTAAATAAAAAACCCCAGAGAAACCACCCCAATTGCGAATGCATTTTTTCGTTGGGTTTCTCTTTTTTTATGCCTGCAGTGCGCACAAAAGATGCACGAAGTGAAACGTGCAAATTCGTTGAATGCATTTCGAAAAAGTACCCGAAATGAAACACAAAAAATGGTATGCAATTTTTTGCATAATGAAAAATGCAGCAGGCAAACAACACACACATACGCTTTGAGAAGAAATGCATTGCATGCGATTGCATTGGAAACAGAGCTGAGCTGTGAAATCCAGACCCAAAAATATATTCTAAAATTAAAATGCGACTGCTTGTCGAAATGTAAACAATCAAAGGGGTGCGCTGGGCTCACACACACACACACAGACATGCATATCCCTTACACAGACACACAATGCACAGGAAACAAATGCATTTTTGTGCATCTTGCAGATACACAAAGGGTCGCCCCTTTGTGGGTAGGGGTTGCGAGTTTTGGTGCGCGCAGTACACAGTGCATAATTAAGAAACCATTCTTCTCAATTACGCATTTCCCAGGCACCTCCAGAGCACAACAGATTGACATCTAGCCAGCCATCTATCCATCTATCCAGCTAGATACGTAGCCAGTGTTTGATTGGCCCCAAATGAGCGCCCAAACAGGAAGTGCATCGCATCCGTTGTGAGTGCTCCGTTTGGCAACGGAACTGCGCCAGCTGCAAACGGAAGTGCCAACTCAAATGATTCTGTCAAGTGGACACGAACACACTCGGACATACACGGACATACGGAAACTGCTGGACATTAGCAGAGCTGTGGGGCAAGAGAGCCATAAATAATGGGCGAAATTAAACGCGCAATTAGATAAAAATCAAACTAAAGCCATAATAATTGCGAACGCTTAAGCAACATTTAAGAATAATGCTGTGCGTACTGTGCGACAGTAATAACTCCGCAATTTTCTGCAACAGTTAATCGAATTGCAATACATGTTAGTTCTCGAAATTACAGTAACAGATTATTCTAAAGTTATTATAAATTGTTTTACTAAACAGATAAAGTTTCATCAATGTCTGTTAGAAAACTATCTAGACTGCTTAGAATATATTTTAGATCTGCTACAATTTCAAAATTAAAATTGTAAATATTTTGTTTGCTTTTTCTTCCAATTAAACCTACAAAGTTAAGATAATTTCTTTTATTGCAAATCAGCTGAAGGATAACTGTATTACAATTAGTAAGAAAGTTTGTTCGTCTACGTAAATTATATATTCAATAACACCTACTCAATGGGATAATGATAATTATGCTATATACCAAAAATAAAGTTTCAACTCTTAAATATAATTTGTTCTTTTTTTTCGATTTACAAGGTTGATAAAGGGAGTGGCCAAAGACTAAATGTAATTTTATCGGTCCTCGGTTACTTGTCACCAAATTTTGTTGCCCTAGGGCCTATGGTTTATGAGAACTACGTTTTCATACAGACAATAAGATGAAACTGACTGACAAATTTAGAAGTGCGAACTTGTCTGCTTTTTCGATCAACTAAACCCAAATTTGGGATGGTTTTCACTGTCTTCAAATGATATAAATGATATCTGCATTAAATAAATGCCATTTTTTGTATTGGAATAATAGTTTTGTTGATACTTTTCTTAAATAGAATTTTTTCAGTTGACACATATCGCAAATCATATGAGTAATTTGTATTTTCCTTGAAAGTGGACCTTGTGTAAGCTGCAAACCACTTGGTCTCTTGTTCATCAGCCCAGACGACTTAGTCATGCTAAAATAGGCCTACTTATGAAACATTTGTAAGTAAGGCTCCTTCTAAGCCCCCTCTTCGTCTCCCGACTGCAGACAGATTTAGCTGCCAAATAAATTTCGCTCCGCCCACATAAGTTGCGGCTGCAGCCTTTGTCCCTGACGGTTTCGCGTTAAAGTCGGCGAAAATGAAAACGAAAACAAACGAAACAAATAAACCAAAATGAAATCAACAAATAAGCAACGGCAGACGCAACTGAGGAGCAGCAGAAGCAGAATCAGCAGCAGCAGCCGCCTGAGCCAATGACCAAGAATCAACAGCAGCAACAATAGCAACGAAACGCACAGATTGCTGAGGCCAAGGAACTCGACGGCAATACAAAATTACTTGGCCTTGGTCAGGCACACTGCACATGTATTGGTGGGCCAGTGTGTGTGTGTGTACATATATTGAGTGCGCTGTACATATAAATAATTTTAAATGTTTTTACTGCTACTTATTGTTGTTTCTGCTGCTACTTTTGTTGTTGTTGCTGTTGCCTTCTGTACTGTTCTGTTGTGTTCGGTTCCTTTTCTTTTTACATTGCTTTGTGCGTTTTGCGTTATTACGTTTTAATTTTCGTTGCGAAAACTTGACAAGAAAGTGAAGTGCAAGAATCACATACACAAATAGATTAGCTCACTTGCCCTGATAAGATACGCAATGAACGAAACAACAACTGCAATTGCAACAGCAACAAAAACAATTGCAAATATAGATTTAACCGTTTGCCTGATAAGCTTGCAACAGGCTACGACGAACTTTATTGTAGGTCAGTGAAGGCGAACAGGATGAGGAGCAGAGAATGCTGTCACTTAAGGCTTAGCCCAATAAAACAGTTTGTGCAGCATGTGCTAAAAATACACGCACACACGTATTAGCATAGCACACACACACTCACATAAGTTGCACTTGAAAACTCGTCCAAATATACACGCACAAATTGCCGTTTAACCAATGTCAATGTCAACAAGCAACATCTGCAGCAGCAACAACTACACCAACAACAGCAGCGCCAAATGCATTTCTAATGGACGCAGCATCCACGCGGAAACTGTTGCCATGTTTAGGCCGTGTTGCTGTTGTTGTTGTTGACTCTGCTGCTGCACGCCGGCAACACATTGTGTGTGCTGTAAGGTCATATCTCGAAATTTTATTTGGCTGCCTGCCAAATACAAAACAGATGAATGCAGCACCAAAGCGCCTGCGGCATGCACGAGAATACAAACACACATACAAGCACACACACACACTCACACGTGCTTGTACACACACAGCAAACACACAGACAATTTGTGTTGTAAATTCACGCATAGCTACTGTGGCTGGGGGCCGTTGGGGCCGTTTTTGGGGGCTGCCGGTTTTAGATGTTTAGTTTTAGATATCAATGAAGTCGAGAGCGAAAGTGTTTTCACAGCATTTACGTTTCAATTAACATAGCGTATACGCCATGTGTGCCTGTGCACACGTGTCTGTCTGTCCGCCTGTCTGTGTGCGTGTCTGGTGTTTGTGTGGTCGGTGAACTTGTGGGTATTTGTATTTTTAGTTAAATATGCTTTAAATTGGCAATCATGCATGAGCTTGGCAAAGTCATTTATGCAAATTACCGATCATTAAACGCTCTAAGCGAATTATCTCTTGCAACTCGGAAGACCAAAACTGTCAGATATTAACAATTTTGTAATTGATTTTTCACTGGTTTTATTTATCGACTTATTTTTATCTCTGGTATCCTTTTTGGCATAATCTTTTAAGTAAAAACGAGTTAAAATATTAAAAAAAAAAAAGTCAGAGCTGCAAATCATGGATAAAGAGTTCCGGTTTTGTCTGTGATATGTTAAGTAAATGCAGTAAATATTACATATCGAAATCTTTATTATTATTATCAGGATTTTCATGATATTTATTGTATATATGTATCTCAAAAATGAGTTGAGAAACTTTAATTGAAATGATCTAAATAATAAATATCAATTTAATAGTATAAGTAAAATTGTAAAATCGGTAAGGATAACCATTCGGTATATACTTTATATTAACATTTTTAAGTATTTTTAAATAAGTACAGTATATACTGCATTGCCATGCTGCGTAATTGCTATCGATCACTTTTATACTTTATTTTCCCACCTTTTTAACTACAATACTTTCGGCAATCTGCATAGCATTTGCACTTGGATATTCAATCAAAGCTTTAAATTCACAAAAAACAAAAGAAACTCCCTTTAGATGTGACACAAGGTCTGCGGCCGATTCTCCTGCAACCCTTTCTGTGTTGGAAAATCGCAGCATATGGGCAAATAACAGTTATCTACTGGCACTGTCGTGGCCACTGAGTTGTACCCGCAAGGTCTGTTGACAAAAAGATACTTTGACTCTTTACAGATTTGCACTTGCACCAGCTGCAGGACAAGGGGCGTGTCATGCTTGCAGCGTGCAGCGGGTGCGGGTGCGGGTGCAGTGTCAAGTTCAATGATCTCATTACTCAGTGCGAACTGCAGTTTAGTAATGAGCAGGGGGAATGCTGCGAGAATTTTGTGGTTTCTGATTTGTTGTCTACGCACTGCCAGCACAAGCAAACACACAGACGACACACACCCACACACTTTTGCACACACACACTCACACGCACTGAGACGCAGCGAGTGTGTTTCTTTATCGCAACACATGATTCACAAAAAAACAAATGCGAAATGGCGTCCATGACCAGCACAACAGACAACTGCGAGACCAAAGACCAGAGACAACAACAACAGCAACAACAAGAACGGTCACTCCCCGCTGCCCTGCACTGCGCTTCCTCTGCCTCTAACACTCCTGCTTTCATATGGTATGCCATGAACTGAACCAACAACCGATTTTTATTATTATTTTGAATACGCTTCTTGTTGCTGTTATTACTCTTATTGTCGTTGTTTTGTTGCTGTTGTTGTTGCTGCTGGTTTTTTGTGTATTTTGTTTTGTATATTTTTCGTCACACTTGGCAGCAGCAGCGACGCCGACAGCGGCAGCGCGCCAGCGTATTTGTATTTGTATTTGCACAAAGTCAGCGTCGCAGTCAACGTCAGCGACGACGTCATGCTCCCTGCGCCTCCCCCCTGTCCCTGTCCATGTCCCGCTGTCCATGCCCCTTTTACCCAAACAGCAGTCGGTCGGTTGGTCTCCTGGTCTGCTGGTCTGTCGCTCGTCCCTAACCTACGGCAACCGAATTCGCACTGGGCCAGGTTCAATGAACTTTTTGGCTGCGTTCGCTGCTATTGCTTTTGACGTTGTTGTCATCGCCAACGTCGCCGTCGCCGTGGTCGTCAGCGTCGTTGTCGTCGACGTTGCATAAAGCGTGCATTGAGGGCGCTGGCTGGCTGACTGACTGACAGTGGGACGGAGCAGCAAACGAACGGAGAGAAAGACAGACGGGCCGGGCCGACCGACCGACTGACTGGCTATTTGGCCTGGCATGCGTGTGTTGTTGTTGTTACTGCTGCTGCTGCTGCTGCTGCTGTTTACTCAGTGTCTGTGTGTGCGTGCATGAATGAAGCTTCTTTCTTTTAATTTTGTCAAGTTCGTTTTGAATTTCAATTTTGAGTCATGCATAAAGTGCAAGATACGACAACGAGTACTTAAGCTTGCACTCGTATTCATCGTGCTTCTTTTTTCATTTTCCTATACACACGTCAGCGTGCATGTGTATGTGTGTGTGTGTGCTGTGTGTATGCCTGAAGACAGTCAGCAGCTGTCGCTGCGTTTTGATAAGCGTCGTTCCTATAAACGCAACTGCAAAAATAATTTAAAAGAAATTAACCACAATAACCCAAGCTGTGTGGATTCTCAGGGCGAAAAATTCACTAGAAATCGGAAACTTTTTAGAAAATCAAATTACATTGGCTCAAAGAGAAACAGCAAAAAAATGTGTAACAAAGCGAAGGCCTAAGCGGAACTCGAGATACCCTAAGAGAGCAATTGAAATGAAATTTGCAAGAGAAATACTCAAGATTAATATGAAGATCATGACTATATAGCATAGTAAATTATATGAATTGTTTTTATATATATTTCAAATTTCTCTGCGTTTTCCAACTCTGTTTTTTGTACAATATGCAAGCGAACTTGGGTATCTGTCCGGCTGGGATTGCTCCTTCAGCTGCCACTTACTATAATGATTCTGTTAAAAATAATCAGTTTATGATAGGTAAGAAGGAGGCTGAGAATGATACTGAGACGGCGACTGCAACTACGACTGAGACTGCTTCGCTTGGTTACCTGCCTCCGTCTCTGTCTGCCTGCCTGCCTGCCCTGGTTGGTTGGTTTGACTCGTCTTGACTTGACTAAATATGATATGCCCTGGCAGAGAGTCAACCGAATTGTTACCACAGATATGCCCTACCCACCCCCCTTAGCAAACAACGATGTGTGAGGCGAAAATGAATGTAATGGAATCAAGACAAGACTCGATCGAATTGTCGCCGATGTCGTCTGTCGAATTGTGGATTAAATGGGTGAAAAAGTAAATGAATTACTACAACTTCAGTGTTTGTCTGTCAAGATGCTGGCTTCGCCTGTGCCTCCGTCTCTCCTCTGTTTCTCAGTCCCTCCGTCTGTCTCTCAGTTCGTTTGTCAGTTCGCATGCTCGTTCTGTGCATTTGGCTGTGATTAATTGCATTGGCTGCCGTTCCTAACTTCGCTCTCAGCTGAGAGAGCGAGAGACAGTGAGAGAGATAGAGAGAGGGGGGGAAGGGAGCATGTGAGCGTGAGAGAGGGAAACAACAACCGCTGCCGCCGACACCGCCGCTTGGCGAGGAAGCCTTAGAAATGTCAGGGCCAATGGCATGGCCCAATGCAAATTTATGACAACGTCGCGCCGAGATTTATCAACTGCCAGCGAAACAACAAAGACTGCAGCAGCAGCAACTACAACAACAAGAGCAACAACAGCAACAACAACAAATGAAAATAACCAGTTAATGCGCCGACAACAAATAAAATCGAAAGCCGCATCCAAAAAACCGGTTCGTCAAAGTTCTAAAAATGAAACTGCCTGCAAACCAACACAAGCAAGACCAAAAATATTTTTTCACTGTCTGCCAAAATTGCAAGCGGGCATAAATTAACCGCATGGGGTCCAGATACATTCGCACAAACACACTTGCAGCTTACAGCTGAAGAGACAGATACACGCGTGCAAGACAAGCACACCCAAAACCACTTTAAGTCCACAATGATGACGTTGATGTCGTTCCCCTATCCCCGACCCCTTACTTCGGGGCCAGCCAACCACGCCAGTTGAGTTTTCAAGTGCAGTTCGCGTCGTTGATGACGCAAAAAAAGTAAAACCGGCAACCGACCACGACCTCACCCAAAACCGGGCAGCACCAGCAGCAACAGGAGCAGCACAGGCAGCGGCAACGGCAGAGGCTCCACCCCAAAGCCAAAAATGCGCAATTTGACTGTACGAAAAAAGTAAACGAAAAAGTGTATAAAACGCAGCAGAAAGAGCAACCAAAATAAATGTACAAAAAGTGAATCAACTTGTTAGCGACACCTCGACGTGACCATACCCTTGAAAGATTTGAAATTTCCCAATTAAATAATAATTGGCCTTTCAGACCTATACCGAACTCTTAACAATATATAACTATAGTTATATAGTTAGTTAACTATAGTTATTTACTTCTATATATCGCAAGAAAAACATAAAACTTATATAATACGGTATTTATGAGTATTTCTAGCTATTGCGATTAGAACTCGCATGATGATAAACTTCTTCATCTAACCGAAATGTTCAACCAAAACTAAATATCGAGTTAGCTATAAATAGGTCGCACAAATAGGTCGTTGAGCCATTTACATAATTTGATATTTATTTATATTATTGTATCAATATAAGTAAAAATCTATATGTACGAGTATATAATATTTATTACAATTTACTATAATTTTTACTAATATAAGATTACTGATTTGATTGACTCTTTTATTTACAATTTCTTTAATAATATGTAAATAAATATTACAAATCCATGTAATTTAAATTAAAAAAAAATCTTTGGTTGTATCTTATCTTATCTTTAAATTGTATAAACGTTTACTCTGTAAAATATATTGAAGATATTGTATATTTTTAGTATGTGATGTTAAGAGTATTTGTATCCATTTATTTCCTTTTCACTTTTTGTTATAAGAATTAGTAAAAACCATCTAAAATTTGTTGATATTATCAAAATCATAATAACAATACCGTAAAATTTGTTACATTCCGCATGGCATATTCAGCATGCCCGACATGTGCGGCTTGTGTATTCCACAAAAAAAAATTTTCGTTTGCTGCTCATACAAATTTTTCTGGGCTGGCGGTTGTCGGTTACTGACCGTCCTCAAGGTTTTTCGTATTTTGCCCTTTTTGCAGAGGCAGCGACGTCAACAGCGGCAGAGAAACTGAGACGCTGGCAGCGTCAACGATCGCAACGCTCAATTCCCTTCATTTAGAGCGTTTTTTGTTGCAGTTGGGGCTGCTGTTGTTGCTCGCGTTGCTGTTGTTGTTGCTGCTGCTGCAGTTCGTTGTTGCATTTTTGAACGTTTTACGTAGCGCAAATTACAGCAAACACGCCATCATCATCGCCATTACCATCGTCATCATCGGCGTCATCGTCATCATCATCTTCATAGTGATGATTGTTGTCGTTGTCGGAGTCGCAGTTGCTGTTGCTCCTGCAGTTGCAGCAAGGGCGCACTAATAATAATAAGAGCAGCAGCAGCAGCAGCACAAGCAACAACTACAACAACAGTAACAACAATAACAACGGGAGCTGCAACATAATCAAGATGGCAGCCACTTGCTGCAAAAAAATGACGAATATGCGATGCAACAGCAGCAGCGGCGACGACGACGTTGACTGCGACGTTGACAGCGACAGCGAGAAGGGCAATAAACAGAATTTTAAACCCGAATTCAATGCAAAACATGTCGAGCTAAAGGCGAAGACTTGACATAAAATATGGATTCGACTGGGATAGAACAAGTGCAGCAGAACAGAAGATCGAGAGGAGAACAGCGACAGAGACAGTGACGCCTCAGTCTTTTGCTCTTACCATCTCACGCTCTCTCTCTCTCTCTCTCTTTCTGTCCATGCCACGTCCCTTGCTGGGTGAGCCACTGAAGCATAGTTTTTAATTTATGTAGCACGCACATTTTGTGTTCTTGAGCTTTTTCTCACAATTTGTTTTGGCACTGAACGAAGAGAGAATGCTGGAGGAATACGGAATACGGAGACAGGGAATTCTACTACTATGCTATGCAATTAAATGAGCACCTGACCATGGGTGCAGGGAGGGAGACAGCAAGATGTGTGTGCTGCTGGGGTATTGGGTTAGGTGTATGGGGTGTGCGGAGTACAACACCAGCTGCAGATGTTTTTAATGAGAAACGGAACAACGTTCCTAGCCCAGAAAGGTGTAGCAAAAATGTTCTCAGAAATTTATGGCTTTACAATGGAAATGCGTTCGAATAACTCAAAATTCGAAATTACATGAAAATTAATTTACATTTACTTTTTTTATAAAGAATTAGAAAGTTATACGGAAGTCTGTGTTGATTTGAAATATTCATATACAGCAACAAGGTACAAATACTGATTGGCAAGATTGTGTTAAGTTGAAGTTTACAACAGTTTTCTAATTCTTTTAATTGCGTTTTTCTCTTTATTCAAAGATAAGTCGCTGATTCAATTCTGTATCAGGTATTAAAAACACTGAGTTTGTACATTTTATAATCTACACTTTCAACCTACCATTAAGCAAAAATTAATGTATAAAGATCGGACTAAAAGGAGTTTCTGCCGCAAAGTATCCAAGGCCAACTTCATTTTTGAATGAATTAGCTTTTATCTAGATTTTTAATTCACATAACTTTGTCAAATAACAAGTGATTTTATCTTGGAATGTCATTTTATTTATGTTCGAGCTCTACATTGAGTCTGCAGTAAGGTTGTTAAGAATTTATTTGACTGTAGCTTTCTTAACTTTTTGACAAACTAATACAAACATACTCTAATTTATAGTTCACACTTAAGAGCTGAACATTTACGACTCATAAAACAGCAATTCATGAAGCGGCTTAGAACACACTTGTACCACATGGCGTATGCGTTATGTATGCATAAATCATAAACAAAAAGCGCACCCAAAAACCACAAACCACCCAAATTGGCCGTCTAAACACAGGCCAAAAACGAGACCGGCTAACTGACCCTGTACTACATTTCCAAAGCACTCAATTAAGCGCAGTCTGTGTGTGTCGGCTTGTGTGTGTCGGTGTGTGTTTGCCTGTATACATGCAGGCCTATTTACATTGATTGTTGTTGCTGCCACTGCAGACGACAGCACGATGCTGCGACAGGCTCTAATCCAGCATCCAGTTAGTTGCATGCAACAACAGGTGCGTGTGTGTGTGTGTCTGCATGTGTGTGCATTCTGTGTGTGTTGCCTGCTGCTGTTGGAAATTCAATTGTCGGTTAAGCCGCACTGAAACCGGCCAGTTTAGACAATTGGCAAATGCAACGCACCATTGAGGCATGCCTGTGTGTGATGCCCCTGTGTGTGGGTGTGTGCGAAAGCGAAAGTGAGGTGCAATTTTCGATTTAGATGTTATTATCACAGTATTTACTGGTGTTATTGTTGTTGTAACTTCTGTTGTTGTTGACTGCGGTTAATCGTCAACCAGTGCCATATAATGCAATTAGCATAGCAGAGCTTGCAGATGGTTGGCTGTTGCAACAACAGGTGCCACAAAGATTATTGCCTAAGCACCTGTGTGTGCCTAAGCATGTGTGTGTAATTGTGTGTGCTCGGCTGTGGTTTGTTTAGTGTGCAAACATCGCAGGCAGCCCCAAATGTTGCCCAAAACTTGTAATCGTTCACACCGGAAGTCAGCACACACACAAGAAGCACACACGCACATACACAGCTTCACCCAGGGAGAGGACGACAAAATTGCTCTGCACTTGGGCAAAGGACTTTTCACTTAACCGCAATTTGTGTACTGTATTTCACACACACGCACGGATAATACTATCAACAGCTTAGTCCGGAAGTTGGCATAGAAACGGGTACAGCTTCAACCCGATTTCCTTTCTATCTCTCACCCACTCTCAGAGGAGGTTCTCTCATTAGTTGCGAACTAGAAACTGTGAAGCTTTTCATTTAATTGCGCCAAATTGAATAAAACTTTCCAGCTGCCAGTGAAAATGAAATACGAAAATTAAATTCTTTTCGCTTTTGCAATTTTTTCATTTCTCATTCCAATTAGAGCAAATTATGTAAACATTCTCTAGCTGCAAATGTCAAGTGCTCAAGCAGAACACGATCTGCTCATACTCTTTCTTTAATATTTTAATATGCAGAATAAGAAATCTTATAAAGTTAAAAAAGTGAAGGATATTGTTTCAGAGTTATTACAGGAAATATGACTAATAAGGAGACACACTTGATATCAGGGACCGTAACGGTTATAATTTTTATTAAAAAAATTGCAAAATAAGAGTTATAAACTAATTTTTTTAATTTAAAAATCATTTTTAATTATTATATTTGATTTTTGAAAATAAAAATCAATTTATAACTTTTATATTTGATTTTTAAAATAAAAATCAAAAAGTAAGAGTTATAAATTGATTTTTATTATAAAAATCAAATATAAAAATCAAATTGAAATTGCTCATGAACCGAGAGTCCTAGATCATATATTGGTAAAAATATATGATCTACACTGCAATACCTATCAGTTTATATATATATATATATGTATATCTGTTTATGTATATATATATATATATGTATATAAATTCACTTATTTAGACACTGTATTAGACTTTTTAGCGACCTAAGTTCAAGGGTAAAATATATAACATACATACACACACACCTCACTAGCTCAACTCGTGAAAACTTCAAGATTAATAGCGACGTGCCTCGAATAGCCCATTTTATCTAACATATAGAAGGAGGCGTTTTAGACCCCATAAAGTATATATTTATATTTTTCCCATTTTGGGATATAAAGCTAGTGAAATGGCACGCATTTTATATTATGATGTTTCTTTATTTAGTTTTAAGAACATAATTTTTTTTATAGAATCTGCCGATAGATTACATCGTAAGTCTGTTAATACACATTTTAGAGCCGAAAATGCTCTTTCAACTGAGACCTGGGTTGCAGGCACAGAATGTAAAATCGTTGCCAAACGATAGAGCCGAGGATAAGTGTATTTTGACTCTCCCAATATCTCATAATGTCCATGCTCGTATCTATTGACATTGGCGCGTATCCATTGATTTCAGCTGTTGCCAACTTTAGCTCGGGATCGTCCCCCTGCGGTTGACCCTCAGATTCAACCTCTATCGTTTTCAAATATTGGTTTAGAAATGACAATTGGCTCTGCGATTTCACTTGAGGCAAATCATTTTGCATAGTCGGTGAGGAGTTTTCGGATGATAGTCGGTTCAATTGTGGGCTCTCCTGGAAAAAAAAGAACAGAATTAATAATAACTAAAATTGGAGCTTATAAGGTTAATTAAGTTTACCTGTCTCTTGAGGTCCAGTACTCGGCGCATTAATCCTATTAGGTGTTCTCTTGCTGCTGTTTGCTGTATAGGATTCTTAAGAAGAATCAGCCGAATTCTCGGATCTAAGTAGATTGCGGAGAGCATAACTTCATTTGAAGTCAGCATTTTTCCCGATTCTCCAAGCAATTAGCTAGATCCTCACTATAAGCATTGCCACTCATAGCTTTAATTGAGAATTTTGTATTCAGCCAAAGCATGTAAAAATCTCCAAAGAAAAGCTGCTCGCTTTGTAATATTTTGGTGGCAGAGGCTATAGGCTCCAGCACAGATAGCAGGACTTTTATATCCACCCACACCTTGTCTTCAAATTGCATATTTGCAGAAAAATGCTGCTGGGTGAACTCCTCGTATATGCATACGCTTTTCAACATCTCATAAGTTGAGCTCCACCTAGTTGGTATATCAATTATTGGCAGTGGTAACGCTGTCGTTGATATTGCTAGCCTAAATTAAAATATGTTAAGTTTATATTACCTTCAAAATCTCTATTTTATGTTGTGTACTAACCTGAAAGTCGGAGTCCGCAAGGTTTTCACGATTTTTCGTGCACTTGCAATAATATGCTCCCTTGCATCTTCATCAAGGAAATCCTTTACGGCAAGTTGCAAACAGTGAGCAGCACATCGAATCGATGAAATTGAAAAAACACCGATTTCATTCATGATGTCTTCATTTTCGCAATCTGCACTCAGTACACTCTCGGGGTCTTCGTTCAAATACTCGATTGCTTTCAATATATTTTTGCCATTATCCGAAGTGATTGTATATAGTTGCTGCTTGGAAATAGAAAAATCCGCCAAAATATTTTCTATTTCCATGCTCAAATTGAGCCCTGTGTGTTGGCGATGCAGCTCTATTATACCCAACGTCTTCACTTCACTTGCCGACAATTGCATGGTAAATTTTGTTTTTTTTTCGAGAGGTTCGCGTTTTTCGGGGTCTAAATCAGAATACGTTTCGGGATGCTTCTCTGTAAGGTGTCTCTTAAGGTTTGTAAAATAAGTTCCCTTAAAAGAACGCTTACAAATCTTGCAAACCGAACTCCCTAAATTAGATTCAAAAAATTCCCGTACTTTTAAATCTCTTTTGCGGCCCATCTTGAAAAATCACAAATCACAATGCACTCAAATTATGTTTACTATATTTCCACAAAAATATTTCAACGCATTACATGACCGATAAACTCGTTTTATGAGCAATTTCAATTTGATTTTTATTTCTGATTTTTATAATAAAAATCAATTTATAACTCTTACTTTTTGATTTTTATTTTAAAAATCAAATATAAAAGTTATAAATTGATTTTTATTTTTAAAAATCAAATATAAAAATTGAAAAACGATTTTTAAATTAAAAATTGAAAAAAAGTTTACACGGTTTTTGTGTTCGCCGATAAAAACTAGCACGGTAGGATTTTTCCCATATTTTTCTAAGACTTTTAAGAGCTTTGATTTTTTTAATCTCATAATTATTATTTACGGTCCCTGCTTGATATAAAAAGAAATTTAGTTGAATTTCTGTTGTGGTTAAATATCTTTTCTCGAGAGCATCATATCATAGTGTACCAAATACTTCGTAGTACAGTCGAACTTTACAGTTATTAATGAATTCTTTATCATATTTTTTACGTGTTTTTGAGCAGGATACAGAGAGAGAGGAAGGGAATAAGGGTTGACAGGGTGAAGGATTAGTGAGGGATTAATGAAAAACTGCTCTGTTAACTTTCGATTGCAGTATGACATAAGCGAAACTACACTTCTGTTTGACGTGGGGTCTATCAAACCGAACCATACTAAATTGCAGCACATCAAGGGAAGCTAAGCAAACAAAATAAAACAAAACAAAACAAAACAGAAGAGAACAGAACCAAACCGAACTGAACAAAACAAAACAAAACAGTTCATTGTCGTCTTCAGAGACCACTTCCTCGGACATCTCGTTCTGGCATTGAGAGAAGAAGCAGAGGCCAAAGCAGAAGAAAAAGAAGAATAGTAGCAAAGGGGCTATATAGTATAATGCAATACAAAGCAAAAGTTCTCAAGAAAATTCAGCAAAACAATTTGACAAAAAAGCGAAACGACAACAAATTCTGCCATCTTCGGCGATCCTCGTTGATGGACGTTGGCATTTTTAAATGAGTTGCGCGTTTTTTGTGCCTCACTGCTGCGGCTGCCACTGCTGCGTCTGCATCTGCCTCTGCTGCAGTTGCAGTTGCAGTTGCCACAGCTGCAGCTGCATTAAACTGTATACAACTGCAGCTTGACAGCCTGTGCGTGTGTGTATGAGTGCCTTGCAACTTGAAACGCAATGCAAGAATTAAAAGCGAGTAAGCGCGAAACGAAGTCCGGCCCTAGTTCCTGTCCCTCTCTCTATCTCTCTCTCTGTCTCTCTTTGCTCTCGCTCTCTCTCCCTACGCTATGCCGTCGCTCGACGACGCAGTTGACGCTGAGACCGACAAAAAGCGCGTTTTGATGCATTTGAGGCAGCAGCGACAGTGGCGATGGCACTGACCTTTCCTAATGCAGCTCAAGTTATAGCAGCAGCAGCAGCAACAACAGCAACAGCAACAACAAGATGTTCAATATACAATTGAGAGTGGCTGCCGGACAGGAAAGGTCATCTAATCAGCGCATAGGATCATTCCATGACTCATCGACTTTTAACGGCCTCTGCGCATCGCAAATTGTCATCAAATTTGCCGATCTCCCCCGCCCTTTGTCTCTCTTTCCCTGGCACAGCATAACAAACAGCCATAAAAAAGCTAAATATTTACATAGATTATCTACATATGATAATGTGCATTAAAGCCAACTTATGTTTATGGTAAACAATTAAAAGAAAAAAAACCTCGATAGAGAAAAAATAAGACGAGAATTTCGCGGGATACGAAACTGATAATGAGATGTGGCAAGCAGAAGGAGGGAAACATTTTAATATGTCTAGTAATTTATGGCTAACTAAAATCAAGCCCGATAATTTGTTATGTCTGTGTGAGAAACAATGCTAAACAGATTTGCTAAGCAAAACACTTATTTAAAATTTGCATAGATATTTTTAATACCTTTGACTTTTCAATGTATTGCATTGGGGGAAAAAACGGTGAATTGTCGATTAAATAAATTCACTGGCGATTAACAAAATATTGCAATTAATATGCTAAATATTTATCCAAGGTTATTGCACAAAAAAGGCAGCAAAACAAAATGCAACAGATCTAAACAGTCGACCAGGCAGAACTGCACACGAAATGCGATAGAATAACAAAACAAAACAAGTAATGAAAGCTCATGTGCAGGCTGGACTAAAAGATACCCTGTATGGAAATATTTGCACACAGAAGTACAAAAAAAGATCGATAGCTGATGAGGAATCCTAACTAACTATTGACAAAGACTTGATAGTGATTAGGAATACATAAATACAGTTACGGAATTAATAATATCGAAGACAATCTGGTTATGATTGTAACCTAAATTACTAACAATATATAGTACCTCTTGGAATGAAACTTAGCTTAAATCATGGTTGATATCTCTACTCTATTATATCGTCCGTTCTGAACCAGTTTCGCACTGAAATTCGGTTATATGAAATTGAAAAAATTGCAGTAAAACGTTGTAAAGAATTCCATATTTTATATAGCGCTTCTTCCTTATTTCATCTCTCATTTTCATTTCATCTCTTATTTTTTATATGCGCAATACACCCTCTACCTACATTCTGGTAGGGTATTAAAACAAAAATTGAAATAATGGAACCAGTTATGGCAACTGCAAATAGTTGCATTAATTCAACGCAGTTGCTATTGACGCGATTTGTGCGGTCATTTGATTGTTTTAACTTTTGATTCGGACAACATCCAGTTAACAGTTCCAGTTTCCGTTCCCGTCGCCCCTCACCCCGTTCTCCTTTTTCTTGCCAGTGTAAGTGCGAGTCATTTAATAAATCGAGTACTCAGCGCTTGCACTTTGTTCGCATCAATTGTCGGGGCACTTAAAGTGCATATTAGTTGGGTATTAATTTAAGTAAAAACTCGCCAAACTTTATCGTCCCGGCACGTGCAACAAGTGAGCCACGAAATCTGCGGTAAAACTCTTCTCCCTCTCTCTCTCTATGTCTTTCTCTCTCTCCGTACCTTCTCCTGAGGGGAAGGCAGTTAACTTTCGGTGTGATAAATTCACGTTTCCTGTAGCAGGTTCGTGCCACAATAGAAGCAGCGGCAACCGCAGCGGCAGTGGCAGCTACATGTGGGTGTACACTGTACAGCTTAGCGGAAGTGGCAGTGGGCGAGCTGTTTCCGGTTCTCGGCCACCCACCGAAAAGCACACTCGCCACCAGGGTCAGTTCTGTGGCCATAAAGCGTCGTCTTTGAGCGTCGCTGATTGTCAGTTGCAGAATCAGAATCGCATTGGCATTAGGGTCAAGCGCAGTAGCACACACACACAGACAACGCATACAATACTCATTTAGCGGCAATTAATCAAGCCAAAACGCTTTAAGATACGAACTAACTAGCCAGTTGAACAACAACTCAACTCAAAGCCAGGGGCAAGTGCAATGGCATAAACACGCCGCAACAGCCAGTAAAGTGCAGCTTGTTGAGTGGTCACCGCCTTCAAGAGTCGACGCCAGCGTTAGCGTCAGCGTCAGTGTTAATGCCAACGACAGCGCCAGCGTCGTCGTCGTCGGCCGCGCTCATACAAAACTTGTCTTGCACCCCCTGACTGACTCTCGGGCGACTCTCGCCGTGCACTGACGGCACGACATCATGGAAATGCCGCTCGTCCGCAAATGGGAAATGTGTGTTACTGTAACTGCAGCAGCGCGCTTCCTGTTTCCAGGCGAAATGGCCCAAAGCCCCTAACGGTAGGTGAGTGGAGCAGTTAAAGTGCCGACAACACTTTTTAAGTTATATCATCAACTGGCACTGAGATTAAAAGATTTGCAAAATTCATTTTCGTTTGCCTAAGGCTACCTTTGGTCTTTTGATTAAACTACAAACTGTTTATCATATGTGAAATATAAATGAAATATATTTCAATTTGATTGATATTGAGACTTTACGATAAGTTTTATTATTTAAGTATTAAGTTATGTTAAGGATGTATCCCTAAGGATAAACACTCTGAATTTGTAGAAAGTGAGAGTTAATGGAGATCGTACAAGGTAAATATTCATAATTTGTTTATATAAATATAGTCTATATCATTAATGTACAATATTTTTCTGGATCTCCCCAGCCATCAGCAACAATTGTTGAATGAGTTCATTGACCATTAACATGGAATGTAAACCAAATAAACCAAATTATAAACTTATTAATTATATAACTTATTATAACTTTGTGGCAACCGAAAATGTATGTAACAGGCAGAAGGAGGCATGACAGACAGAAGGAGACATGGCCACAAACTATTTATATTCATAATTAGGATCAGCAGCCGAGTCGATATAGACATGTCTATTTAAATGCAGCACAGTTAGTTATTATAAATACAATAACTACTCTTGCGACTGTAGCTTTCGTGCCTGTTTGTGTTCTTAATCAATTATTTCACAAATTCATAATATATCAAATATGATAAATATTTGAGAATTGGTACTCAGGGCCACAGCATGTAATGCTCTGTATGTCTATGTATGTATGTACCCCCACTCTATTTATCTACAGTATATTTTCATAAAGAAAACGACACGTACTTGTGCGTACCTCAACAATAGAACACACTACTGAGTGTTATGCTCTCATAAGCACTGCAAACAAATCTAAAGTTCGAGGTTGCACGACGAATGGCAGAGACAACAACAACTGCAACAGCAACAACAGCGATAAATTTTAGGCGCAAAGCTGCGACGTCGCGACGTCGAAATCGGCATCGGCCTCAAATAGCGAGCGACAACAACAACAGCAGCGGCAGCGGCACAAAGCAAAATTGGAAACCAATGAAAACCCCGACTTGCGTTATGAATGCAACCAAAATGGAGGCCAAGCGCAGCCAAAACTCAAAAAACGTTAGAAAAAAAACTGACAGTTTGTTGTCGTTATTGTTGTTGTTGTTGTTCTTTTACGTTTTCGTTTTTGGCTATACATTTTCGTATGCAGCGAAGCGTTGCATTTTGGGCTATGGGGCATGGGCACGGCGTTGCCAGACCGGCTCAAGTACAAAGCGGCGTATGCGTTATATTTGTATCTCTCTCCCTCTCTCTCTTTCAGTACAGCCAATGTTTTGATGTCAAGGCCTATGCTAAGCAAACAAGAGGACAAACACACACACACACAAGGCAACAACATACGTGTGTGTGTGTGTATGCGTGGAACTCCATCAATAGGGGTCGCTCGTGTGGCGAAATTTTTAGTGTGCAAGCCGCAAGTCAATTGCAATTATGGCTAATTTATTATTTATAAGCGTGTGTCCGATTGACACTCTCCAGCAAACTCTGGCAACTATTTCCGCATTTTACTTAACGCCGCGTGCACGGAGAAAAAATTAATAAAACATCACAAGTAATTTATTTAGAGGCAGCAGCAGCATCAACAACAACAACAGGGGAAACGAGAACAACAAATCAGACACCAAACTAAGTAGATAAAACAATTTAAATGAATTTGTAAGCACACAAATTAATGACTGTTGTGGAAATAAATGTAAATTAAGTATTTAGAATAATGCGAAAAGCCAACAACAGCAACAATAACAACAGCTGCAAGTGATGACTGTGTTTTTGTGTTGCTCAATAAATAAAGAAAATGCATAAATAAAATATTAGGCAGCGCCGACGCTTTGCGAGTCCGCATGCAAAAGATTTTGCAGCTGCAGTGTGACAACAAAAACTTATAAAAAAACAATAACAACAACAGCGGCAGCAACAACAGAAACTGCTGCAGCAACAACCGAAATGCATTGACAAGCCACAACAAAAACTTAACAACGGATAGAAAACAAGATTTCAAGGTAAAGAACGCAATTGAACTTGACGTACTTGAATAAAATGCACAGCAACAACAACAGCAGCGAATAACGTGAAAAAGCGAGAAAAAAATTGGCTACGTTTTGGCTAAATCGTTGCATCGCTGCAGCCAAGTGGCGCATTGAGTGTTGCATGCTGAAGTTGTGTGTGTTTGTTACGACGACGAAGTTGCCTGTGAATGCGATCGATTTGAGTTCGATTTGAGTTCTGTATAAGCTGTACAAATTGCGCCGAAAGCATCATTCAATTGACGGCGAAGAAGTGCAACGCTACACTCAGATAGAGCGTATTAAGACCTTTCAATAGCCGCCAAGTATCTGACAGTGCGAGTATCTTTTTTTAAAGTTCTGTTCGAGCGGTAAATAACAAAGTATCTGTTGGTTAACGCAAGACTGACTTTTTTAGCAGTTAGAGAATGGTTTCTCATATACTTTAAAGATGTTTTAAGGTTATTCTTTAAATTTTCAGTTGCAGCTACAGGAAATTAAGTTTTAAAATGTAATTAAATATATTATAATTAAATATATATATTAACAGCAATTTTTATTGATATTTATACCCTTCGACCATTGAAAATGGTCAAAAAAGGGTATACTAACTTTGTGCAAATGTATGTAACAGGCAGAAGCAGGCGTGGGAGACGCCATAAAGTACATATATTCTTGCTCAGGATCACAAGTCGATTAAGCCATGTCTGTCTGTCTGTCTGTCTGTCTGTCTGTCCGTCTGTCTGTGTGAACGCACAGATCTCAGCTATTATAAAAGCTAGAGTTACCAAATTTGGCAGGAAGACTCCTGTGTATTGTGTGCTGATCAAGTTTATTTCAAATGTTAGGTGCCACGCCCACCGCCCCCGTAAATCAAAAATTTAATTTTTGAACTCAATTTGTAAGCGCGTATTCTCCAAATTGCAATCCGATCGGACAATAATCACAGAAGTTATTTATGAAAGTATGAGCATAAAAGCAAATGCTTCTGTCAGCTAACAAGAGAGGCGGCCGTGCGTGAAGCGCGAACGCCATCTTTTGGGAATACTTGTAAAGTATGTGCATATGCATATGTGTATGAATTTAACAAATTAAACTACACGGGATCATAGGTCGAAGGGTATCCCACTGTCGCGTGCTGCGCGACTGTTGCTTTTCTTACTGGTTAAAATTGAAATTGGTTATGCAAGTAAACAATTTTGATAAATTATTTATATATATTTGCAAGCCAAGTAATGTTGTCACTATGAATTGTATCAATCTTTAAATATAAAGTTAAGATAAGTTTATAATAAGATCTATAGACTTAGCAGTAGTTATTAAATATTATTATCCCTATAGTACTGGCCACTAGTTTATGGCAGGTAAATAGGGTAACTCCCATTTTTCATGAGCATTTCGACTGCTCTACATGTCGTTTCTATTTCTTAGATAAATACTCAAATCGCGTATTAAATTCGCTGGCCATGTGGCCAAGTGGCTATTCCGTTTCCACATTGTTAACTCAAATCGATTGGGTGAGACTACTTTTAATCACAGTTGCAATCACAGATCTAATTATGCAGCCCCTCTCTGGCACACACGCCCCTTTTCAGATCAGTAGCAAGTCAATCAAAACGGCGCTGAGGCCAACAATAACTGTCACAAATTGGCAGACTAACTACCAACTGCCACTGCCACAGTGGGGTAGGCAGGGGGTCAGACAGGCCGTGTGGCATTTGTATTTGCCATTTGTGGCGAATGCAAATTAAAAATTGCGAACCGTTATAGAAAACTAAATCGCAAACAAATGAGACAAATTGAACGATGGAGAAACATTTAATTGAAAAATCAGAGCAAACATTAAGAAAACGGGTAACAAGAACCGCCGAGTGTGTTAACAATGCGAAAGCAATATGTGCCACACACACACAAAAATTTCCATATTGTATACCATATGGTATAGTATAAGGTGCATTCAAAGAGCAGCCGAGCCAAGCTGAGCCAGAATGAAAGCCCAAAACACAACGAGCTCAAGTCAATTTCGTTTAAGGAGAGGGGCCGATGTGGCTATAATAGCTCTGGGGCTACTACATACAAAACGAAGGCAACAACAATAACAAAATCGAGAACGGGAAAACATTATATGATGCTGCTGCTGCTACCAACGTAAGGCGAACTATTATCATTCTAAAAGATATGAGGCATGGAAGTGCTGAAAACTTTAACCACGACAACGTGGCAGGGACAAGTGCAGGGGCGGGTAGAAAAGGGGCACAGGCAGCGGCACAATCGCACACACATTCGCAGCAGTGGCAGCAACCTTATTGCTGCAGGGAATTTGTGTTGCAGATTGCGCCCAAGCGACTTGCAATCGGACGTGCGGCCTGGCACTGGGGATGAGGCTGCCACTGGGGCTGAGACTGGGGCTGGGGCACTCAGTGTAAGCTGATGCACACCTGTTGCAAGCATTTTGCATGCAACTGGTTACTGACGCTGCGGCGGCTGCTTCTGCTTCTGATGTTGCTCTTACTGAGCCTTCCTGATGATGATAATAATAATGCTGATGATGACGATAATGATGATGGGCAGCTTGGCAATTTGGGCTTATGAAAATTTCATGGCCCGGCCGAAGGTTAAAGTTGCAGTGCAGTGCCAAGTTATACGTGAGCTACGATGAGCCGAAGGAAAACTAATGCAATATGAAAAAAACAATTAAATTGCCATTAGAGCTGTGCTTCAATGACAGCGGCATGGGCAAGGGCAGAGGCAGCAACAGAGGTAGCAATCGCGGCAACCACCCAAAAAGCTGATTGCAACTCAGCTGAGTCGCTGGTCAGTAAAAAATGTGCCAAACATGCGAGTATAAACACAAATACAAACACACACACACACCCATGCAGACTCGCGCACACATAAAGGCACCAGCAGAGGTGCCCCTGCCTGAGTAACTCACTCAGCAGAAAAGTCACTCAAAATTGAGCTTATCTTGCCCTGCACACAAAACTCACCACGGCAGCAAGTTGCTGGCGCATTGGCTTCGCTCTTGTACTGAGTAACCCCTTGGCCGCCGTCGACTGTGTGTCTGTGTGTGTGAGAGAGAGGGAAAAGAAGACGCAGACAGAATATTACAACGCAGCGCACTTTGAGCGCGTTTAGCTGCAGCTCTAAGAATGGAACTAAAATAAACAAATATAATATATAATAATAATATTTTATAAATAAGATGACAAAAATGTAATTAATATAACTTTTAAATTAAATATATACAAAATATATGAAGAAATAAAATATATTTTTTTCGTCAAAAAGAAGCGTTTTATTTCTCAACATAATCTCCTTTTAGCTCTATACATTTAGTCCAGCGTTTTTCCAATTTTTTTATTCCTTCCAAATAATAGGTTTTCTCAAGGCCCTCAAAATAGTCGTTTGTTTCTGTGATGACCTCTTCATTTGACCCGAATCTCTTACCGCCGAGCCATTTCTTCATGTTTGGAAACAAAAAATAGTCACAGGGGGCTAAATCTGGAGAATATGCTGGATGGGGTAGCAGTTCGTAGCCCAATTTATGAAATTTTGCCATGCTGACTACACACGTGTGCACCCGTGCATTGTCCTGATGGAACAGCACTTTTTTTTTCGCCAAATGCGGTCGTTTCTGCTTCAAATCAATATCGAATCTGTCCAAAAGCTCTGAATAATATTCGCCGGTGATCGTTTTACCCTTTTCAAGGTAATCGATGTGAATGATACCTTGTGCATCCCAAAAAACTGTGGCCATGACCTTGTTGGCCGACAGACCCACCTTGGCCTTCTTTGGTGCACGTTCACCCGGAGAAACCCACTGTCTTGATTGTTCTTTGGTCTCTGGTGTGGTGTGGTGGATCCATGTTTCGTCTACGGTAACGAAACGGCGCAAAAATTCGTTTGGATTGCGGTTGAACATCGCCAAACACTCCTTTGAAATGGTCACACGGTTGCGCTTATGGTCGTGTGTGAGCAATCGCGGCACCCATCGCGCGGAAAGCTTTTTCATGTCCAAATATTCATGTAAAATGTGATGTACCCGTTCAGTTGAGATGCCTACAGCCTCAGCTACCTCACGCACTTTCATTCTCCGATCATCCAATATCATTCCATGGATTTTGTCGACGATTTCTGGCATGACGACCTCTTTTGGGCGACCTGAACGTTCGGCATCACTTGTACTGGTACGACCACAACGGAACTCAGTAAACCATTTCTTAACCATTGAAATTGATGGTGCAGAGTCCCCATAATATTTATCAAGTCTTTCCTTGGTTTCGGTGATGGATTTTTTTACGCAAAAAATAATGCTTAATTAGCACACGAAATTCACTTTTTTCCATTTTCGTTAAAATTCACGAGATCGTCTGCTTTCAATGCCTATAAAACGCAAACCAAAAAACGCAGCTTTCTCAAAATTTTACAGTCAGCTGTTAATCGATAACTGCTGACAGGAGCAGTGTTGTACTTAGAGCAGGTGCGCGGCAAATACAAAAAGTCACGGACTTATCAAACGACCCTCGTATAAATACTGCATAATTGGTATATCAAAAATGTTGCACATTTTTAATATAAATACTAAAAATTCTCATTTTAAATAACAAAATATTTTTGAAGTATTTCAACCATAAAGATTTCACAATGTGTTCTTTTTACCAAAAAAATTTTATATATCAGTAAATGAAATGAACAATGATAATGAATATTCTGAATAAATGTAGAACTTTTTTGCATGTTTTAAAAAACAAAAAAATAATAAAATATATATTTTCCAAATATTCAATGCATAAAAAATGGAATTTGCATAGAAAACAAAAACAAGTTCATAAGATATTCGCCCTCTCGGCAATAATTTGAGACATTGCACTTCTTTTTTGGAGGGCTATTCGAGAAGTTTTTGCCAAGCGAACCAAGTGAACTGCAGCCGAACTAAGAACGAGTTGAAAAGTTGACACCTTTGTTCGCTGAGCATTTGATTGCCATATTTATAGAAGATAAAAAGGCAACGGCGACAAGATTAACCGCATTATTCCAACAGAAACCGAGAACGGGTTTGGTACCCTGCCAAAGTGCAAACTTGAATTCAACCCCAACCCCAAAAAAAGAAATAAAATAAAATACTAATAATAAAAAATGCACACGAAAATGCAGTTTATGTAGAGCACAAACAATGCGGCGCGAGACGGAAGACAGCGACAACAACTACAACAACAATAACAAGCGAAGGGAAATGCATGCGAAGGGTAAATGCAAAAACAAAGGCCGCTTGCATTGCGAAATTCGAGCAGGCTGCTGCATCTTCAAGATGCAATTTACATACACACAAGGAGAGGGGGGAAAAGGGGAAGGATAGAGCAGCGAAGTCCCCAGTCGCTTGGCTTGATAAGCGCTTTTTTGGTGCCTTGACATTTGATATGCTCAGCAAAGCAAGAGAGAGAGAGAGAGAGAGAGAGAGAGAGAGAGAGAGAGGGAGAGAGAGAAGGAGAGAGAGGCCAGTCGGCAGCATCAGAAACACAACAAGAACAACAACAATGCCAAGAGAAACTGCAACTGCATCCTGTTGATAAGTTCTCTGCTTTTTTTTCATCTCAGCCAACCAAGGCAGGCGCAGCCAAGCCGCATCCGTTCTCAGCTCAACGCGGCCCCACAAAATTTACGGTTTTGGTCTAATTCAGTCGCTGCTGTTGGCCAAGGAAGTAAACTGATTTGAAAAGCAGTCGCAACAGGAACCAAACAGGAAGCTGCTGTTAAATTGTATCTGGCTCATTAAAGCAGTTAGCTAGGTTAGATTCGGACTGGGCCCGGGCCTGGGTCTATGGGCGGATGTGCGCAGCCAGACAATGATGGCATTATTTATTATTTATACATTAAACGCACCCGTCTATGAGCTCGTCACAGCTCTGGCTATGATTAAGGCTCACACACACTCGCACACACACACATGTTTGCTCGACAGTTGTCAGCAGCTTAAAAATGTGCGCGAAATTACTTTTGTTTATTATAATATTGCTGGGATCTGTAGATCTGTATGTGCTGCTGTGCGTGCAGGGCGCCCCAGGGCAGGCTAAGGCAGTTGTAAGACCTATTTTAACCCCAGCGAGCACAAAAAAGCGTCAACAGATGACAAAAGCTGCTGCACAACAAATGCTGTTGCGGTGCGTGTGTGTGTTGCCTGGTGTCATGCAGTTAAACAAAGTGCGTAGCCTATGCCTGCAGGCGAATTTTATTATTAAAAAATAATCACTCACCCACACACACATTCACGCACACCCCAACACACACACAATCAGTGCTTAAAATAAAGTATGTGATGCCTGTAATAAACGAATTCACATTGCTCTTTCTGCTTTATGGAAAGATAATACCCATGAAAGCGCCTTAACTTAAAGAAAATTTATACTTTTCTCTTATAAATAATATATAAACCGAATAAAATAAAATAATAAAAATCATATGACATTAAAAATATATAATACAAATTCATATCCTTTTCTGTTCTAATTTATATTTATAATTTACTTTTGTTAAGATCAGAAAGAAAAGAAAGAAAGAAACAAATAAGTTTGACTTAAATTATATGTTTCTTCATACAATTCAAATTTCAAATTTAACATATTTTACTTTTTGCCAATTAAATCTATTTATTTAATATTTATTTGTTCTCATATATCTCTGTCTTTCTAACTATTTTCTGGCTCGACTTCATAATAAATGCCTTAAATATTCTATGTTATACTTAATACAATATTTAGGATACAATTGAACTTATAAGATACATAATTCCAATTTCATTCTCAGACAATTGCCAATGAATCGTCTCATAATACTTCATATATAAAGAATAGAACATACGCAGAATATTTGAATGAAGTCTCAGCTATTCACTGAGTATCTTTAGGTCGAGCCCACAATGCATACTGGGCGCCTGTAACCATTATCAATTTACAGAATTCACAACAAAAGTGCGATATCTGCAGTTTCGCGGTTTCATTAATGTTGCATGCTTTGTGGCGCCGCAGCTGCGAGCATTATTCGCGACAATGCTGTCGACAACTACGACTAGTACATGTATGAATGGGCTGTAATTGCCAACAAGCTAACAATATTTATAAGTAAATAGAGCTTAGCTACGGATTGTGTAGAATGAGAAACAGAAAACCGAAAACAAACTTCGCTAAGTCGCTTTCATTTGCAACCTAATTGTATCTGTATAATTTCGTAGCTCTATTGTGGGACATGTGTGTGTGTGTGCGTCTTTCTTTCTTATCTCCCCTCTCCCCTTACCCTACTCTCTTGTAATGTGTGCTCTAATTGCAACTCCCCCAAATGGTCCCAACTTGGAATCGCCCCCTGGGCCGAGGCCAATTTACCCTGCTCACCTTGTTTTATTTTTCTTCTCAGCACAAAGAAGGTGGGCAAGGTGGGCTCTGCCAGCACTTAACGGGGTTGTTTAATAATAATAATAATAATAAGAGCCCAAAGGGGTTAGGGCAGATCAATATGTCTTTTAACGCAAGCGGGCCAATAACTCTGCCCTGCCCCTATGCGTGTGTGCATGTGTACTTCTCTGTCTCTCCCTCTGTCCGTGTATGTGTGTGCTTTCAAATTAGAAATTGCAAAAAGTGCGTAAGCAGCACACACACACACACATGCAGGCATATACTAGTGTGTGTGTGCGTGCCTGGTCATTGGCCTCAATAAACGCAGCCATCCGCGTCGCGCCTGCAAACAACTTTTGTGGCAGCCTTCGCTTTTTTCGAGTGAAATTTTCAAAACGAAATTAAAATTTTACGCATTTGCTTCACACACACTGGCACAAACACACACATATTGGCACAGGTGGAGTACTACTTTGGTCATAACTGGGCGCACACATTACGTAATTAAGGCCTACCCAAAAGCACTTCAGACTTTGCCCACAGTCCGCATAGTCCACATAGTCCGCACAGTCCCTTAGCCCCTTAGCTTATTGACTGAGCTGCCAATCAACTTGTGTGTGTGTATGCTCTGTACAAATTGTAGCCGCATTTTTGATTCCATTCCAGAGTCGAAAAGTTTTGTGCACTTTTTTGTACGCATTCGCCCTGCGGTAGTTCGACTCGAATCGGGCTTTTGCTCAATTAGAGTCGCTCAAATCGGGGCTGAGGGCAATTAAACAATATTTCCAAGCCATTTCAGTCAATGACGAACTGTTAAATTGAATATTCATACATGGCTGAGCTGAATCCCGGCCGGAAGTGACGCCTGCCCTTCCTGACTTACGACTGTCAACTGCATCTTGACCCAGAGCAAAGCGGCTTACGTTGACATGGCAACCAGGTCCAGCTTGTTTTGCCCATTCTCCTCTGGCTATCATTGTCTTTCTCATCTCCTTATCGCACTTTGTGAAACCACTTTTGTTAGGCTTCATTGTGGGTTAGAGAATTGAAGTTTTAGTCCATTTTGCTGGGTAAATAACGTATTTTGCCTTATTAAAAATGAAAATGTGATGAAAATGTTCAGAGACTTTGCTGTGGAATTTTATAAAATTCAACAGCAAAATTGTATTATTATAATAATTGTAAGCTTATTCATTGCTCATATCAAAATCACGTTAATCGCAAACGAAGCTGTGACTTGCCGTTCAACGTGACGTATGCGCAATCTGCCTAATCCCGCCTAAGTACGCAGATTATGGCCAAATAAAACCAAGTGCAGCCAGCTAAATAATAAATACATATTGATTACAAAGTGCCCCTCATCATTCCGCGCTCTCTCCCTCTGTCTCACTCTCTTGCTGCTTCTCTCTTTCTCTTGCCAGGCTGCATTTATCAAAGTGAGAAACCTACACAGTCATTGCGCGGCCTTTGATGAAGCGCTGTTTTTGCGGTCAGTCCAGGAGAAAGAGAGTCATCAAAGCCACGCACACCAACAACAGCAACAGCAGCAGCAACAACAGCTGCAACTACAACAACAACAACAACTATAGCAGCAGCAGCAACTAATGTGCTATAACAAAAGCAAATAGAAGTAAGCCGAAGGAGCAGCCGAAGGGACAGCAAAAGAGTAAGTGTGCGAGCGAGTGAGAGAGAGAGGGAGAGATGACTTGGTGTCAAACTGCCGCATAGAGAAAACGGCTTATGGGGCCGACAGTAATGCCGACGCGCAGCGACGACGCTTTATAATGACGCCTGTCTTTCACCCATACGCTTTGGGTAACATAATCGGTCACTGACTTGGCGCATTTGGCGTGGAAATTCGAGAACTCTTTGCGCCTCAATTGTTGCGGGTGGTCAGGGAAGGCGGTCAACTAAGTTGACTACAGTCTCTTTCTTTCTGTCTCTCTTTAGTTCCAGAACCTACCACAATCAAACTGCCATTAGCATTATGCCCGAAAAGCAAAGAACTACGAACCACGCACAATAATTTATCACTTGCCCCCTACACAAAAGACATAGGAAGCGAGAAGTAGAGAGAGAGAGGCATAGAGAGAGATAGAAAACCAGATCAAGTTGAAGTTGAAGTGGCTCGAAACTTGCCCCGGCACATTTCGGTTTCGTTTGGCGAAATCGGGACGTCGTAATCGAGTGCGGCAGCGAACGGCTGCAAAAACAGTCTTCACTTTCGTGCTAAATTATATCATCCTCATCCTCATTCTCATACTCATCCGACTACGTCGTAGCCGTCCAAATTGCAAGCAGCCAACCAGGAGGCATCCGATATGCTTGCCACGGCATAGGGGAGACGACTCGAAGTTGCCTGCATCGACTGCGAATGCAACAAGTTTGCCTGCAAGCGCACTTTTGTGTTGTTTTTGGGCGCACACAATTCCCGCCTGCTGCCCCTGGTTTCCCCTCCCCCCAGTGCACTGTGCCATGCCACAAGCTGTGGCGGCATTGCTCTTGCCCTGCGTCGCCTGGCATATTCGTCAATTTTTGTGCGCATGCAATTTACGCAGCGTCGTCGTCGTCGAAGGAGCAGCAGAATACGAAAAACCTTGAGTACGGTCAGTGACCAGAAAAAATGCATAAACATTTTTGTGCTCGGCCGACGCGAAGACGCCGCCGCTGCGTCGTTCTTGCTGCTGCAGCCACTCAATTGCAAATTTTCGGAAATTTTGTTTTTTGCTCTCACAGAGAGAGAGAGAGAGAGAGAGAGATAAGGCTAGACAAGAGAGGAAGAGAGAAACAGGAAGATCCCTCAGAGGCACGTACGATGATCAGCTGCAGATCGCACTTGGCTGCAGTCGTATTTGCCGCGCTGCAGTGTGGGCATGGACCATGAGGCATGCGGCATGCTTATTGGGCTGCCTTAATGGCCGACGTATTTTCGGCATACGCTACGCACATTTAATGCATGTGCTTGTGTGTTTATTATGCCAGCCCCAGCCGGTTTTGCTAGCAATGGGGCACATTGACTGGGGGCACAAGAAAGGGGCAACTGGGTGCTGTGTGCCTGTTGCAATAAGTCTGCCGATCCACTGCCATAATTTTTGTTTATTTTCTGTTTTGCTCATTGCATTTTTTCGGCCTCCCCTCGCTGCTGCTTCGTTTGCTGCTGTTCCTGCTGTTGCTGCTCTTGGCGCGGTCTCTTTTCAATTATCAAGGACAAATGTGCGTTGAACTTGATTTCGCTTTTCATTGCTCATTTGCAGGCAGTCCTCCAGTTTGCCGCAGTTCGTTGTTTCTCTCTAGTTTTTTGTTTACATGTTCAATTTTATATTTAGATTTCAGCGCTTGCCCCGTCACAGCTTGCGGCATAAACTGCATTAGTTTAATGCAGCTGGGCCTGTGTAATCGAGCCTCTAATCAAGATAACAGCGAAATCTAAAGCGGCGATTATAATGCCGAATTTATTAATCGCTCTATCCGTGCAGACATATAAAAAAAGCTAAAGAATGGCACCGCAAATTTGATGCTGTTGCAGCCCACTTTGATTTGAGCTGCCGCTGCCGTTGCCGTTGCATGTTGTACGTTGCCGCTGTTGCTTGTCCAAAAAAAAATAAAATTGCATCCGCTGCGCGGTTTTAGGCATAGCAGGCAAGTCGCCAAGCCTGGGTTCGAGGGGCTCGTTGATGCTGCTGTTGCCGCAGTACATATACTGTTCGTTAGCCCGCAGACTTGCAACAAGTTGAATTAAGTTGTTATGCCGGGTTTTAGCCAAGGTGTTGGTGCCTCCGCTACAGCTGCTGCTGGTGCTGGTGCTGGTGCAGACGAGCTGTGTTTGGGTTTTCGGACGCAGCTGAAACTTAGTTTGGCCGCATGGAAAGGAGTGAGATGTGGTGGAATGCGCGCTGCTTCGCAAATGGCAACAAATTGTTGCAAGCAATTTTATATACGGGGCTCACTAGAGTTAGCAGATCAGCAACTTGCATACTAGACTTACATCAAATGACATAATGAAGCTGTTGTATAATACACTTTGTCAATTTATTGTTTTAAAAGAGATTCTTATAACAGATTCCTAAAATTATATATTCGAATCATTAAGGTATTTTGGCACTAGTTTGTAATATCAATAAATAATGAATGAATAGTAAAAAATAATAATACTTTTATTTATAATACATTATGAAATATATCAAAGATATATTCTTAAAGATATCAAAGATATATTCTCAAATATATTTTACCAATTAAGCCTTCGAACTGTTGGATGCTCAATAATTGCAATCTGAAGTCGATCATAATTGAATTCTACCCAGTAACTCAAGACAATATTGCATATACAAAGCTCAAATGTTCTTTCTTTTTAGAATCTTCAATATCTTCGAAAGTTTTTTGTGCGTTTTCAAAATAGAATATATAATTAATTACGAAATAAAATACTTTCATATGTTATTGCCTTATAAAATGCTTGATATATTGCCAATTAAACCCAATAACAGTTGCAACCTCATTGATTGCAATCTCAAGCTTCGATATATTTTCGTTCTTCCCTGTAGCTTCAAATCATATTGCAAATAGCTTAAATTGTAATTTGAAACGGTTCTCCAGGGAATAGGAATTCACATTTTAAGCTAGAGAGAGCAAGTGAGATAAAAGAGAGCGCGAAAGAGAGAGGGGCAAAGATATATCGAAACAGCAATAGAAATAGGCAGGAGTACATAAAGATCATTAGAGGCTGCGCCGAGAACGTTAATGGCCACGGTGAATGACAAACGGGGAAGGGGGATTGGTGAGGGGGGAACATAGTGAATGATGGACATGCATCAGCCCTATAAGCAAACTCATCCCAGCGATTTTTAGAATTTTTAGTTAATTTACCCGAGCGGCAGGAAAAACATTTGGAATTCCACGGGACGAGACTGGACAGAGAGAGAGAAAGAGTGTGAGAGAGAAAGAGATGACTAGCTGGAAAGGGGGTAGACTGCCACAAGTTGCAAGCAGCGAAAAATCTTGCATTCGATCGTTTATAGCATTTTATTTGGCGCGTCAGCAAATGTTTGTAAGCAATTTATTTATGACATTTTTTGCAACCGTTTAGAGGCCTCTGTCGCTGCCGCTGCCTCTGCATCCGTCGTTGCCACAGCCACTGCCACTGCTGGCACTTGTGTTGCATTTGCCAGAGTGTTGTTTAAATGCTGAGCGACACATTTGCTGACTTGGAATCGTGCGGCAATATGTGGCATAAAAAAACCAAACCTGGCCGCATGACGCGTCCAAAAGCGCAATGAGGCACAAACTTGTAATAGCTAACAGCAACATTGTGGCAGCAGCAACAGCCGCACCAACAACATATACATGGCCAGGGAACCAGTGCCAGTACCAGAGTCAAAGTCAAGTTCCATATTCATTAGTTACAATATAAACACAACAACAACTGCAGCTGTTGCTGCTGCTGCTGCTGTTGCTGCTGCTAATGACTGCGAGCTGCTTTGATGTAGCAGGACACAAAGCGCCTTCGCGCATTGGCGCAAATTGCCAGCGCAATAACAATTTCCATTACAAATATTTGGTAAATTTGAACAATTTCGTGCTGAAATTAAACTATAATCGGACGCATTTTGAATGGCAATTAGGGGAGGAGCACAACAGCTGCTTCTGCACCTAGGGCAGGCTCCGAACTGTTTGGCAAATTGATGGCAAGGCCGAAAACAGGAAAATCTCTCTAAGCAACGAAAAATCAACAGCATCGCCGCAAGAGTAGTTAACAAGTGTGTTTGTGTATGTGTGGGGCAAACCAGATTTCAGCCCAGGGGCCGGATATGACCAAATTGCTAGGGTTCCCGTCTCGGCCGGTAATTGGCAATGCGGCAGCAGCAACAACAACGACAATTTTTTTGCGAGCTGAGCAAAAACTGCTGTAAAAATAAATATGAGCTCAGTTGCGACAGCAGCAGCAGCAGCATCAAGGGCCTGCTGCCAGGGCAGATAAGGCCAGGCCGAGGCGGCGTCGTGGCCAGGCCGGGGTTGGGTCCAGGGGCACAGCAGGCACACTGTAGTTTTTCTTTTTAGGCAAAGCTAAGACAGATGTGCGACATTGCAATTTGTTACAGTTGCAGTTGCATTAACGGCCGCGCAGACTGGCGAAGTCTCGACTTGACTTCCCAGGGAGGTTGGCAGCCACTGCAGAGGCAACAACAGCAGCAGCAACCTAAATATTTTAATGCCCTGACCGCATTGATGGCTCGCTTTTTGCGACTTGCAACTTGGGTAATTAACATTTTTTGCGTGCACAAATATTTTTCGACTCGCAACAGAGAGAGAGAGAGAGAGAAACACGGCAAGAGCGCGGCACATGAAATTCACAGGCTGAAGCTGCTGCTGCTCTGCCTCTGCTGCTGCTGCTGCATGTAACTCAAACAAATTAAACTTGAGGTAAGGCCAGAAGAACAACACGGCAGCCAAGTGAAAAAATAACAACAACATCGAAGCGGCCTGTAGAAAACGTAACAAAATATGTTAAAATGCAACCAAGTGAGTAAATTGTGCGCAACAACTTGAAAAAAATATAGAAAAAGAAGAAAATGAAAAACTGAATGTTCTGTTTATGTAGCAAACATACACTCGCACACCCACTCGCACACACGCACGTAAGTACTTCATAAACTAAGCAAATTATTATTTGAGGGCACACGTTGCCCAGGGCTGCTGCTTTGCTGCTGGCTTTGACTTTGCTTCGACTGGGTTCGCTTGGGTTAGGTTCGACTGGGTTGAGTTGAGTTGGGCAGCGCTGCTTCCCCCTAAACTTGTACAACAACAAAAAGTTAAATTGTTTTAATTACGCGCTGCCGCAAATTGTGAGATTGTTGTTAGTGGAGGTGGAAGATGATGCAGCGATGGGAAGAGAGAGAAGATTGTGCACAGTTTATAATTAATGTTGTTGTTGTTGCTGCTGCAGTTGGTCTATTGCTATTGTTTTTGTTGGGAAAATTGTTGCCAAATTGCGTTAGCTTTGCTCTGGCTGAATTAGCAGCTGAAGAGCACTGAAACAGAATGGGAAATATCTAAGAAAGATAAGGTTAGCAGAATCACTGCAAGCAATCATGGAAAGAGCACATAACTAATAATAAATAAAAATCAGCATCATTATCTATAATGAGAAAACAACTTGCAGCGTCATTGTGATCATATTTTCCAATAAGAATCAAAGTCATGTAAGGATTATTCTGATCAATAAGAATAAAATCGAGGTATTTTTTAATTCTATTTATAAGTCTCATATCCCCACAAGTTTATCCAGCTTTTCGCAGATTGATATGCGAATATTATAAATATAAAATATTTCTAGAAGCTCAAACATTCTTTATAAGGCATCCTGTAGTCGATCACTCACTTTTCTTTGCTCACCTTTAATTGTAGCAACATAGAAAAATTCAGAAGTTTGGTTTGCTTTTGATATACAGCGCAGCGCCGAGTGGGAGGCAACGCGTGGCCTCTACCGCACCACGCTCCCATTCCCCACGCTGCCCCTCACTGCCTAGCATAGAATACCCCGACATTTTTTCCGCAAATGCCACGAAATTTTTTCTCCTTTTGCACTTTACATTTTTTGCGTGTGTTCTCGTTTCGGATGATGGGCTAAGGGCAAGTGGAGGCTGCAGCAGGCAGGGGCATGAGGCAAGTGGCAAGCGGCAGGCGGCAAGAGGCAGGTGGCAGGCTGCTGCCGGCGGACAGACAGTGCTGAGTTGCCGCTGAGCCATTGATAATTACCAGGTTGTTATAAAGCCCTTCCACCTCCCCTCTCCCTCCTCCTTTAACTCGCTTTGCTGCTGCCTTGCAAATTTATGTTTGCCTCGCATGCGCTTTAGATTGAGTCTCTCTCTCTATATGTGTGTGTGTGTGTGCTGTGCATAAAAGTCAAGTCAATCTTTAGACTGTTTTTACATAATTATAACAGTGCACTGCGGCTGCTTTTATTGTTTTCATTTTAATTTAAATGCCTAAACAATAATTTGCGCAATTTTCCGCAGGGTTATTGTTTTTGGTTAATGCATGCAATGGAAATCAAGTCGAGTTCCCCGACTGCCCGACTGCCTGCCTGCCTGCCTCCCTCTCCCTCTCCCTCTATCTGCCAGTTGTTGTATGCAAATTGCCAGCGGGCAACACGAAAATCCACAGGCCGCCAGGCAAGTTGAAGACGAAGTAGAAGAAGAAGAGAAGAAGTTCCCAATTAGCTGACTTCCTGGCCCGTGTTGGGGCTCTATAAATTCATGTGGCATCTGGCAAAAGCCGCAATATCCGTTTGCTATTAGGCGCCGCCTCTGCTTCGTCTTTTCGACCATATATCTATCTCTAGATTTTACGCATTTTACGCAGAATTCGCCAAAGCAAAAGATAAACCGCATTGCTACAAATGGGCGCTGGTTTCCGGTTTCCGGTGCAGATAACTCGTTCAATGCGTGAGGGCTCTAAATTTACGTTCTCTCCTTTCCAAAAGGAACCTTCAATTTGTGCGTACGGTGTGGTGCGTGGCGGTAGGCACCAAAATGCGTGTACAGTTGTGTACAGTCGGCCATTTTGCATATCGATGGCAGCCCCTACTACCCATGTGTGTGTGTGCAGGCACGTGCATGTCTGTGTGTGCATGTGAGTGTTTGAAAAATATCAATAAACGACGTCGAATTGCTTCTTTTGACCGCGCATATTTTATTTACACATACTTATTGCATATTATAAATTTTACATAAGGCTTATTATATACACGAGTAAGCGCACGTAATACGCCTAACCCCTGGCACCTTTGGCACCGAACCGCAGCCGATTTACGCACCAGAATGTCTTGTGTGAGCGTGTGTGCAATGGCCCCTCCTTCCTGCTCCTTGGCCCACTGCTTGCAGGGGTAGTTGGTAATTTTTAGCTGCACCACCTCCTCCTGCTCGCCCCTGGGGTCACCTGCAGGTCACCCCATGTGTGCATGCGTGAAAATTTTTCCACCACATCGATTACTTTACGCAAATTAGTGCGTAGATATTTTGCAAAAATGTTCTATTAATAATTGATGGGGCCGACCAACGTCGACGACGACGGGACGACGGGCTTACCAAGCAAACCCCGTGTTCAAAACAGAACCACCTACGCAATGCAGGTGTGCGTGTGTGTGTGTGTTCGCTTTGTGCATGTGGCGGGATTCGCATTGCGATACTTTGAGCTGCACTTAATTTGAATTGAACGCTTAATTTAGCAATTAGCTGTGACAGCTGACAAAAGGACAAACGGACAGACAAGAAGACAAAAGAATAGATGGATTGATAGTTAATTCCTTAGACATGTGACAATGACAAAATCATAAATTAATAAGTATGCTAGCGTCTCTTTTTATTTCTTATTAGCCTTTGGATACTCATAATGTTGTATATTGAAATATATTGTGATTACTTTTATATTCAACATAACCTTTAAATGCATATAACCTAAAAGAAGACCCGTATCTAATTACATTACTGTAGTTAAAATTATGTAAGAGCTCAAAATAAATTAATAATTGAACATCGTGAAGTTAAAGATTCAATATATTGTGAAATACTATATATCGTGATTACTTTCATATTCAACATAGCCTCATAACGGATATTACTAATATATACTTTAAAATCCAAATTAATTTGAAAATTGAAAATTGTCAAGTGAAAGGTTCAATATATTGCGAAATTGTGGTCGCTTTCTTATTCGAAATAACTTTTAAATGCATATTACTTAATATAAGACCCTTATTTATTACTTTGAAAAACTGTTGCTCAATTTATTTATGAATTCAAAATAAACAAATATTCAATAAATAATCCAAATACTAAGGAATTTCAAGAGTAGGTACTCAAAATGACGACAGATATTGCATTTACTTTAATACTCAACAAATATATTCTATGGTTATGTCAATATATAAATGAAAAACTGACCACGATAAGATACGATAGAAATGTTTTATAGTTTCAAAGTTTTATTTTAATTAAAAAACTCTTTGTTTCATCAATCGTAGCCAACGTTCGTTGGCAGCCCGTAGTAGCTCAAGTTCTTCGTATCGTAGAGATCATTGAGAAAAGCCAATACAGCAAGTGTATGCCAAGTTGTGTTTTGAGCTGGGTCCTGTTGACAATCAACACACTGGTCGCTGCTGGGAAACTGCAACTTGGGGAACTTGGGATCCTCTGTAGAATCGCCAACTAAACGACCATTCACTTCATTGTGTGCCTGCCAAAGCCAGAGAACTTCCTCATCATGAGTGTTTACGGCAAACAGACGACGACGCTCGGACATCTTTAGGAAATGCTGCACACAGTCCTGGCAACCGAAAAAGTGTTTGACAAAGCCGTGAATGGAACGCAGAACATAACCACCCGGAAGTACCGTTTTAGACTTGGCTGTCTGCACTGTGAGATAGTGGAAAAGGGTCCACAGGGAGCAGGTAAAGCCGCGTTGAAAGGGACCTGATGCCACACAGCCCACATAGCGACGAGCTTTAAAGATGTTGGGTAACCCACGCTCCACGGTTGCTACTTTCATCTGAAAAGCTACACCAGTAAGATTGCCCGACGCTCCAATTGCCTGCACATACTCATAGAGCTGCCTGAGCAATTTACTTCCACTTGCGTTCAGTGGGCTGAAGATCTGCAATACGTTGAGCAATTGCCGCAGGGCCAATAGGTTGTCTGACTGGAAGAGACATACCTTGGGCAACTCTATGTGCAAGAGCTTGTCGATTGATTGTTCCAAATCAGCGCGATAAACTTTGGGAAATCCTTGCAAAACTGTGGTCAGTATCGTTGCTTGCTCTTCATCCAGGAGATGTTGTGCAGGATCTGGTACTGCAGTGGTTGAAGGAGGTCGCTCTGTAGTGTATCCCATGGATAGCAGGTATTGTGCAACACTGGCAGCATACTCTGTACTGGTTGCATTCAAAGGATGCATATACAGTGCCTTGCCAGCACAGTTCACAATGGCTAAGTCAGGGCCCTCTTGGCTCAAGCCAAAGTTCTCAAAGTGCCTTCGATCATTGATGATGCGCACTATCAAAGTTGGCCATGTGAGCAATGCGAGAATTGTGTCTCTGCCCACTGTAGATCCAACTGGCTGATGTACTAGCACTAAATAGCTGTGAGAAGTGCAGTTTCCCAAGATTGTTTGAGTATTATCGACAGCTTTGATGACCTCAAAGTCTGGCTCACCCGTCGTATACTTCATTTTACCAATATAATAAGCAAGTTTCGCAACAATCTCACCAGGATCAAGGCTATTCAAGTAGTATCCAATGTGATGTGCTGTTCGATGAAAACTTGGCGGAAATATCCGCAACATGGGCGTTTGTCTCACTTCGTAATCGCGACAGATGCGCACATTTCTCTCCTGTGCACAATCCACCACGTAGATCGAGAGTACTCGCCGCCAGGCGATAAGTTTCCAGGCCAACTCTCTGAAGATCGGCGCAAAACGTCTACAATCACCGCAGAAATAGTTGATGAACTGCACCAGTTTGCAGCTGCCCGCTGTGCGTAGCTCCCGTTCGAATGTCGCGTTGTCCAGCACTTTGACATTGTCCTCGACACTGTACAGGCTGCCCTCCATTTCCCCGACAGCGTCTCGGGCAGCAACAGTTAAATGCAGCAAGGCGAGGATGCACCAGAGCAAGGCGAACAACATTAATGAGCGCATCATTTGAGGAAGATGCTTGCCGGTTTAGTTTTTAACTGCAACTGAGGAGTGTTTCCCACTTACGTGGGCTATTAAGGCCCATGCTGCGAATGCTGCGAAGACAAAGAACGGACCAAGGAGAATGAAGAAAGAAAAACGGCGAACAAAGACAGACTGTAGACAGAGACTTCTGATTTGCAGATTGAACGTTTATCGTTCATTACATTACTTTTGATTAAGATACTACAGGGAAACTACCGACAAGAGCTCAGTATTTAACATATACTATAGCCAACCTATTCCTCACTCAGTTTATGATTGTTTATGATTGTTTAAAAGTCTTTCAATCAGTAAAATACTTCGCAAGCACCTCAAAGCACTTCGCATTCAATCTAAACCAAGCCGAAAGCTCACCAACTCCGCACAAGTTAACACTCAAACTTCTAAAGCCGCTCAGGCATCAACTCATGCAAACAAAACTCGCATATAAACCCAAATTCAACAACAACAACAACAACAGCAGCAGCAGCAATAGCAACAAGTGGCAACAAGTGCTTTTTGGGGCAGGTTCAGAATTCAAAGTACGCTCAACTTTGCGGCTATATCATTTACATGCCAGATTATGTGGGAAAATGCAAACAAGACGGCAAAACTGTTGTACAAGTTGGCCCAAAACTTTCTGGCAGTGTGAAAGCAACTGTCTCGCTCACTCTCTCTTTCTCTTTCGCTCTTTCCCACTCTCACTTTCTCTGTGGGCAAGTTTTGCATTACTGCTGCAGCTTAAAAGTTTTTGGCAACAGTTTATGGGGCTACGCAGTTTGCCTGCTGCTGCTTCTGTGTCTTCTATTATTCCTTTCTCTGCCCCTATCTCTCTCTCTCCCTCTCTTTGCCCCTTCTAACTTAATTGCGACAACGAGTTGATGATGCTGGTATATTTCATTTCAAATTAACTGGGAGAAGGCGTTGCAGTGGAAATTGTTGACCCAACGTTGCGTATGCGCAATGCAGGCAATACGATACGGCTTAGTTTAGTGATTTGTCATTTAAATCGTGTGCTTATATGAACGTAATTAACTGTTTTAAATGTTTCCTAATATATTTCCATATACTCATATTCTCTCTCTCTCCTGCTCTTCTCAACTCACTCGCAAAATGCAAAATTTTAATGCCACAATAATTGTCGCACTAACTTTCAATCAGCCGGCACAGACAATGGCAGCGCAAATAGACGCATGCCTTAGTCCACTCCCCTCCCCTTGTGCCATCCGCTGTGTAGGCTGATAATAAACAATGCGCTGACTGACATGAACAATGGAACAAATCGGTTTGCAAATCAGCTCGACGAGGAGGCAAGCGGCAAGTTGCCAACTGGCAACCAGTAAAAATTGCGTAAAATACAAATATTGTGCAAAGGTATTTTGTGCCTAAGAAGGGACGGGAAGAAGGAGGCAGCGGGGGGGAGTGAGTGGGAATGCGGCCGGATAAGGGAAACGAAAGAGGCAGTGCTTGGGCACTGTGAGGCAGTCCATCAAAACGATTTGAATGCGTCGTTGACGTTGATGAGTTTGAGTGAAAAGCGGATCGTCAAGCAGTCGAACAGGGCAGGGGCGGGTGGCGCAGGATAAGGGAAGAAGGGGGAGAAGAGATTGCAACAGGCAGTGTAACAACAAGAGCGACCGACCCAAGTTCGTCAATCAAAAGCCAAACCAAAATCTCCTCATGCGTGGCACACAGAGCACACACAGTGGCAAAGCCAAAGGCTGATGAGGACATGTGCTGCCGCAGTCGACGACGTCACGAGGATGATGCGTTGTTCCATCGCATCGCATTGCGTTCGTTGCATTGCGTTCTGTTTGTTTTGTTTTAATTTTCTCTCGATTTTTTTTTGCTTTTTCCTTTTTTTTGCCAACCTTTTTCTCTGCCTTTCCGCTTGGGTTTTTTTCGTTATTTGAAAAACTCTTCAGTTCTGAATTGTTGCCATGTTTTTATTGTCGTTGAGTTTGGTTTAGTTTGTGCGTGGCGAGCACGGCTCTAAGCAGACGTATCTGTGTCCGCACTCACAATCCACATCCGTATCCGTATCCGTTAGACTGAGGATAAGAGGGGATGGGGGAACGGGAACGCATTTGACATTTCATCAGGCGACTGTCTGAAATTGCGAGCGCTAGCTAAGGATTTGATTTGATGTGCGTCCATCAAAAGGGAGTTGTGAAAACAGGCATGGCATGGGGTAGGGGGAGGGGGCGTGGTAGACTAGGCAGAGTCAGCGGCAGCGACAGCACCAACAACAATGCGCTGAAATTGCATTGTTAGCAAAACACTACAATATGGCCAAAGTGCAGGCACACACGCACACCAGCTTGTCTAATACACACTTTGCGCCTGCCCCTGCCTCTTTCCCTTTCCCTGTGCAGCACAGACTCACGCATGCACTTGACAACTCAACCAGCCGGGCTGGGCTGTCTCCCACTCCCCCTTACCCCTCCCCAGCCGTTACGGGCTGCATCCCAGCGTTTACTTCCGCTTTTAATTAAAAATAAAAATAGAAACTCAACCAAACCAAACAATAACCTGCCGTAAAAAGGGATTCACAATTATTTGCGCATAAAATAAAAAATATATGCTCACTGCATGTGAGTATGCGTGTGTGTGAGTGCTGAAACCACACAAATACATTTTTACTTACATTCACATTCGCATCGAGGCAGCATCAGCCAGCGAGGGTCGTCCTGCCTACGCACTTTGGACGCCATCGTGCTCTGCAGGACCTTAGGGCACTTGGGGAGAGAGAGAGACAAAGTGTGTGAGAGACAGAGAGAGGTGGAGTAAAGTCCATTAGTGCAAGCGAGATAGAGCGCTGCTCTTAATTTCTCTACAAATGCTGCAAACTAATGAAAATTACGCAATTTGTAAAATGAAAAAATGAACGAGGCAAATATTGTTGTAAATACTGAAATTCTGTTCGGCTTAAGCAACTCTCAAGTGCGCTGTAATGAGAAGGGTGCTTTAGAGAAACAATAAGAAATTTTAAGAGAATATTATTTAGTATATACTCGTAATATGTTGGTGATAATATAAAGATTGCAACTCGTTTAATACAATTTAAGTAGGCGGAAAGGAGCTTGGATAAATGTTCAAATTAGGTTTAGCTGCGTGTCAAATGTACACATATTATCACAAAAATTGGTAACCATAGCTCTTATAATAAAAAACTCTTCTTCTCGGGATTTAACTGTTCATACGAACAATAATTGATATATCTACTCAGCTGTTACTAAAATAACTTTCCTGTCTTCTTAATCTCATTTAAACCAATATGATCAGTTCTGTAGCGCCTCAGCCTTAGGCACAAGGCAAACTCACCTGATATTTCCTCTATTTTACCCCTCTCTCTCTCTCTGTCTCTCTCGCTCTCTCTCTCTATCTGTCTCCTTCCCCCTTTTGCTCCCTCACTCATCTGCCTGCCCCCCCTTGCGTATTGAGAGCGTCGCAAATATGAACAAGGCGAGCATTCAAATCAAATTAGACTGACAATTTCACAAACATTTTATTTACTCATTTTATGTTTGCCTTTTTTCGCTATTCTTCGTTTGGACTTTTTTTTTTTTTGCACAAACCACAATTGCAACCACAGACGAGGAGACTAATTTAAATAAACTTAAACATCGACTAATGTTTTGATTAATTAGGCGCAGCAGGGCGGGGTCTGAGCCTGAACTAGGCGATGTTCATTTCCCATGCTCGTTGCGAGACAAAGTCGATTTAAAATGCGACAAAATGAGTCGAGCTGCAAGTGCAGCCAATGATGGCTCATTAAAATGCACTTAATTAAAATGCAATAGCAACAACAACAACTACAGCTGCAACTGCAACTGCAAATGCGTCGCTTGTCCTCTGAGAATCATTTAAGACTAAATCCAGTTTGGGTTTCGATAGAAAAACAGACAAGCGGACAAGAAACAACGAAAAATTACAAGACAAGCCACAGAACAAGCAGCAACAACAACAACAGCAACAACAACACGCACCACACCAAGAATGAAGAGTGTTGCAACTGATGAATATGGAACTTGGCTTTGACTTTGTAACTAAGAAGTATTTCAATGCGTCTGTCTTCATCCAGTTGCCTGTTTCCGCGCCCCGCCCCTTCCTATTCCCCTGCTCCTCCTTCTGCTGCTGCTTGTGCAGCACATGAGATGAAATTGCTGCACGAATCTGCAGCAAGAGAGTTGGCCAACGGCCGCTGGCAGCAAAAAATGTCATAAATAAATTGCTTAGCAACATTTGCTGACGCGCCAAATAAAATCCCATAAATGATCGAATGCGATTTTTAGTCTATGCAGCAGCGAGGCAGATAAAGAGCCAGGGGCAGTGGCAGCGACGCAGGCAGATGGAGAGAGGCCCAACGCGTCGCGACGGTGGCAGCGGCGGCGGCGACATAAACCAATGTGGAAAACAAGGAAAAACAAGCGCACTATGTAATGAAAACTGAATGCTCTTTGGGTAGTTCTAGCTCGACCACACGATAGTATGCCGATACTATCGTATGACAGCAAAGAGTAGGAGATCATATATACATATATTGTTGAGTTTGGTGTGTTAATTTGCATAGAGATGTCATATTTAAACGAAGGGTATAAAGTAAAAAGTATCCGATACAATTTTGTAAGTATACAGACACTATCGTGATAAAGTTGTAGTAAAAGTTATAGCGATAAAAATAGTACAGCGAAATCTAACCAAAGATTTCAAAAAGGGATATAGTCTTAAGTGCTTTTCATATGCTCAACTCATTTCAAAAAGGGATATATTCTTAAATGCTTTTCATATGCTCAACTCAAAGTAATAGTAAACCGATATTATCATAAAACAGCACTAGATTGTAACTACATAATATTTATTGTCTCCATCAGATCAATAAGTACAAGTTTTCGTTTCCATATCTCCCCCGAGGTCATTAGTAAACCAATACTATTGTATTGCATGGTTTATCTCATCCTTCAAATCACTTGTTTGCAGGGTATAAGAACTCGTGCTACAGCTCCCGATTGCACTTTTCCTGCCCAGCCTGCCCCGACGGCGACTTGATGCGACGTTTTTTTTAAGAATTTCAAATGTTTTTCCTGGTAAATTAACTAAAAATGCTGAAAACGCTGCGCAGTCGCAGCGGCCGACGCCGTTTTTGTGTGGTACCCGATCTGCCTTCGTGGCTGTAGATGTGCAGATCTGCAGATGTGGTGGACAACGACAACAACGACGACGATGATGATGATGATGGGGAGCAGCCAAGGCGCAAGAAGATCTCTTCTCGGCGATGAACGAAAAAAAGCAGCCAAACGCAAACGCTCAAACGAAAGCAGCAAAGCAATTTCCTATTTTACCAAAGTGGTTGGCAGCGACGTCGCAGTCGCAGTTGCAGTCGTCATTAATGTGGCTTTTAAATGCGCTTTTCATGGCCAGACGAGACGGAGGCAGCGCGGCGGCAGAGGCAGTGGCAGAGGCTGACGACGCCAAGTGTGCGCCTTAATTATGTGCGAGTCTTGAGAGTATTGGCTGATTTTGTAATTAGGTTTTCATTAGAACTTACGTACAACTATGGACAGTGCCAGCATCAGCCAGCTTCTCCCCCCCGGCCACTCCTGTAAGCCTGCTGCATAGCTATGTTTTTAGTTGTAGTTGTGCATTCCGCGCATAGCTAAGGCAGAGTAGGAGCTGACGGGGCTACTGTTCTTGGGGAGTTTGGTTTGGTTCTGGTTCGGTAATTTGCTGTGGGTCAAGTGGGCTCCCAAATGATGTTGCCCCGTCGCGAGGCTGATTGAGTTATAGATACATGTGTAAACAAACAGTAGCCAAGTGGTTGCAACAACAGCAACAACAAGAACTGCATTTTGCTGCAAGGTGAACGACTAAGGCTAACACGAGCAACAACAACGAATGAGCCACACGAGCCAGCGTCGTTGGGCGCACAATCAAAGTGAAAGATACGACTAAAGAGGCAGCGATTTACGTTTGTCTTAGCCACGAGAGGATCAGCCAGCCAGCAATCGACCCACCTGCCGACTAGCCAGGCAGCCAGTCATGGCAGTCAGTCGACCAGTCGCGCAGCCAACTCAGTCTCAGTTTCGAGACGCGAGAGGTCGGCACTTTCTTTGGCTCGGTGCCGTAGATTATGAACACTCTGCCACGAGCTGTGGGGGGTTCAAAGGAGGGGGGCTCATGTCTCGCCTGCATTTTGATTTATCCACGCGCTGGCGGCGACGGCACAGCCTGCTAGGCTGCCTGGCAAGTTGCTCGTGATTAGCGTGGCGTTGCGGAAGGTGTGTCCCAAACTGGCAAGTTGGCAACTGAAGTAGCCAAATGCGCGCGCGCAGCTACCGACACACAATGGGCTGGCCGCAACATACAACCCGCCAGTGGAGGAAGGTGCAACGAGGATAAGAACGAATCTTGGCATGAATGAAGCAACAACGTTGCAATGTTTCAAGTGCAGCGCGCGATTGCATCAATGAAATTGAATGGAATGTGGGCCAGCATCAAATGCGCTTTCAATGGACTCAAGCTAGCGGCTAATTAGCTCAGACCACACACATGTGGCAGCCTCCAAGACAGCATCCCCCACCCCTACTTCTCTGCCCACTTAAACATATTCCAAATTATACCTGGTACCGATTTGGGCCCTTGGCTAAAACTTGTAACTAAATTCTCGCGATGAACGCAGCAACAGCAACCATGGATTGCCTTGAAAGCGGCCAATGCACTGAGATGAGTTAAATACCCATTAACTAATATAGACAGCGCATATTAGTTGCTGCGAGTAACCTTAATACTTTTTGAATACATAATAAGGTAAGGTTAAGTTAGAGTTGGACAGCTTGACAAACCTTAAATTTGGTTGAGAACTGTACATCTAACATAGTATATTCTTCCAGGGTAATGAAGTATTAAATTGATTTTATTTGGTATCTTACAATATTTAATTGGTTTTCATTTAGGTGATCTATTAAGTGTTTGATTGCCTTGAAATTAGGTTGGGAGTTGTAGAATTAGTTTTTTTTTACTTATGTGTTCATTCAACTGTTCGTCTTTTTGTATTCTTGAAAGTTTATGTAGTTTATGAATTGCAGAAAAGGACAATGATAAATACAGATCAATTATATATTTTACTTAATATCGTATTTCTTAGGATCCTTACCTATGATCTCATTCTACATAGAATAAGATACACGTATATGTCGAAAACCTTAACCTTTCTACAACTCACATACTATATATCTTTATATATACCCAACTTTCTTAAATATCAACTAACTCGATGCGAACTTGTGTACATCTTATTACATCTATATATGTCTTTTCTTTACACCACAACTTAAGCCCCACTTATAATACAGGGTAGATTGTAGTTATAACTATACAACTTGCTAGCTTTATATCTAGCTCTGAAAATATGCGTAAGTTTGTTTATTTTCTTTTTTATCTGTTCTATAAAATGCAAAAATTATGAAAATTTCTTGTGCTGTTTTCGTTGTTGCTTTGGTGCCATTCTTAGCGACTCTTTGTTATTATTGCTGTTGTTGCCCTTGTTTTTGTTGTTGTATTTGTTTAACTGGTTTGCTGTATTTAGCTATTTTTGGCGTATTTCGTTTTGATTCCTGTTCCGTGGGATGCGTCAATGAACCTCGCCTTCTCGCGATGGCTCTGAAGACGATAAAAAGCTGTTGCTCGCTCGTTGTTGTAGTTGTTGTAATTTCACGTGCTGAAGTTCTTGTTGCTGTTGTTGTTGTAGTTGATGTCTTACAAGTCAGGACACGTCGCATGAATTCTAATTGTGCAACAGCGTCTAAAATATGCAAATTTCTGTTGTTGTCTAACACACGCGGCAAAAGGCAACGCGGTACAAACGGCCAAACGAATCGCATCGAATCGCATCGCTGACATTTCCTGAGTGTCAATCCATCAAGTTATCAAGTTATTCGCGCAGTCTGGCAACGCACAAAAATATTTTCGAGCCAGCAGCAAGTTCAATGTCTTTGGTAACCAACCCCTTGCCCCCTTACTGCCTGCTTCAGCCGACCACAAATCTGACAGCAATCAGAGAGAGGTGCATGGCGTGCCCAGCTCAGAGCTACCTGTAGGGGTAATGCCAACGATGATGAGCACGAGCAGAGAAGAAGGGGCATGGGGAGGAGCAGGCCATGATGATGATAATGATGATGAAGAGCTGAGAAACTGTGGTAGAAGCTGGGCAACTTTTTGCAGCTCGCATTACACGAGCAACAACATGTTTCGATCGGTTCGTAAACTGACCACAGTCAAGATGATGTTGCTGATGCTGCCTACATCGCTGCTGCTGCTGCTGCCCGTGGGCAATCAAAAATGTGTGGCAAAATCAGCGCTGAAATACTCTTTTAATGAACCTCTTCCTTTCGGCGCGCTGCACTACCCTCAATTTGGCGACACAAAATCAAAGTCATCGCGCATCGCATCGCATCGCGACTGTGGCCCAAGTCCAAGAGAGAAATGAAATGCGTTTTATAATTGAGCACGCACTTTTTGCACTTTGACAAAATTAGAAGCCCCATCGGCCCCCGTTGTCCCCAGCCATGAGGCTGGCTAGAAAAAAGCTAGGCAACTGGCTGAACATTAATGCTCAAATCGCTTCATGTTGCCATGTCAGCAGCGCAGCTCGAGTTGCAGTTGCAGTTGCTGCTGCTGCAGCGACTGTTGCTATTGGCCAAGTTAATGACATTGCATTGGCAGAAGCAGCAACAGCAACAACAGCAGTCGCGCAAAAAGGCCGCCGACTACTTTGGCCAAGGCGTTGATGAACAAAAACTGGGCATCTTGATTTTAGAAAACTATATAGAAAACCACTTTTTTTACGTTTTGTTGTTATTGTCGCTGCTGCAACTGCTGTTGTTGTTACTGCTGAGTCTTGCCTTTTGACTGGCATGACCATCAATGTCTCCACAGCAGCAACAGCTGCCTGTGCCCAGTTGACTGGCAGCAAATGGCAACATATTTTAAAACTTGATAATTGAAAAGGTAGTCGGACTGAGTTGGCTAACTGACTTTGGGTTATGATGTAATGCTAATAAAATAAATCATCGGAAAGTGTCCCTACAGTTTTTGGCCAGTAACGTAGATTTTTGTAAATTGTTGAGCTTAGGATTTTTGCAAAAAAATATATATATTTTATCTACAATATTTAATGTATGGTACTATACTATTATTTTATTTTTACAATAAATTATTATTGCCTTTATATTTCAAACTGCAGTAGATCATTGAGAGCTCTTGATTTTGGTTATGAAATCTACAAAAGTTTAAAATATTTTTACAACAATTTCTATTACAAATTTAAGCATAGAATTTTAACACAAGAATAAATCATAGTTTACAAATAGATAAAGAAATGTATTTCATTTCCAACCCAAATTTATTGATAACTATTAAAAAAAACTTTCCATACTCATTAATAAATTTATATAATTTCAAAATTTATTTCTAATATTTCCAAACAATTCGAATACATTAAGTTCCTTTTCAACTTACTCTATTTCAATAAACTAAGACCAAGTTCATTTAAGCTTTCAGTGAAGCTTTTGCTGCATGTTCATGTCGAAAGCTCTTTTCAATGACAATCGCGTAATTACCAAAGGAAAGGACGCTCTATGAATATTCCAAAATAGAGGAGAAAAACCAATGTCCATTTAATTAAAAATTCAATTGGATTTCATTTCGAAAAAAACCAAACGAAACGAAACACTAAAAAAAGCAGGCAACAATAACAATAAAAAAGCGGAACAAAAGAACTTGAAACTTGCAGTCCAAATGCAACGTTAATTAAATATAATTTGCAATATGCTGGCGGTCATATTTTCTGTTAATAGGCGGGGGGAAGCGACAAGAGACGGGGGCGTGGCGCCTGCAGGGCCATGAGAATGTTTCGCCAAACAACAAAAGAGCATGTTTCGAGGCAATAATAGACGATGTACTGACGATGTCATTCCCGAGGACGGAGAAGAGAGAGAGCGACAGAGGGAGAGAAAGAGAGGGGGAGCGCTGCAAACCTCATCGTGCTGCGAGACATTTTTTTTTCAATCCAAATTATCATAAATTTGTCGTTGCTCCGTTTAGATGTTGATGGTGGACGTTTTAGTGCCTCTTCTTACTCTTCTCCACTTCTCTTTTTTCCATTCTTTGTCAAATATGCTAAAAACGCTGGACAAAACACGACTAGAAAAGCGGCCAAACACGAAAAGAGAGCTTAAATTTATAGCCAAGCGAGCAAAACAAATAATTTGAAAATTCGTCACACACGCCACCAGTTAAATGGTTTATGGCTGGTATTAACAGGGCCCAGCGCAACGAATAATGTATACACTATACTTTAAAAGCATGTCAAGTGAAAATGAATGCAAACTTTTTGACTTCTGCTCGCTGCAAATGCATCTCGACTCAGTTTTTGACAGCTCTGTCATCTACTCCTGTTTCCGGAGAGAGATACCAGCCCGTAGAGCACTCACCTAGTCGTGCAGGCTCTCGTTCCCTCTCCTCCTTCGTACCCATTGCCGTCCCTGTTGGCTCTGCTTAATTATCAATGCAAGGCCCTGTTTAGTTTTCGTTTTGGACAAAACGAAAATGCAAAGAGCCCCAGACATGGCTTTGTCGTGCGCATGGGAAATGAATTTCCACAGTGAGTCGTTTTTGGGCGACAGGAAGTGACCCCAGGGCGACGTGCCAGAGAGAGAGAGAGAGAGGGAGGAGAACTGGTCGGCAGTCACTGAGAAGTTCTTTAAAAAACTGATTTAAAACGATAGTTCTGGGGGAAAAATAATGAAATTATAATTATAAATATAACAGAAACAGGGAAAACTGCACACACACTCACACAAACTCTCATATACTCATACACACTCTTACACACACATGGACACACGCCTGTGAGCACAAAAACAAAACGCATTACGAAAAGTGCGTAAATTGAAATGCATTTGCTGGCAATATGCCTCACACATAAACGCACACACCCTTCCCACATACCCCCGACACACACAGAAGGCAAATACATTTGCCAAGCAATGCAAGGACCAATTTGGATGCCTCTCCGTGCCTGCCCTTGCCCATACTGTCTTGCAGCTCCCCTAAAAAGTCGCCGCAAAAAAAGGCAGAGAGCAGAGGAAAACAAGAAAAAAGTTCGCCCTCAGGCTGATGCGTAGTGGTCGCCAGCCCTGCCTTGCAACCAGGCGACCTGGTGAGGGGCAGATCAATATCCTTTTATGCGTATGCACACACATACATGCACCCACTCACCCCAGTCCATTTGGTGTTTAGAAAAATTGCTGCAGCGGCAGAAAATTACGGCCAAACGCAGTTGAGCCGAGTCTAACCTCTTGCGTAAGTGCGGCCGGGGCGTATACTCAATATTTGCCATCAATTGCAGCTGACGGACAACAGCAGCACACGCACACACACACATACACAAACACTCACGCACACAAAGTGAATATGGACAGCAGCAAATTATCTACAAAATGCAAATGCACTGCCTGCTGACCAGTATGCAAAACAGATATTTATTTTAGTATTTTTGCCTTTCAAGCACGTTTACGCTTCAGTTTTAACTGAAGTTCTATTTGATTTAGTTTCAACCTCTTTGTCGAGCCTCATCGGTCAGTGCAGCATTTATTTGAGCGTAAATTTATGATTGAGCCTTTGAAGTAGCTCTAATGAGCCTCGATCTCTCTTAGGCTGCGATTAGAATAGTTTCCGTAGCAGGAGAGAATTGTTCACAAGGGAAACTAATTCGCAAAGGCAAACTAACTCAAATGTGGAATCCTTAAAAACTCTATTGAGCTTATTGATATCACCAATAGTTCCAGATATATCTAATATACTTTTTAATTGATTATTTTTAGTATAAAATACTATAGTACAAAGGTGCAATGGTAATCAGTCTAACACACTTCATTTTACATTCATCATACTTGAATGTTTTATCAAATTTTTTGTATCTGATCCAGACAAGATACTTAGTCTGTATTCCACTATAGTTCACTGCAACATTTCATTAATAATAGAAGAGATAAGATTCAAATTGCCGTTATGCAAGACAACTTGACATTACGCACAACTTGTTTGGGATGAGAGGTTTTGTTGTCTAATTACTGGAACTGTGCAACTCTAATTAGGCATTGCATCTGCGTACGAATGTATGCTGCTGCTTTTGCTGCTTCTTCTTCTGCTGCTGCTTCTTCTTCTGCTACTTCTGTTACTTCTTCGGCTTTTTCTGCTTCATCTTCTGCTTCCCCACATGCGAGCATCGGCAAGTCGAGCTCGTATTTTGCGACCTACAACAACTGAAAGCTTGTTAACAATGAAAACAACTTGGCAAATGCTCTATGGCTTCCTGTGGCAGCCTGTCAGCCTGCGTCAAAGCGTTTCAGCAGCAGCAACAACAACAATAGCTTTGACGCAATGTCAAACACCTGCTGCCAATGTTGACGCCAAACACGAAAAAAGGCGCACAGCAGCAGCAGCAATAACAACAGAGCGAAGCAAAAAACCAAAGAGTAGGAGAGTAACAACAGCAGCAACAACAACAATAGCAACACACACATACACAAACACACACTCGCACTGTCCGTCGTCTGTCGCTGTGTCCGCTGCGTTTGTTCTTTGGCTGGTTAGGCAACAAATTCTGCGCAAAAAGTGCAATGAACTTTGCAACGCTCAAGGGACAGGCGTGAAGAACCAGGAGGCACACACACGCAGAGAGGCTTATTTACTGTGTTGGTGTGTGTGTGTGAGGAGTGTGAGAATTCAATGGCCAAAGAACTTCTGTGTGATTAAAGAGCCACAAAAGATATCAAATGCCCGAAATGCCCAGTGAACAGAAGCGCAATAAAAAAATTCATGTGCTTACTTCAAATAGCTCGACTGCAGCATACCCTGTAGTTGCCCAAAAGTATGCAGCAGTAAATGTTGTAGGTTTCTTTCTGATTGTACAATTTAATAAATTAATTAATCATCATACTAATAATTTAATAACATTTTTCTTTTCTAAATATTTCTTTCCTCAAGAACTTCTTCCCCTTTATCCTACAAGCCCTTCAAACTCAAGCCAACTAGCTGCAATTGGCTTGCAAGCTGCTTATCAGCCAGATCCTCTTCACTCTGGCAACAACAACAACAGCAGCAGGAAGAGCAGGGAAATAAAAGTAGAGCTTGTCAAAGGGATTAATTACAAATTCATCAAGTTTCGGTTTGTTTCTAGGCGCAACGAGGTGCTCGAACGCAATTGAAAATAAAGTCAACTTGAAATGTGCCGCCTGTTGCAGTTGTTGTTTTTCTTGTTCTTAAGTTTTTTTCTCCATTTGCTTCTGCTCTTGTTGGTGTTGTTATTGCTGTCTCCTAGCGTTGGATCGGCGGCTTTTGTCTAGCTGTTGAGGCGTGGCGAGGAGAGGGTAGACATGGCGAGGAACCGAGGTGAGCATACTCCAAAACCTAAGCCTCTCCAATGGCTCGTCTCTGTCAGTTTTCGTCGGGCAGCCAAGCCAAGCGAGCGAGCGTCCAAAAGCAGATGATGAAGCCCTCAAAGTCAACAGCAACAACAACGACAGCAACAACAACAGCGACAACATCGAAACTAGCTGCAAGGGCGGCGCATCGGTTTAGGCCTTTGAAAGTCCATACGAACCTAGCCACATAGATATGAATGCGAACACACACACAGGCCAGACCAGGCGACACATCTGCTCGTCCACACACACACACACACACCCATACATATATATGAATATATCTATATGTATTTTTTAGCCACTTTTTCTTTTTTTTTTGCATTTCGCCTGCAGTTAAAGCGCAAATGTTCTCAAATTACCCATATGCCTGGCAAGAGATGAGTAGAGGGGGAAGTGGCGGACATGCAGGGAAGGTGCTGGGGAATTGAGCAGAGTCACTGCACAGCGGAGGGTCTGTCGCCAGCGCAGCGTCGCTTCAGTATTTGCTGCATTTCGGTTGCGCCTCATATTTCGTCTATGCACGTTCCTCCACCCGCTGCCACGAGATGAGGCCAGACAACTTGTAGATTTGTGGTAAGTTGTCTCTCTCTCTCTCCCTCACTCTGCCTCCGTCTCATTCTTTTTTTATAACTGCGACTCAGTCAATTGAGGGCCAACAGCTTGAAGACCGGCAAACAGAGCGTAAAAAATCAAAGAGGATTATGCAGAAACTCATCTGCTAAACGATTCTGTTTTGTTTTCGGAAAGCAATAAATCAATTTTTAAAGTAATCATTTTCCAAGAAGTTATAAGAAAACAATCTGAAGAAATTACTACGTGCCTAAACTGATATTGGATGAAGACTTTTTATTTTATTTTCCTTATTATTCCGCTTGTGAAGTTAGGGCCTCTACTAAAGGCTTCCATCGAACTCTATTTTGCGCCGTTTGTTTAGCTCTGTCCCATGTTGTGCTCCACTGGGTCAGTTCTTCTCCAGGTCGACTGGGTCAGTTCTTCTCCAGGTAGCTATCGCTACCTGCAATTTCTCCATTTCTGCCTCGAACTGCGCTAATCTTGATGGTTCCTTTAGAGTTCTAACGTTCCATTGTCAAATGCAGGTCAGGTTGATAAAAAGTTACGTGATGTGTACGGTGACAAAGCCTTAAAAGAAACACAGTGTCAAAGTTGGTTTGTCAAATTCCGCCAAGTGCAGTTGATGATGACGTTATCAAGGCTTTAATCGAATCGGATCGTCATGTAACTGAGCGTGAGATTGGAGAGAAGTTAAATATACCACAATCAACCATACATTCCCATACGATCGATCCGTTTCTTTTCGGTCAACCCAATACAAAAGACTCTAACTAGACTTCAACTTGCTATCCCTACATCATAACCATTTAAATAACATTAGCAGAAGATCACAAACTTTTGAAAGTTTCATCAAATTTGTCCAAGAACAGAAATAACATCAAGCTGTCTCTCTCTATCTCTCTGCTTCCTTCTCCTTTTCTCTGTATCTGTCCATCTCTTTCGTTTCGATTATCATTCGCCATTTGGTTAATGTGCCTTTGAGTGCATTCGAATATGCCGCTGGCGTATTCAACGCGTGATTCACTCCATAATGGTAAATACAAATTTCATTTGCCAATTGCAGCGGCCCTCTTATCAATAGGATTATTTAGCGTGTGCACGTGATAATGCCCGTGCGTCTTTAGAGGAAGCATACATACATATGTATGAATAGTATATGCGTGTGTGTGTGCAGGATATGTGCGTAAGTTTGGCCAAACGTTGCTATGTTGCTTGCCGCAGTGCCATAAAGTGCTCACTTATTGCTTTTTATGCGCTTTTGATACGCGCGCGAGGTTGTGTGTGTGTGTGTGTGTGTGTGTAAGTGTCTGAATGCATTTTCCACTGCACTTTTCGTCACTCGCTGAGCGAGTCTGTCACTCAGTCAGTTAGTCAATTAGTCGCTCAGCCAAACAGTTCGTCTTTTGTGCACTTTCTTTGTGTGTGTGTGTGTTTTTAAGTGTGTGCGTGTACTTAACTCGCCGCAACTACATTTTGTGCATGCACAATGGGTGCCCTAACCTACGACAACCGAATATTCGCCATTCGGCCAAGTTCAATGAACCGCTCGTTTAGTTGAATAAACTTCACACACACTCGCATACACTCATTCACTAACGCACAGACACGCAGCTGGTGCTGGTGACTCGTCGAAGCGCACAAAAAAGAAATGAAACAGGCAGAGAGACCAAAAAGAGCGTAGAATGTCTCATAATACATGTGCCCTTACATGTCTGTATGTGTCTGTGTGTGAGCTGGGGCTACTTAAATGACATGGTCTAGCGTATTGGTGTGCATGCCTTACAAATTGATAGGTTCTTCACTTCTTTCGCTCACTGCTCACAAATGAAATACTTTGCATATCCTATTGACTATTTGCAAGTGGGTATATAAGGTGAGTTTAAGATCTTGTTGATTATCTGTTTATGTGATTATTAATATAATTAAATGTCTGACTTTCTGTATGTCATTTAATATGCCTGTCTGTCTCTTTCTTATTTTGTGCCTCTCTTGCTCATTCATTCTGTCCTACATATTTCCTTTGTGCATTATTCCCTTTTTTTCTGTGTCCCATACTTTCTCTTTTAGAATATATTCTCTTACTAAATCTCTGTCTTACTTACTAGTCTAGTTTTCTAATTCTCTCCCACTCTTTTACTCCTTCCTTTCTGCCTCTTCCTATCTCTCCCTCTTTTCTACTCATTCTCTTTTACTTCCTTACTCTGCCTTAGTTAATCATTCGCATTTCGTGTTCAACTTTTTTTATAGCTCTTATTTTACTCCAATAATCATAGTTTCTCTCTCTCAATTATCTCGTTTTTTACTTTTTCTTTCTCACTCTCTGTCTCTTCCTATTAATAACTCTCATCTTCTCATCTCTCCTTTTATTCGCATTCTTACTCTCAAAAATTCTTCTTATTCTTTCTACCATAGTCTATCTCACTCCTTTTTTCCCCTTCCTAACTCTTACAAATACGTACATAAATTTTAGAACAGTCTCTATTATTTCGACTTACTAAATTGGTAGTGCAGGGTATCGCACAGCCGACATCTCTTCTTCATTGCTTTGCCTACTTGTCTTTTTTGTCGAATTGCCTTTTTGACTCTTTCAATTAGTCTAATTTTCAATGACGTCGACGCACCGAGTCACGCAAATTAGCGAAGAGACTGCGTCTGAGTATGAGTGTGAGTATGTTCATGTGTGTGTGAGGAAGTGTATGTGCAATTGGCATGCAGTATTGACATGCCAGATAGCCAGAGTTGCCAGAGATGCGCACTAACGTCAGGCAAATCGAGTTAAACAGCTGCTCGCCAAATAATTCAATAAATCGCTCTTAGCTGCAACCCAAACCAAGCTGCCAATTTCGAGATCCCAGCATCCAGTTTCCAAGTCTTCCGGCTCCCAGTTGCCCCTCGCACTCACTCACTCCACTTGCTGAGTTTCATTTCGCACACACACAGTCACAAAGACAGACACGAAAATAAAATTTAATTTCGACGTGCAGTTTGATGGAGCAAACGGAACAGAAAGCCCCAGCAAACCCAACTAACCCGGCAAATCGAAGCGAACCAAGGCAACAAAAATAACTGCTGGAAATATTAATAAAGCAAAAAAATGCATATGAAATTTTAATATGCAAACGAGCGAAAAGCAGACGAAGAAAATAATAAAACGAACGCATAGAAAAACACTTGCAAGGGCGAGCGAGAGAAAGAGATAGAGTAATGGAAGGCGAAGCAAACAGAATCAAAAAGTATCGAAGCATACCCTATACTAGACTAGACTACCCTACACACATACACTTTCACTCACACTCGCACTTGTAGCGAGTGTGCAGGCATTTCAACTTGGACATGGGAAGTGGAAGCTCGGCATAAACGCATATTACATTACTGGCAATCGAATTGGAGGACAGTGAGACAGAGACGGACAGCTAGACAGATCCCCTCGGACACTCAGACAGCTCCGGACGCAAGTGACGCCATGTGCTTTAGCGATTTTTGGGCATATACCGAGAATGAAGAAGCAAAAAAATATCAACTTTGCATAAGATTATTTATGCTTATAACATGTGCATAATCGAATGAATATAGTCGTAAAACTCATAATCATCGCAAAACACACAGGCTGCTACGATTACTACCCTGTCAGATTTCTAGCAAAAAGAAGGGTGTTCTGTTCAAGTGTTAATATTTCACTAGTTGCACGTTATACTGCAAACCATATGCAAGATTTTTGTGATTTATTAAGTAGATGCATGAAAAGCAAAGAAAAGAAAATCACCTTATAAGTCAATAACACTTTATAATAATAACCAAATGAAACTAAAAATGGGGGTTACCTTAAAATAGGGGTTATGTTTCTGGAAAATAAACTATTAAGAGAAAATATATGACATATACATACACATGGAATGAGGGTTCAAAATGAGGAAATCTGTACAGAAAAACGTTATACTTTTTGCCTTATGTGGCCTCAACTGGGATGAAAATCTAAGACTGCCTTCCTATAATAAATGACTTCTTTTATTAAATCTGCCTTCCCTAACTAATCGCAGAAACAATGCTAGGGTTCTTATTTAATAACAACCTTATGCAAGGTGACATTGACAGTCAGGCCCTTCTCTGACCCTTGCCGTAGTACTCGTAAATACCTTCCACTAATTCTTCCTTATTATAGATCGAACTATGCACTGCACGATCCGTTCAGGGTATTATGTTTGGAATTAAGTTCAACACGTTATAGCTAGCACTAACTCTATCGCTGCTATGAAGTCTTTAATTCTTGTCTATCTAGCACGTAATTAATATTATTATCTTCCTCGTTATTCTATCTTTTATTTGTATTTTTAATTTCTTTTTGCATGCCGCATTCTCTTCGATGATTTTATCCCTATAGCGTCAATTTCTCCTCGCGTTTCTATTCGCATTTTTACCGCGTTTCCGTGTCGTCCGTTATGCAAAGGTGTCTCTCGGTCGGTAAGGCGGGAGGTGGACTTCGTCTGGGTTCCGCGCGCAACAAGCAGGCATCTCCACAAAGTACATATATTTAGTTTATTCTTTATTGAGCAGGCAGCTCCACAAAGTACATATATTTAGTGTATTCTTAATCAATTATAAAAAAATTCGATCACACCTCATATATCGATAAAAAAATCTCTTTCGAACTTCAAACGGCTTGCAATTGACGGATCTTCTTGAAGAATTATTACAAGATGAATAACGCAACTTCTCTCTTACTATATCTTAATATAAGTAGAAGATTCTCTGTTGATCTACATAGTTCTATTAGCTGAAAGTGTGCACGTTTATAGTATGCTATTCATTTTAAAGAACTGTATCTTTATTAAATTGCATTTGAATACATTTTAAAAATCTTAAGTGACTTTCAACCTTTTAAATAAAAGAGATGACAAATAACCCCGTTCAAGTTTAGTATATCGGATTCTAGAAACAAGCCTAACTACCTAAAATCTCTGACTAATCCCCGTTCACAATTTTGGTATAAATGCAACCGAAATTGGCCAGCAAAATTACGTGCTCGTAATCAAACTCTAGCGGATTATGTGGGGCTGCTGATAAGTTGTTTACCAGCTAGCCCATTGCACTATTACTACGATATCAACCCAGTTCTCCCTCTACCCCTCCCTCAACTCTCAACAAGTTCATTCAGTGGAACAGCGTTTTTCCTAGTAGCGATTACAGCAGCCCGTGGCCAACGATCTCGTAAGCGCATTAACGACGCCCGCATGAATCATGCGGTGCCAAATAGTACAACAAAAAGCGCAATCGGCTGCGCGTTGCTTATACGCAGCGTGGCAGCTGCACTTGGCAGACGGCACGCCAAAAATACAACATCAACGAGAGGAAGCAACAAGAGAAGCAATCGGAGGAGGCAGCAGGCCTGGCTAACTGGCTGACTGGGGCTGCCTGGCTGTGCCTGCTGCCACAGTTTTCCCAATGCCAATGCCACAGTGTGTGCTGCATGCCGCAGCACAACTTCGTCTGTATGTGTGTGTGGCAACATCGTCCCAATGCCATAGATACACAGCCAGGCAGCCAGCCGGACAGACAGGCAGGCAGGCAACCAGCCAGGGCACGTTCAATTGCCGGGCCAAAAATAACAAGCATCCGTCTGTCTCTCCGTCCATTCATCTGGCTGCCAGCTGGACGAGGCGCGAGTCTGGCCATGAATGGAGTCCGCTTTTTGGGCGTTTTGTTTGTCCAAAAGTGCAGCAAGCCGAGACGAAGGTCGCAACGTTTGCCCAAGCTGACCGCCAGCAGCAGCAGCAACAGGCAGCAAATTTCATTAGACAGACGGACGGAATGCAAATGTGCAGCAGCTGGCGTTAAGTCCGGCCAGATGGAGGAGAAGGAGGAGGATGAGGGAAAGGAGACTGTGGCAGGCCAAGTTTCAATAGCCTGAAAGTGAAAATTGTTGAGCGCGCGTGGCCAACCATGACCCGCCCCCCTCTTCCGACCACATAATCGTGTCTTGTCGCTGCAATTGTCGGTTACTCAAGTGCCTAATTCCAATTAAGGACTGCTTTATGTTGTCGCCTGGTCAAGGACCTATTCTATTCCAGTTCCCAGTTGACATGAAAAATATATTCAGAGTTGAGTTGGAAGTATTAACTACAGCAGGAGCTGACAGACGAAAATGCATGAGGGAATAATAAGGAATGAAGAGATTCTCTTCAACTATCGCTTGACTATAATCCTAGCTAAGAGCGGGCTTAGCGTGACACCTAGTCAGGAATCAATCAATGGACAAAACAAAAATTAAAGAAGAGAAAGAACTTTCTTAATACGTCAAGGTATTTCGACAATACCAGTTAGAGAGGTTAAAGAAACTTATAATGAAAATTGTCTTACATTAAACATATTTATTAGAGTCCTGCATGAACACATACATTTTTTACTTGACTAGACATGTTCGTACTATGTTTACTGCTCCCAAAAAATACTGTACTTATACAATATTTACTGTACACTATTTGTATCTTAATAAATGATTAAAGAATATTACGTACATATGTATTTTTACGCATTCATGGATTTTATGGGTCTTTTCTTTTTCTACATTTAAGAAAGCTCCAATTAACCAAAAAAAAACACTGAGTAAGCCATTTTGCGGGGTGCCAATTGCAACGGCAGACTCGCACGCAACACGCCGCATGCCGCACACCGCATGCCACATATCGCACACTCACTTAACCCCACAAACACAACTGTACCAAAAAAGAACAAAGCTGCCCAAATGAAGGGCATATGAAAATGGCGTAGAGTGAGCGGAAAGAGATGAGATGGAGAAACACACACACATAACCAGACACACTTGCATACGTTACATGGCCGTGCGATGCGAAACGATACGTATGTAAAAGTTTTTGCCACTCGACGGCAGACGCCAACGCCAAAGCCAGCGCCAGGCGGAGCCGTAGAGCACGTAGAGATGACGTGTGCGAGGGAGAGGAGGGGCAGCATAGGTGATGCAGTGCGGGAGTCTGTTTCCGTGTGTGTGTGTGTGTAGCCTTAGACAACTGGTAACAATAACAGCATATTCGATGCAGAGAGATGTAGAGAGACCGAATGAGGAAGGCGGGTGCTGTGTCGAGGGCAACGTCGACGGTGACGTTGACGAAAAGGACGCGCAGGATGAGAGTTGCTTGTCGACGACGAGTTGCCAACAGCCACTTGACACTTCCGTCGTCACGTGAATGGAGCCGTAAAAATGCGACGCTGTGTTGTTTCTCTCTTTCTATTTTTTGTGTATTTCTTTTCGAGTCGAGGGCAACTTTTTATTTGGGCAGAGCAATGTGAATGGCAACATGAATGCGGCGAATGTGAATGAATGTGAGTGCGAATGTATGTATGTAAAATGAAGCAAATACATTCATGCATAATTTTCATGGCACGTTGGGGGATACACACATATGCATATACTCTGTGTGTGTGTATGTGTTTGTACTTTTGGGATGCCAAAACGTTTTATGAACACGTTTTTGCTGCTTCTTCTACGTTGCACTTAAAGCGCGCTTACTCGGCTCCATAGAGACAGAGAGAGAGAGAGTGGGAGACTAACAGAGCGAGGTGGAGGCAGAGAGGGCCGGGCGGCGCGTCATTAGCGTAAAAACAAGGTGATGATTAGTTGCCGCGTATCGGGCGGGCATCTCGAAGGAGGAAGGAGAAAAGAGGAACGCGGCACGGAGGGGGAGGAGCTGTGATGTGGTGATGCGGTGCTCGGCGGTTGGTGGTCAATGTACGCCCAAATGTAAATAGGCTAGGCGCCAAGGTAGGTCAGGGTGTGCGGCGAATGTGCTGAGACTTCTTTCTTTGCGCACCGCAAACAACAACACGGCGAACCCAGAGGCAAAGGAGCCCCTAGGAGAAGTGGGACTGTGCACAGTGTGTGCAACGTTGCATGCAGCCCAGCACGCACTTGCAGTCTTCTGCTGTTGCTGTCTCTACTGCTGCATTTTTCGGTTATGATTGACTGATTTCTGTTGAAACTTTGGCGTCTGCTGGCACGCATGAATTGCACTTTTCGAGTAACGAAAACCACATGCACCTACACATATACTCCCTCACATATACGCACACACACACACATGCATACATAAAGAGAGATAAACATGCTGAGTGCCACAATTAGCACTTTTTGCACTCGCCTGGACGCAGTTTTCGAGTGGAGAAGCGGCTCTGATAAGCTCAAAGAAACGGAAACTCTACCGCATTCGCCTTGGGCCAGGCGCTTGAACTCTCTCAACTCCCTTACCTCTCTTACACTCTTTCTATTCCCTCTCTATCTCCACCTTTCTGCCTCTCTCTTCTGCTTCCTCTTCTCTTCTATCTGGTAGCAAATAGTTTTGCGGCCTAAAAATAACAATACGCACTACCTCACACCATATTTCTCTTTTCCCATCCCTCTCACTATTACTCCTCTCTCTCTCTCTATGTTCTTTCGATAACAAAGTTTGCTCAAAAATGGCGCTCATAAAAATGTAAAGCCCAAAAGCAAAGCCTATTTGCGCAGCGCATTCTGCCGGCCAGGCAGAACGCGACGCTGAACCTCGACGCCGACGCTGCGCCACGCCACGCCCGCCTGTGCCGCACAGTGCGTTATAAGATAAACATTTGTTTTTACTTTTTCATTTGGCAAATAACATAAAAACGTTGAACTCGCTGCACGACAAGCAGCAATAGGTGAGAGCAGCTAGACGGCACTATGCGGAGGCGAACGAGAGAGAAAGAGTGAGACAAACAGAGCGCTCAGTGCGAAAAGATAAACGTTAAAATTGTATAAAACAGAAGGCGAAGGGGGGCTACTTAGCAGATGATTTTAGTGACGAGCACATATAGTGATCTGATTTGATAATGTCAATTAATTTAGTTGAGCTATTAACAAGTGCTTTGTACATATGCACACTCTTAATCAATATAATAAGAATATGTTCTTTGAATGATCATTGAACTTTGTTTATAATCAGTACAAAAATATCAAAATTCACTTTAGTTTGTAAATATTATAATAGTATTTAACATAAGCAATCTTTAGTTTATATACAGAAATAGTGATCGATTATTGTTAAAAAGGATGAAAATACGAACGAATTTTATGAATTTTACATTTTTGTATTGATATAGTCATATATATATATATATATATATAGTTAATTAATTAGTATATAGTTAATTATGTTCTTTAAAAACCGCAAATTAAAACACCGCGAGATTCAAATTCGCCCCCAGTTAGGCACATTCCCGGGGGTCCAATCGAATTCCAAATAAAACCACAGCTCGACATTCAATTTTTATTTTAGCACACATGGGAGAAGCCAACACCCCCTGCCCACACCCACACACACACACAGTACATTAAGTACGAAAATATCGCTCGAGCTTCCGAGAAATAAACCCCACAGAATTCGAACAAAGAGCGACCCACCGACGACGAAGTGTTCGTCGGGCGGTGCGTCAATTAGTTCCGTCGGACGTTTTGTCGTCGTGTCGACGCGTCGCACGATCCACAAGTGTTGAAAAGTTTATTGCACTGGGTGTCTGACTTTTGCTAAGGCAAATATTGTTTAATAACATTTTTAAAAATAAAATTTACTGATTAAATGCGCGCGGTCGCAGCGATAACAGCAACAAAAAGAAGAAGGCAACAGCGACGTCAATGGCACATCGGCCCCTGGGACCTATCCCAAGACAAAAATATTTGTTACCCGCATGCAACGGCGACTTATGGTACTCTCAAAATGTTCTCAATTTTGGACAAAGCAACAGCATGAGTTGTTTTGATAATCAAAACATACGGTATTAACAGAAAAAAAACACATATTTTGATCATAAGTGTGTGTATAAAAAAACATATGTATGTATGTATATCCCCCACAGAATGTGAACAGGCATATGAATCCGGATAAACCACAGCACCTCCACGATCATTCGAATCAGCAGTATGATTGCGTGCACCATCGCCAGCGGTAATCTTCTCTTGTGTATGTGGGCAGTTTGCACCCAGAGTACGGTGTCATCGCCGAGGGCTTCCTCCATGCTGAACTGAATGTACCCATTAGGGTAAAGAAAGTGCATAGCAATGCGCCAGAGGAGTATTAATACAAAACTGGGGCTGGGACTGGCGAAAAGATCAATTGCATAACATAAACTAGAATTCGAATGACCACTTACTGCATTTGGTGAGTTTATTAATTTTTGTTTATAAACTTTGAGGTATTTTTTTTTAAGAGTCTAGAAATAAAACAATAATCGATTCATTTTAAAGGGGTACTTGATGGAAAAATTTCATTGAATAATGAAAGAAAAATATTTTATTTGAAATATAACGACTATTCGTTGGTGTGCAACCTTGCTACTGGCTTAAGCAGACATCAAATGTGTGAAAGGGACAAATATATGTTTAATGGGAGTGTCATAGCAACAAGTATTAGCACGCAGTACACCACAACCGCGTTGACATTGAAATTGTTCATTAAATTTAACCAAATGAATTCAAACAGAAAATCAAATATATTTATATATAAACATAAATTAATAAATATAAAAAAATCTTAAATAATTAAATATTTATTTGCCTATAACAAGAAGTGTGGCCCAGGGTCCACAAATAACCGTGCATTCTTTGTCGCAGGGCACATCTGACAATGCTTCAAATGCGTCCAAATATGACAGTTTATTTAATTGACCACCACCACCAACTCCCAGCTGACCATGGGCACAGCAGCCGCTTGCCCAGAGCCGGCCACAGCTGCGTAAAAGCATCGTGTGACGAGATCCAGCAAATACCCTTACGGGCTCGCAGTCATCGCTCTTTTCGGTTGTGCTGCAGCAACATGTGGCCAGATCGTGTAGCTGAGGCAACGGGTAAACCGTTGGCTCCTTGAGCACCCCATCGGATTTCATGACCCGGATACCCAGCTGGCCATTACAGTTTAAACCCCAGGTATATATATCGCCAAATGCAGAAATCGCCGCACTGTGCCAACCACCTGCCGCAATGTGAGTAATCTGTAGGAAATGTCATAGTAGTGTGTTCAATGAGCTTAGGGCACTGATAAGATACCAGAGATAACTCATACCTTTATACCCGCCAGAGCCGCGAGCAGTTGTGGCGTCTCATCCAAGCCAAGTGTCGCCTGACCCAGTTGTCCACGTCTGCAAAAATACATATTAACATAGTTGTTGACAGCCAAATCTAGCTACAAACTGACAGCCCATTTCCCCAGGTGTACACATCTCCGTTCGCGTTGAGCAGGACGGCGTGCTCGTGTCCGCATTCCAGTTGCCGCAGCCTCCACTGATGATGGGGAAACTGATGCAGGCTACTAGGTATGCTGTAGACTGTATTCCCAGCGCTGATGGCCACATTAATGTATGTTCCACAGGCGATGTGCGTGATAATAGTTGACGCGTCCCTGGCTAACTTTGAATCCCCGAAACGAGTTCGCTTTGTGGCTTTGTGTGCCTTCTTCTCGGGGGGAATCTCCAATTGGATCAGCACCAGTTCCGCCTTCAATTTGGCGTGTAGCTTGTAGAGATCCCCATTTTGTAGAACCACCAGACAGTGCGTTTCACAGGCAGCCAACGCTTTAATAACCATGGGCGCCCGCACTTCTTGGCATTCCCCTGGCGTCGCATCGAGCAGTCCGCGCAGCCAAATCGTATTGCCGGCAGCATATGCCGTGTACCGCCAGCTCAACGCAATAATAATGTCGTCATTGTCTATGTCATTGCCCGGAACGACGATTTCTATAATTAAAGGATTTACTTAGTTCTCGCAGAGAACACGAATGTGCGAATGTGTTTCAATTACTCACCAGTTAAGGCAGTTACCCGACCGGAAGTGAGCTCTGTGTTCTTGCTATTGTGTTGCCCAAATGCATTGAAGCCCGTAAATAGTAACTGTCTCATCTTCCGCTCTCGTCCACGCTCGTCTGACGGTGGCGGTTGCGCAGCGACGAGCAAGTGCGGAAGGGGGGCCCCGCTACCTGCGGCTGTTGCTCTATTGTTTGGTCGACCGATGTTTAGTTGCTAGATAGCATTGCACCTGTAATGTTGTCGTTGGTGGTGGTTTTTAATCAACTTATAAGAATTGTGTTCGTGTTTAAATTTCAAGTGCGGGACTAGAGGGAAGTATCAACTGATCGGCGGTTGCATTTCGTTTCCACAAAATGGTATGTTATACAATGATAACCCTTTTCGGTATTCAAACAACAGAAGTAACAATTATTTTCGTTGAATTAGCAATTATTACCGAAATAGTTTTCATTTGTTTATACGAATTTGTTGCCATGGAGATCTGTGTGACCGTACTTTGGCCATGTCAGCTGGTAGCTTCGTCAACGAACAAAATAAAGAATTAACATATTCTGTAATGTTAACTAACATTATCGATTAAAAGCTGCGCTCTTAAAAGCACTCACTACAATATCGATATTTAACCGCCATCGACATTTACTTATTGAATATTTGAAAAACATTCACATTTTCAGGGTCTCTTATCGCTGCTCAGAAAGCTGCGACCAAATCCCAACAAGGAGGCGCGTATTTTGCTACTGGGCCTAGATAATGCCGGCAAGACAACAATTCTCCAGCAACTGGCATCGGAGGACATAACAACAGTGAGTATAATGGAGCAGATACGACTTTGCTTTTCCAATATCTCTTGCACTGTTCCGCAGGTTACTCCGACTGCCGGCTTCAACATAAAATCCGTAGCAGCAGATGGCTTCAAATTGAACGTATGGGACATTGGCGGCCAGTGGAAAATAAGGCCCTATTGGAAGAATTACTTTGCCAATACTGATGTTTTGGTGAGGCCACGTTAAATTCCGATTGGTACTTTGAATGTCATTATGATTTTATGAGCTTTTCTTAGATCTATGTTATCGATTGTACGGATCGGACACGATTTTCTGAAGCAGGCAGTGAACTCTTTGAGATGCTGATGGATAATCGTTTAAAGCGCGTTCCCTTGTTGGTGTTTGCAAATAAACAGGACTTGCCCAACGCCATGACGGCATCCGAAGTTGCCGAAGGCTTAGGCCTGGTGCGCCTTGAGGAGCGCACTTGGGAGATAAAGGCCTGCACTGCTGTAGATGGAAGCGGCATCAAGGAAGGCATGGACTGGGTGTGCAAGAATATGAAAAAGTAGTTTAGATAAGAAAACCTTTCTGCTATTGTAAGATTAAAGAAGACGAATAAGAAAGCAACATTAAAATGACTTGAGCTGTTAAGGACCTTGCACCCAATTTCATAAAATCGTTACGATAATGTATATTATACAACACTGAATACTGTTTCTAGCCATGTATTTTCAACACATCACTATACATTTATTATTTCTATTTTTAATTCAATGAGATAAGAATAACATGTTAGGCTGAAGCTGAGTCCAAACAAAGTGTTCGCCAGTATCAAATCAAGAGTGTCGCCAAGAAGATCTCGTTTCCCATAGATGCTGTTCCTTAAAAGTGCAATTGTAGAGATACACCAATTCCATCTATTATATGATAGAAGAAAAATATACACCTTTTTATCATTATAAATATAAATATGAAATTCTAGTTCACCTTCCGAAGACGCCAAGTAGACAGTCTACTTTTTGGTTTCCGGATTAAACCGACAATTTCTTTTCCGTATAAAAAGTCCAAAATATTGTTTTCCATTTTGAACAATTGTTCTGGAAAGTATCATAAGAGGGGGCACGTTCGATCTAGACAACCTCTTTACCAATTTCGTAAGCCAATTGTATTTCTTGGTCCAGTAAAATGCCACTACACAGTGGGCTAAAAACGTAAACTCCTCAACAACTCTGCAGAGATAAATGGGCCAGACGAATTTCTGTGCCTTATGTCGCAGATTAAGTAGGTCCGCAATGTATTGAATATAAAGACGGCGCTCTGATTTCTTTGCATGTGACTTCAAGCGAGTGGCCAATGATTTCATAAGATAAAAGTATAATATCATCGCCATACAACGTAGAGTTCTGGATATGGTGCTAATTTCCAGATCAACGATAAACACTCCCGTAAGAAATAAATTAGAAAATACTTTTCAGAGACATGAACAGGTCCTCCAAAGAGCTGACGATATCTTTTATTCAGTTGTACAATTGAATTTAATATATCCTGCAGACTTGTGCGCGTCTTTATAAAATTCCAGCTTGCGCAAACATTTAACAAGAAGAAAAACTCGAGATGCGATGCATTCACTTGATAAGACAAACCAGCTATTTCGTTTCTTGTATTGTAAAGCCATATTGACATGACTATGTACATTCCAAATATACAACCTGGAATCACTAAGCATCTATGTTAGATGCTTAGTGCTGGAATCGTATAAATCCAGTGCCATATCCAGAGATAATAACACCCAACGCGTGATTCAACAAACTTTCTTTTGGAAGTATCAAACCGAAATTCAAGAATAACAAAATACCTGCTTAAGCGGTATAAGAAACTGAAAATAACTTTCTGGCAGTAGGACATGATTGGAACTGAATTCACCCAATTTGAACCATGAATATACTAATAACCTTGACAATCAGACAAATGCGAATACTTATTATAGCGCAATTTATTTCATAGGATGTCATTAATAAACATTACGAAAGGTTGCAGGGTACAACAAATTAGTTGGTTAAAGTAACCGACTAAATCAACTTTGGAATACCGAAGAGTAGAAAACGCCATCGAAGATAAATCATATAGGAAACTCACCCACAAAGAGACCATAAAGTAATCATTAATATTGTTTTGGAGTTTCCATAAAGATTCTAATAGAATGACAGAACTGCTGATGGATTTTACTGCTTAAATATCCCTTATAACATATGAAGTTTACTTACTTGCGTAAAACAATATCAAAATAATGTATATTTTTAATCCTAGTAGTTACATAGTTTTTCTCACATTTTAAAAACTAAAACATTGACATGTCGAAATTCTACAAGAATGTCTTGCGTAAATTCCAATGGCCTTCGGCACCAGAGTATAACGTGCTTATACTGGGCCTGGACAATGCGGGGAAAAGCAGTTTGGTGGAACGCTTATCATCGGAAAACGAGGAATCCGTAAGATTATGAAAATACGTATCATCTGTTACCTACGTATTCATGTATTTCCCTAAAGTTACAGTTCGTCAGTCCGACAGTTGGCTTAACCGAGAAGCATATAACGATTGAAAATAAAAAAGTATGTTTACACGATGTTAGTGGACAGTGGAGGACGCGACAGTTGTGGCATACATTGTTTCATGAAGCAAATGCCGTGGTATGATCTTAAAACAACCGATCGTTATCAATTTAACCAATTGATTCACAGATCTATGTTGTGGATAGCACGGATACCTCGCGCTTGGGCGAAGCTCGGTGTGAATTGTGTGACGTCTTGCTCGATGAAAGGATGTCAAAAGTACCTCTATTGGTACTGGCCAACAAACAGGATTTAAGAAGCGCCTTGTCGTGTTCCATGATAGTTGATCTGATGGGGTTGAACCGAATTAGGGACCGCGACTGGAAGATAGCGGAGTGCTCTGTTATCTCAAACATTGGCATTTTTGTAAGTTCCGTATTCTTGTGACCTTCACCTTAACTAATATCTATCTCTTTTCCACAGAAAAGCAACGTGTGGATTTATGACAACCTAAGGAAACAGATGCCATCAAATCTTCTAAGCAAGTTATTCAGCAAGTCTTTCTTTCTCGCTCCGACGTGTTTTCTAAACTGTCGCAGGGCCGTGGTGGATAATTCTTAAATTTATGCAACAGGCACAATATCATCTATTTGGTTGTCCAAATGATACCGAATAAAAATGTGTTACGACAAACTTCCACACACACACACGCATAACTCTAAGCAATAATTTCAACAACAACCAAATCTAAAACAAAAAACGTAAACGGGACATTCTTTTTTTATTATTTCATATTAATTTGCATTAAAAAGTAAAAATTAAGGTTGAAACTTGTATATCAATGAGAATAATCAACGTATTAAATTATGACGACGATTAAATACTCTATTCCGATATTTATCGGTATTTTGCAGTTGTTTTGCAAATTACTTGATAACCACAGTGTGCACATGCAAACATACACACTGTCTTATTCTCCTAAAATACGAAAACATATGTTGAAAACGATTTTAAAAATAAACATACTGTATTCATTGTGTATTATAACGTAAATACTGTAGAAGTTTGCATAGAGTTGAAGAGAACCATCGGTGTTGACCACAGCGCCAAAGCGACACTGCGATCGTGTGTAAAAAGAAAGTGGGTAGAAGTATAAACAAAGTTGAATCTCCAGCAACAGGTCCATAGAACAGCGCAAATGTATTTTCTTTTGTCTGTGTGTGTGACTTCTTTGAAATTTGTATGCGAGCAACAAACTGACGTGGACGTTGCGTCGCGTCGCGGCAAAGCGCAGCCGTAAAGAATGACAAGAAAAAGAGCAGGAGCAACAGTGAGAGCGTACATGTTCGAGTTGCAGATGAAGAGAGAATAATGAGAGAGACAGAGAGTGAGAGAGAGCGTGCACAGCTGAGTTGCAGAGAATAAGCAGACGCAACATGTTGGCCTGGCTTGGCCCTGGCATAGGCGGGCGGCTTAAGAAGTGTTACACACTGACTCAGAGCCACAGAAGAAAGAAAGTTTTCGGCTGTGCTGGCTGTTTTTGCTGCTACTGCTCTTCCAGTATAGAGCCCCGAAGACGAAGAACAAGAAAAGCTAGAGGCAGAATAACAAAGTAAAAAATATAACTGCGGATCTTGCCTTTGGCGTGCAATTTCCCAAGTAGTTTGCGCAGTGAAGCGTCGTCCGTCGCGTCGTCTTCGTCGCTGCGTTGTTTAATTGGCCCAACAACAAAAATAAAGACAACGGCAACAACAATAGCAAAAAAATAAAAGCTGAAAAAATAAGTATCTCAAGTGTGTGATTGTGAAAGTTCCTGCCCAAAAATGTACATGAAACGAGCTCTGCTGGTGCTGACGCTGATCTGCGCGCAGCCCTATGGCCACATGGCCAGCGAAGATGAATCTAATCCGTTGCTGGACATGGCATCCATGTTTATACAGGAGGCCCTTACCAATCAGAATGTCGGAGGAGGAGGAGCAGGAGGTGGTGGTGGTGGAGCTGGTGCTGGACTCGCAGGCATTGCCTCCCTGGTTGGTAGCTTCATGCAGGCCAATGGTAAAGGTGGTGCCGGAGCTGGCGGTGGCGCTATGCAGATCTTGTCCGGTTTGGGCAGTCTATTGGCCAGCAATTCACGTGGCGGCAACGGTGGTGGCGGCGGCGGTGGCTTTGATCCCGCTATCATTGGCAACGTCTTGGAAATGTTCACTCAAGGTGGTGACGAGGCCTCTGACAATGGACAGAAGCGCAGCGGAGGCAACAGCGGCGGCTCCGAGTCTGGCATTGGCCTGGACACCATTCTCCAAGTGGCTTCCGCCTTTATGAATACTCAGGGAGACGGTGAAAAGCCAAGCGCCTCTGCAACGCATCATTATCAGCAGAAACGTTCAGTGTCCGAGGAGCCCGAGCAGGAGGATGGATTCATGAATCTGCTGCCGTTGATAATGCAGGCTGTCACCTCATTCGCTGGTCCCGAGGGTCAGAGCACACAGGAGCGTCACAAGAGCCATGCCTGGGTGCTTCCTCCCTTCCTGGAGCACATACACGTGCTGTGGGATCACTTCTCTAACTCCGAACTGGCCGATGCGCTCTACGAGAAATCGGGCGTCAATAAGATCATGAAGGTATGAAGTTTATAAAGATACAGGAAAATACTCGTGCAAAGAGGAATTGATCAATATATTAATATATTTCCCTAGCTTATCAATATAATTAAATATTTCTCGACTGTATCATTCGCAGGGCTTCAAGGGACGCGATGGCAAGTTGGATTACGACAAGCTCTTTGAGTCACTGAACAATCAATCGTTCCGTCGTCGCTGGATCAAATCGGCCACCCTCTATCTGGCTGACTGGGCTAGTTATCTGGCTAATCCAGAGAACTATCTGAGGTGAGTGAATCTGGATCTGGGTAAGGTGTGAGGGGGCGATTGATTCGTGCTAATTGTTGTAGATCACGTTCTCTTCTTGCTCTCCTAACGGTTCTAAGCTGTTTAGCACCTTGCTGCGATACCATTCCGAGTCCGATTCCGAGTTGTTTTTTTGTTTAATCGCAAATCGTGTTCGAGTGCAACAACTTGAGTTGTTGTTGTTGCTGATGTTGAAGAGTTCCCGTTAGCTATTACCTGTTTGGCGGCGTCGAACATGTTTGAAGCTCTCTTGCTCGCTTACCTTTTGACACACTTTCGGGGCTAGCACATTTTAAAACACGCCTGTTAATCTGGCTGGTCAACAAAACGAATTCTTTGACTCTGACTGGGATTCGGACTCGGAATCGGGGCTTGGCTTTGCATCTGTGCGTGTTACAGTTACCAAGTCGATGGCATCATTGAAATAAATATATAAACAAAACAGGCCAGAACGGTTCATTTCGTATGGCGATACAGAGAAACATATAAATACACATATACTGAGAGAGAGAGAGAGAGAGAGAGAGAGAGAGAGAGAGAGAGAGAGAGAACCGGTTTACTCGGGAAGTGGGCCAAAGGCAAAGTACAACTCGCAGCCGAAGCTAAAGAAGTTATTGCATGCCGAATCGTCGTCTGGCTATTTAGGTCAAGCTAAAGTCCACACCTCATATGCTATTACATACAATACTATATACTATACATACAGATGTATACCTTTTATTTTCGTATAGCAATTTGGCGTATTGTGATCATTATTAGACAACAAGCAGCAAACGACTTCCACTTTCTAGCGGGGCCCTTTCACTCGACTCTCTTTGCTGTGTCATTATTGTAACTCATCATCAATTGTTGTTTGTCACTTTTCTTTTGCCCACTTTTCACCAGATATTTCCAGACGGCACAAATCATGTTCAACGGCCTGTTGAAGTCTCAAGGTTATCCCAAGCAGACTTACTTCGATCCCACACGTCCCAGCGAGACAATATCGAATCTACTGAACCACGTGGCCAAGCATCATTTGAATGTGAAGATCGATTCGCGTCAGTATGTCAAGCCAGCCGTGGGCTATGCCAAGGAGCTTCTTAAACTGGGCCAGGCACGTGGTCTGCTGCAATTCAACTCGACCGAGATCAGCGATAGATTAACGGATACTCTGAATCTGGAGGTAAAGGAATTGGGTTATCTATCGAGCAATTAAAGAATAGACGAGCGAGAGTCGATAGCAAAAATTAAACTAATTACGCGCTACAATTTTCTCTTCTGTTTCATCCAATCCGAATACGACAATGACAACGATGACAACGAATCCCATTTCCAATTCGAATTCACATGGAAACAGGTTATTGAACCGGTGCTAAAAGTACATCGTGCCTATAGATACATCTCCAAGTCGCCGCAATGTGATCGCTATGTGCTCTGCCAGCTGAATGCAGCCGCTCTAGACCAGCAGGAGCAACAACAACAGCAGTCGCAGCCACAGCAAGAGTCGTCCAAGTTGTCTGGCGGACTCATTGCCGGCGTCAGTCCGAAAATTGTCAAGATCGGCAGCATGGGTGCAGCAATATTCATTAGCACTGAAACTGGTACACCATTCTGGACGCTATTCGGTGTAATCAATGCGCCATATAATTGCGAGGTGAGCTCACATCCGTCTCGCACACACACACACATACACACATACACATCCCAATTGTTACCGTTTTCCAAATAAAACAATTTGTTTATCGCACACAGGTAAAGTATCCAGTGGACTGCAATGGATTCCATGAGGGCGAGGCCAAGGTGACCACGGAGTACATCCACAACGAGTTGTAGCCGACGACGACTGTGAAGAGTGCTAATTAAGAGGACTTAGCTGTAATCGAGATAAAGATTTCATCCAGTGTATATAGTATTACGAATTGCAATAAAACTTAATTTAATTGGTAAATCTATCGATCGTTCCCAGCAAAGCTGTACTTAAATGCAGTAAAATTCGATTATGATTCGAGGTCAAGATCAGTTACGCCAGGTAATAACTGTTAGGATCTTACTTGTCTTGTTTATAGCATAGTAGTTATAGTTCCTGTTTCGGTTTTGGTCTGTAATTGCTTTTTCTATCTACACGCTAAGTTTAAGGCTAATGAACTCTGTTAAACTTCTTTTTTACGACTATGTTTCACGACATTCGGCTTTAATTCTCTTGCGGGGGGTATAACGATTTTGTAATGAGTTTCGCTAACAGTAACTGTTTACCAGTTATTTATGGTAAATCCCAGAGTATACACCAAGTGGTGGGAGTAATTGCTCAATGAGTTGGAGTTTACACACAGAAATGCATTTGCTTCAAGCAGGTTTTGGCGCTAAAACAAAGCTGAAAACTTGCAGAAAACTGGGATAGATTTCCGTTAGCCTCACTTTCACCTCACGCTTGGACTCGCTTTCCACTTGGGGAAGCTGTTTCGGCAGCTTCAGAGTTAGTCGACTGCCAAACGCGAAAGAAACGTCACACGCCATGCAGCTTACTTATCGCGAACTGGATGCGGATATAGTTCGTCGCACGAATGCGATATTTCCAGCACAGGATTGCTTTGTGGAGGTGCTGCCAGATAAACTGATCATACCACGCAAGTTTGTGGAGCTTGGCGATTCGATACGTGAGCTGCCGTGCTATGAGGATGATGTGTGGATGATCTCGTATCCACGCACTGGCTCGACGTGGGCACAGGAAATGATCTGGCTGCTGGGACACCAATTAGACTACGAGGCAGCCAAGCAAGATCTACGAGCACGATCACCACTGATCGAGTTGTCTGCGCTCTTTAGCACAGATCATCATCAATGGGTTGCGTATGTATTGGTTGCATCGCTATATATGCTATATACATAAATATATATCTGCTTCCATTTCACAGTGATTCCTTTGGCAACACTGTTGATCAGGTGCGTAATCTGCCACGCCCACGCTACGCACGTTCGCATCTCTCCTGGCAGCTTTTGCCACGACAATTCGAAACTGTTAAGCCTAAGATTGTCTACACAGCACGCAATCCAAAGGATCTATGCGTCTCGTACTATCATTACTGCAAGCTCCTTCATGGCATCAATGGCGATTTCGATCAGTTCGTTGACCTCTTCTTAGCGGGCCATACGCCCATGGGCTCCTATTGGAAACATGTGCTGCCCTTCTGGAAACGTAGTTTCGACGACAACGTACTCTTTATCAAATACGAAGATATGATTTCGGATCTGCCTGCCGTCGTGAGGCGCAGCGCCAGATTCCTCAATGTCTCCAAACAACTGGACGAAGCTAGTCTGCAGCGCTTGTGTGATCATCTGAAGTTCGACAGTATGCAGCGTAACGAGGCCATCAATCTGGAGAAGGTTCTGCCGCAAGCCGAAACAAAGTTTATACGCAAGGGCAAAGTCGGAGACTGGCGCAATCACATGACGGATGCAATGTCTGCCCGCTTCGATGCTTGGAGCGAGGCACATTTACGCGGTAGCGGCCTGAAATTTGATTACGATTAAAAAAAAGGTTCTACAGTTGATAAAAATATTTTATTATCTTTAATATATGTTCTCAGAAACAACATCGATGTAAATTTGAAACGTGTTTACTTTGCATAGGCAGTGGGGAAGTACTTTTTGTCTTGCTCAACAATTTTCTCCAGCAGATTATCAATATCGGTGGTTGGATAACGATCCACCCACGACTGTATGTAGCCTTCGTGTGTGGCATCGTAGGTCAACAGTTCCACCTTGCCGTTGTTGACAACCGTGTTGGCCTGTACGAGGATGATGCGTGGCTTCTTGTGCGCCAGGCAGATATCGCGCCACTTGGCCCACGGATGCGACCCGCTCTCGTTGACCTCCGAGTAGTGTTCGTACATTTTCGATGCGGCTTCAATGTCTGCCGTTGATTTGTACACCTGCAGTTTGGTTAAGAAATCACCCAGCGCTTTCTTGCCCACTGTATGGATCTTGCTGCGGTCCAGTGTAAGCAACATATTTTTGCCATTTTCAGTCTCATCAACCTTAACGAAGCCTTCTCCCGCCTCGAGCAGAACTTTCATGATGACGAAACGTGCACGGGAATGCGCCTGCAGCCACTGCTTCGATTTGGGATTGTACATTTCCAGGGCAACACCCATACCATTCCAAATAAGGCTCAGCCAGTTAATGTATATGATATCATCCTGTTCAGCAGTATCCTTAAATCCAAAGATCTCCAGAATATCTCGCTGCAAAGACAAATAAAGACCGACCGCTTCGGCGCGACACTCTTCGTACGATGATCCAATGGCTCCGAATTTTGTATCATACGTTTCCCCAGGTAAATACCATTTGGTAATTGGTTCACCCGTTATAAGGTTCTTCACGGTTTTCACATCGAAGTTGAGCACTCCTTTCTCATCGATGCGGAACAATTTGCCACTACCATGGCCCAACAGCTCGTGCAGACCCACCTGCACCTCAAAGGCCTTCACCTTACACTCCTTCATGAGCGTTTGGTCTGCATCCGACAGGAATGGAATAGGATCCTTGCGATTTATATTCGCCAATACGTTGCCCAACGAAACGTTCTTGAAGCCCTCATCCTGACGAATTTCGTCATCTACAAAAGAAAATAAGTGGTTAATGGTATCCAAATCACTGAAAATGTTCCATTCTCAAATTACAGTTGGGTATATTAATGCCAGCAGGTACACCGCTTCCCGCAAAGGTCAATACATCCAACGAGGTGAAGTCAGGCTTCAAATACGAGTCCTTTTCGTACTCATTCGACCAGGGTAAATACTCTACAAGTTTCTCAGCACGGTTAACCAGTTCTGCGAATTTGGCGGAACTCTCCTTGTTGACCATGGCAACAAAGCCCTCAAATTCAGCACGTCCGCCAGCCGGATCACGGTAGGTTTCAATGAAACCAATGTAGGTCTCAATAACAGGTCCCTTGTCCTTGATCCAATATCTGGAACCGTTTTTATGCTCGTCCAAAGATCCCTCTTCAAAGGATTTAACATAATGTTCGATCATTTTCGTCTCATTCGTGTTCGCTGCATATTGCTTAGCTTGCAGCAAATTCTGATTTACTAGCTTGAGCAAAGGTTGATAATCTCCTCGAGTCACGCGGAAATGATTGCCTTTGAACTCCTCAAGCGGCAAAGTAATACCAGGCTTGTTGGAGTCCGCAACCGATCCAAGCTTAATGTCGTAGAAGACTTTACCGTTCTCGAGTACCTTGAATGTACGACACATGTAGGGTTCAATGCGCTTGGACGTTAGCCAATCGTTGACTATCTCTGAGTCCTCTTTCGTGCAGTTATCTGACCAGTACGTAGTCACCCCGTTGGGTGCAAAGCCGAGGATCTCATTACGCGAGTCCAGAGCGTAAATAAGATTCTTCACCTCCTTATAGATTTCTGGAACACGCGTATCTTTCGCATAGGCACCTGAAGAGCAAACAATTGCGTCGAACATTTTCTGCGACAGGTTAGGCACAATTTTGCTGTCTCCCATGCCTTTGTAGTTGCCTGCGTTGCCAAAGATACCGCATGCATAGACCAGGAATGCCTGGAAATATAAAAAAATGGTTAAAAGTAGCTCATCTGAATCTATAGAGAATAAACCCATATACATACGTATCTTTTATATGTATACTCAAATAAAAATAATATATCAAGGCAATAAACGGTTTGCACTTACAGTGATATCATCTTCGCTGGCTCCGGCTGCCAATGCCTTGGCTTTCAGTTCAGAAGGCTTCTCGGCAACAAAAATACGATGCAGTAGAGAGAAGATTAATGGTGCCTCAGGACTGGATTGTATGAGCGCAATGAGACCACCATCCCATGATGCCTTGCTGAAGTAGTGGGCATATAACTTTTCCTTATCAGTTAAATTCTCAAATGCTTTTTTGCAGTCCAAATCGGCGATTGGCTGCGTGTTTGGCAATACGAAATGGGAAGTTTTGCTGGCCATTTCTTGTTCAGAATTGGGTAAATTTACACTTGAGCTGCAAAAGAGAATAAAATCAGATTAACGTAAGACAATATAAGCCAAAGAATCCAGTACCTGTAAAAACGGCCTGCAACCGCAGATCTGGTTCCTATCAGTCTCTGATTTGGAAGGCGCGTTGCCCGTTTTTCAAATTCTTGCCAAAAAGGAAAACTAATTGCTGTACGTAAACGTAATTGGCAAATCTGGCCCGGATGATGGAATTTACAAAGATTCCGAACTAGAAACATGACTGGGAATTTTGACTAGGAATAAATTTGGATACTTCAACAAAATTGTCGGTTTAAATTTATATTGTAAAATACGCGTAAACAAGAAACAGATGTAAACAACACCGAGTATGATTTACGATTTCGTAAGTTATAGCGTAAAGCAGGAAAGATTAACGTATATGCGTACATATACACATAAGTGTGTGTTTAATACGTGTTCATTGAGATGCATGCATGTGGCTGTCGCCTTACTATAACGATTTTGTTTATTTTTAATTCACAATAAACATAATCAGTAAGAAGCAGTCCATATTGAAAGGCTTTCAAAATTATATACTATATACAAATTAAAGTGTGTACGTACCTTTCTATTAAAAAATAAGACTTAAAAATAAAAATGCCGACAAATTGCAAGTTGTCTTTAGAGATGAACGATAGTTTATAAAGATGTACATCTATCGACGATAAGAAATGTTATTAACATTTCAGCGAATTGGGTCACACTTTTGCTTGGTTGCACTGCTAACGCAATGTTAGGATCGTGTGTGTTAACAGAGAACAGCTGTCTGTACAGTTTATTGATAATATTCTTACCACAGCAGTCGAGTTTGTTATTGTTTACGGCTTTGGTAAATATTCTGTCATTTTCACAAAATATGGCTGAAGAAAACAATGCAAAGAATTCAAAGAAGTCTGAAGGATCAAGATCAAAGTCAACTACTTCGAAGGCACAAGCGCAGGATAAAAAAATGACGCCAGCTGCGACTGCGCAGCTTTACCCGGAGGCAGAAATAGAAGATGAGCAAGCAGCATCACAACCAGCGTCCTACAGCATGCGTCCTGCATTTGGAGAATCTTTCCCCTTGCCAATAGTAAAGAGCATCATCAATAACATAATGGCAGAGAAACTTAAGGGTATGTAAAAATCGAATGTTGCCAAACAAACGAACGTCTCTAAGCAACGCATACATTTAATTATTGCAGACAAAACATACGACAAGGACGTGGCCAAGGTTTGGACACGTGAAATATCGGATGAGGTAAATCAACAGATTGCCTCCAGTCCCAAAGTAAAGCGCTACAAGCATGTGGTGCAAGTCATGCTAGGCCAGGAGCTGGGCGCCGGTTCCACCTACTTGTCCCGTTGCTGCTGGGACTGTGACTGCGACACATCCATCACGGAGGTCTTTAGTAATACGAGCTTGTTTTGCGTCTGCACCGTATACGCCACGTACCAATATTGAAGGTCAGCTGTTCAAGCAGTCTGCTTGGAACTGATTATAAGGTGCGTATGTGAAGTATAAGTTGTTCACTAATCTTAACACAAAAATCTATTCTCCTTGCAGTTATTCTTCTCTCACAAAAGCACAAAAATGAGATTTTTTGGTTTGCCTAAATTAGAGCAAACATCTTAAGTTATAATTATTACCCAACTACAAACGAACATATGCATCGTAATTTAAAAACTAGAATAGGTTGCAGTTAAAGATTAATAATGAGAATCCTCCTTGACAAACTCAAAGAACACCTCCACAATGATTGTTACCAAATTGTCATATTGTCGTGAAGACCCATCGAGGTTATAAAAAAAGAGTAAAAGTCATTTATAAAACAAGGTCTGCGATATTTACATTTCTTCGATAAAACTAAGGTTTGTGTGGGCTGCGAGGCAACACAACAGGAAGCGAACGTTGCTCTCAGCTTCACTTTCAATGCTGTCACTGCAACATTGCTGACCTTCGATGCGCCCCATTAGCGATGGATCATCACTCACTGAATGCGCACATTGAGTGGGTTGAGTATACGGCCTGACATTACCGCCACGTCCAAGTCGCGATCAATGATGAAAAACAGAAACGGATGATTAACAGAGATCTGTATGGGCTTCGTTTGCGTACCGGAGTTGCCTGGCCGGGAGAAGGAAGTAGTTATTGCACATTTGTCTTAGCTATCTCTATGACGCAGCAGCGTCTGCAGAGTGGTCTGCTGCAATCGCAACTGCAGGTGGGGCCAACACCGTTGCGCCTCAATGCGTGTAGGTGTGCTGCAACAGCAACAACAGAAGCAGCAATAGAAGATGCAGATGCAACGGCCACTTACGTTTCAGTTGATTGATGGGATGCGTACGAATGTTGACGTCAATGGATTGCTCAATGTGTCGCACATAGACGCCTTTTTCATCAGTCATGGGTCGGAAGTCGGCGCGATTTGGCTCGAATATATCACAGCTGCAACGAGAAGGCGAAACAGAAAGTAAAAGTGCCCCCAAACGGAAATAGCCGACTGCAGCTTACATGCCCATCTGCAAGAGGAAGAAAAACAGAGCGCAATTAGAGCATGTTCTTAAAGAGATAATCCACTGGGAATCATTATTACATTTTGCAAATCGTTAGTTAGGAACATGGTGCCGTGGAGCTTAAAATCGGGAATGATTGCCTGCACCCAGCGCGGCTTAAGTTGTTTGCGCATCAGACGCAAAGTTGGTCCCAGCTTTAGGGAAGCAGCTGCTGCCACAATGTCCATGTGATAATCGGGCAGCAGTATCATCAGATTGTACTCGGGGGTGTCCAGCTCCAGTTCCAGCACGCTCAGCTTCAGATGCTCGAAGTATTTGTAGTACAGCACCGCGTTGTAGACCTTGAAAGTGGTATGCACCACCTGCTGGCTGCCCAGATAGAACACATGGCTGATCACATCTGCGTTGTAGTTGGTTTTCGACTCCGAACCATCGCTAATGTAATGTGGCTCAAACTCATTGGTGATGTGAGCAAAGCCAGCGGTACCCGGAACCGGCAACGAATGTAGCGGCGGCGGTTGGGGAGGACCATGGGGCGCATGTGGACTGAAAAGCGCCACAAATAGATTCGCATCCAGATCCTTGTAACCTAAAAAATGTCGCTTGTGTCGAGCCAACTTCGCTTTACGCATTGTGTTGCCCCTGGGCATCGCTGTAGTTGTTGTCGACGGCGCTTGACGAGCACCTCCTGCTGCTGTTGTCGCCGCCATTGTCGTTTTTCGCTGCATGGGCGCCGTCACCTGTCGCGCCATCATGGGCATCACAGCAATGCGTGCACTGGGCAGGTAGATGGGCTTAGGTGTTATGGGATGGGAGTGCTTGAGCGGTGCCTGCAATTTACTCGTGGGCAGTCGGGACACACGTGCCTTCTGTATGCGTAGAAAGGGTTCAGCATTTTCCTCGGCCACGAAGGCAGATACCAGCTCAGCGGCGTCTTCCTCGCCAGCAACTTCGGTTGTTGGCTCCTCTGCTTCGCCAGAAGCTGCTGCTGCATCTGCTGGAGGTGCTTCTGTTGTGGTTGCCTCGGCCTCCGTTGTGGTTGTTGCCTCCTCGGTGGTTGTTGTTGCAGCTGTAGTTGTTGTTGTGGGCATAGTAGTTGTTTCTTCGGCACTCTCAGTGGTTGTCGATGGTATCTCCGTTGTTGTCTCCGACTCCTTTACTGTCGTTGTCTCAGTTTGCATTTCCTCGGCTGTAGCATTGCTGGCCATTGTGGTATTGACCACATCGACAGACTCTGTAGTGACATTGACTGGCGTCGTTGAGACCATGTCCACACTCAGATCGTAGCCATAGAACATTAGCACTGTCTCGAAGTCCTTCAGCACTGTCATATTGTTCCTGTTCAGACTGAGTCCCTTTAGCGGATTGTCCGAGCCAAAAAAATAGGTCTGAAATCATGTGAAACAGCAACGAGATCGGGCATGGTATAAAATATAATATATGTATGTATTTATTCAAGCTACAGTGCAATGCACTCAAATAGAAACAAGCAATAATATTAAAAACTTTTGATTTTTCTTTAAAGATTAAATAATATAATTTTGATATAAATTAAAAACTTGTTTTTTTTTTGAAAGAGGAACATTTTTGTATTGGCTATAGATATAGATCACAAGCACGCTATCGATCAATTATAAATTCTATTCATGCCCAAAATATAGGGCCCATTCAATGAAGATTAAGTGGATTGGAATGGCCAATGGGGTCAATAAACTTGCGAAACCGTTTACACATCAATCGAGCTTCGATAAGTGAAGCCCGCGGCACAATACCCGATCACTGTCAGAATGTGGAACACTATAGCCCAGGGGACAGCTTGGTGGGTTTATCAGTCAAGTATTATCCACGCACTGAAGTGGATTACAGACCGCCAATGTGCTTAACGAAGCATGTAAATTTCGGTTTGGGAGTCACAGTAAGTGTGTGGAAGGGGGTGCGGATACTTACCCGCAGTCGTCGGTGTATGTCGCGATAGCCAACACGTATGACGTCACGATTGTTGGGAAACTGCAGTACATTACGCAGCTCATTGGCACTACGTCCCGCTGATCCTTCATAGAGAGCGACCAGGACACTGACCAGCGCCGTTGGTGAGAAGGCAAAGTTATTACGATTGAGTATGGAATGATAGTGGAGCAGGCGGTGGGTCAGATCATTCGTAAGATCTACCATAACTTCGGCGGGAGTCAGCGGTTTGGAAGCCACCACATGCGGGAAATGTTCCAGTTGCAGATGTGACAACGGAGCCGGTGGTATCGGTGGATGGGGATAACCACTGGCCCGAAACTCTTCATGATCGATTTGAATGTAATGGGCGTGGCTGTAGCGAGGCAATGTCACAGCACCGAGCAACCAGAAACACAACCAGCCCGTCCAGGTAAAGGGGCACAGCCGTGGTCGCTGCCGAACCGGGGGCATAGTCGTAGTTTTGACCTTGTCCAGTAAATTGAAATAAATGCAGATTGATAATCGCGTTAACTGTTTGTTGGCTCTGCCAACTGCAACTGAACCATGAAATCCGTGAGGCAAAAAAACTTAAACTTCCTGAATTCGCTTCGTGTTGATCATAAATTGCATTATTTTCGCCTCTAATTCATCCAATCAATTAGACCCAAATGGGTTATTTCACATTCAAGGTTCTGTAATTTTCTAAACTGTCAAACAAAGCGCGATTTACACATTTTCGCATCCAACACGGCGGATTCGTCAGGTTCGCGACTCAGCATGTATTCTCGTCAGCCAATCGTTCAACTTATTCCCTTGATTGCTGCCGGCGCACTGAAATCGCAGAAAGCCCCGCATATTGTTCAAATACCAAACACGATCGACGTGTTCGGCAGCTGTGACGAAAAACGCTTTTTTTCCATTCGTATTGGCAGTATTTGGGAACAATCACACAAGCTTTGGACTAAGCCTGGCTTTGAGTGGGGCTTTATGGAATTAAAAGGATGTGTATATATATTTAGCTTCCCTTTTTTTAAATAAATTTAAAAAAATCAAGAAGCTGTGAATAGAAACTCATCTAGCAAGAAATTTTAAAAATAACCAGTAAGGAAAGCAACAATCGCGCGACACGCGACAGTGGGGTACCCTTCGACCTATGTTCCTATGTACATATGTAGGCATATACATACATATGCACATGCTTTGGTGGCGCTCGCGCATCGCACTCGCTCGCCTCCCTTGTTAGCTGACAGAAGCACTTGGTTTTATGTTCTTACTTTCTTAAATAACTTTTGTGTTTGTTGTCCGATCGGATTGTAATTTTGAGAATACGTAGATATTTCATTTAGCTTAGTATATGTTAAAGTCAAAAAGCTATATCTTTTATACAGCGTTTAAAATTTAAGTTCAAAAATTAAATTTTTGATTTACGGAGCGGTGGGCGTGGCACCTAACATTTGAAATAAACTTGATCAGCTTATAGTACACAAGAGTCTTCCTACCAAATTTGGTACCTCCAGCTTTTATAATAGCTGAGATCTGTGCGTTCACACAGACAGACAGACAGACGGACAGACAGACAGACATGGCTCAATCGACTCGGCTTGTGATCCTGAGCAAGAATATATATACTTTATGGGGTCTCCCACGCCTCCTTCTGCCTGTTACATACATTTTCACAAAGTTAGTAAACCCTTTTTTGACCATTTTCAATGGTCGAAGGGTATAAAAATCGCGCGCGCGATTTTTTTTTCAAAAACACATAAGTATTTATTTGAACATATGTACATATGTACTTTCAAATTATTCTCGATAGATGGCGATGGCGCTTCGCGCTCGCTAGCCTTTCTTTTTACCTGACACAAGCACATGATTTTATGCTCATAATTTTTTGAATAACTGTTGTATTTATTGTCCGATCCGATTGAAATTTCGGGAAGTAGATATAATAGATATAACGAATAAGTAGATATAACTATCAGTTTAATATGTGTTAAAGTAAGAAAGTTATATATAATATTTCTTACGACGCTTACAAATCGAGTTTGAAAACTAAATTAGTGATTTGCGGGGGCAGTGGACATGGCATCCAACATTTGAAATAAACTTGATCTCCGCCAAATATATTGGAACCTTTATTTCATATTTGGTGTCTGTAGCGTTTATAATAGCTGAAATCTGTGTGTTCATCTGGTCAGACGAATATCTGGACAGACAGATGGACATAGCTTAATCGACTCGGCTAGTGATAATGAGTAAGAATATATATACTTTGTGTGGTCTACCACGCCTCCTTCTGCCTGTAACATACATTTGCACAAAGTTAGTATACCCTTTTTTGACCATTTTCAATGATCGAAGGGTTTAAAAATCCTTTGTTTGCCGCACACATATGATATTCTGAAAGAAAATTGAACTATTAAACATCTTCGTTGGCGCCAGTCTGCCGACCAACGAGTAATAGTTGCAGGCGCCGAAACTCTCACCCAATATCCAACTCATTAAATAAAACATTATTCTGTCTAAATAACAGGCCACTATGCGCATCATTGTAATGTTTTACTCAGAATTGTCGAACATTTAATTTAATTATTTTCAAAATTCAATTAAAAAAACTAGAAGCGACCGCCAAATAATTCTTTCACCTAAAATCATGATAAATATAGCCGTATCAGCAAAAAATTTAAATAAAATCGGTGACTCAGGCAGCTGTTTAACCTTTACCGCAAAATTTCTGTATGATATGTAACACAACAGATGTGCCACACACTGTAATAGTAGTGGCTTTCATTTTTCAATCCATTATAAGTTTAGTTAATAAAATATCGATTATTAGAATTAAGATTAATTACAAGGATGGCCACGTTGTGTGTGATAAAGGTACCATCGCCAATTCGTGTCAAGCTACATTTAGAAGATAACCACAATCAATCCTAATACATTAATACATTAAACACTAGCCTAAATACTTCACAAAATATGTAAGTTATCTATGAAATATACTAATAATCCGAATTGTAGGGTATTCCAACTACAATATAAACACAGTTGGTCAAGAAAATATTTTCCAAAATGCCAACAGGAACTGTAAACTTGGGGGGTGAAAAAGAAATCTGAGTGTTTAGTGAATGTGTAGTGCATGAAAATATGTCATATTTATTATCTACATATTATCCACATGTGTACGTAAATAGACACATATTCATTAGTACAGATGGACATTGACAACACTAATTGACCCGGGGGCTTACGCGCTAGTCCCATTCGAAATGTCCTGGCGAGAAAACTTTGTTTACGCGCTCGTCACGTATTTGTTAGCCTTTTCTGGTATCGCCACGTTCTATTATAATGTTAATACTGGCCAGTTGATCCAATCGCGTTTACTAAGTTTTTACATATGGATATTCAACATCGTTTTAATCATCTGCCTTGCGTGCAATTTGCCGGAATTTTTTCAAACATTTCAACTATTTCCCGTCGAATCGGAACTGATTTTTATCTCTATTTACGCATTTCGGTTAACTATATTGATTATCCTGTTGAATACAGTATATTGTGCTTTACGCTGGCAGCTTAAGTTTTTTGAGGTGCTCGACGAACTCTTTAAGATGGAAAACAACTGTGAAAATTCGAACTACTATTCCCAAAAAGTTAAGCAACCTTATCTGCTACGAACGCTTTACATAAGAATAATGATTTTTGGATTTAAGCCCATCGTTACCTTTCTATGGGCATTCATAGGAAAAAGGAATCACACCTATCACTTCTTGGGCTTTTTAACAACTATTTTCTGGGGTTCATTGAATCTTCTTTATTTTACAATACTTTGGTTGATCTGTCATGTCTCCTATAAATTACACTCCAACCTGGACCAATTGCTCTTGAATCGCATGCCAATGCCAATTCAGTTCCAACAAGTTATGCAAATTCAGCGGATGCATGGTCGACTCATTCGTTTGATCAGTGAGATATGCGTACTCTTTAAGTACCCTATACTGATTTCAATGTGGTATCTCATCGGACATTCCTGTTTGTTTGGCTATTTATTAATTCGAATGTGCTTTGCGGGCTCAATTACTGAACTTCCCACACTAATGACTATTATGATAATAACATTCACCGCCAATGATTTATTGGAATTCTTGTTCCTGGCGAGTATATGCGACAAAGCTGGAAAACTTTTACAAGGGATATCTTTTGTACTTCGTAACTCTATTACAAACGCGAATCTAGTTGAACGAAACGTGAGTATAAGTTAATACAAAACTATTTTTGGTGCTTTGGTTAATATTAAGCTCTACTTCAGGTGGACTGGTTCGCCTTGCAACTATCATGCCAACACACAAACGTACGCATTTTGGATGCTTTCAATATTAATCTTAATCTGGCATTTTCAGTTATAATAACAATATTCCTTCATATAATATATAATATATGATACAAGCTGATTACGACTATATGGGTTAAATAAACAATTTTAATTCACCTTACTAACTCAATTTTTTAACTACTAACTAATCTTCTTAAGTATGACCTTTATTGATCGGTCAACAGGAACGATCTTCACACTGATATTGAAGCAGGAAACAGAAATAGAAAAGTGCAGTTTCCTGAGACATTTTCGATAATGTTGACCCAATACGAAATTTAAAATGTTTGCATATGGCATTGTAAGTGTCAATCGATTTACACAAGTTGACTTTTTTCCTTTGTTCTAAGTAAATGCGCTTTTTCGTTTAGAAATCCCATGGGTGCCCTTAACTTATTGATTAAGGGCATTCGCGTTAGTCACAATGTAAATGTCCTGTGGCAAATACTTCGTTTACGCGTTCATCATATACTTGATGGGTCTTGCTGGAATCGGAACGGATAATTTATTTATCATCATCGCTACCATTCTTCCGGAAGTCCTGCAAACATATTATATTTATCCTGTACAATTACGTATTATTTATACTTATTATTATTAATTGACATATTTTGTTGTATTTATTTCAAAAGAATCAAACTATATAATCTGAGACGGATTCTTACCGAGAGAATCATTTTTTTATTTAACATTAGGTTATATCGGCAGGCCCCCAAGTGGGGGCCTCACATAGATCAGTATGATACTTAGTGTTGCCGGATAAGTGATGGAGGCTGTTAATTTCTCGATTTAATTAGCCCAGTCTAGTGGTAAAAGCCAGGAGGTTTTGGGTGCCAGGCCCGCTGCTTCTTTCAGTGATGCAAGCAGGGAGCTTCCAAGGCATTTCGCTCTCGAGGTCATGAGTACGGGGCAGTCGCAGATGAAGTGCTCCAGAGTTTCTTTTATTTCTGGTACCTTGCATTTCCTGCATTCTTCATTGTCGGTAATGCCCAACTTCTTAGCGTGAGTTGCGGTCAGGCAGTGACCCGTGAGTATACCCGTCATTATTCTGCAGTCTCTTCTCGGGAGCTGAATGACATATTGGGTCAATTTCGCGTTTGCATGGTTGCACATAGTGCGTGTTATCTTGCAGTTTATTGTGCTGTACCACCTTCTTCCTGCTATTGCTGCAGCGCTTTCTTCTAAGCTGTGGCTTATAGATCGTAGCGGTATCTTCAGGTCTTCAACTGTCAGTTGTCTAGATTCGGCACCCTCCTTCGCTAGCCTGTCTGCCATCTCGTTTCCGTCGATGCCCTGGTGGCTGGGAACCCAAAAGATGCGCACCTTCGAGCGGCTGCTTAATGCATCTAATGCTTCTCTGCTTGCCAGTACACTTTCGGAGCTGATGACATAGGATTGCATGGATTTGATAGCCGCCTGACTGTCGACAAAGATGCTGACCCGATTCTTGTTGAGCGTTGTCGCAAGTTCTGCAGCCTTTTTTATAGCGAAGGCCTGCGCTTGGAAGATGCTACAGTGGGCCGGCAACTTATACGACACTTGAATGAGCGGATCTGCACAGTAGACCGCGGCGCCCACGCCGGTCTCCATTTTAGATCCGTCCGTAAACAACATTGTTGCGTTTTCGTCCATGCCGATTTTCCAATCTTCATGTCCCATTAGAGTGGGCATTCTGGAGAAGTTGTTTATTGGGGTCATATAGTCCGTTCTATTGAGTGACTCTCCTCCTACTTCACTGTGCCCGTAGTTTGAGAGGGCCATATTTCCTGTAGCACAGAGACGTTGCGCGGTCTTTTGTGCTAGTAGTTTGGCCTGTATGTCAATGGGGAGAACTCCAAGTATCACTTCCAAGGCCTTTGTTGGAGTAGATCTCAGTGCCCCAGTAATGCACATCAGTGCACGTCTTTGTACCCTTTCCATTATTAGGAGGTATGTGGATTTCTTTGTGGCCTTCCATCTGGTGCATCAGTTTGGGAGACAAGCCCCATGTGCTACTTAGCATCTTTTGCGATGCATACTTGTGGCCTTCGTTACCCTTTCCTCGACATTGGTTTTCCAGCTCAACTTGCTGTCCAATACTATTCCTAGATACTCCTAGATACGCTCTTTTTTGGCTCGAGCATGGCCCCGTTTATAGACGGCGGATCTTGTATCTCTTGGTAAATAGAATTAGATCCGTCTTGTCCGCATTGATACTGAGTCCGACATCCATCGCCAACCTCAGTATTTCTTTCAGTGTACTGTCCATGACTGAGCTGATCGTCGTTGGACATTTGCCCACGATAATTATGGCTATGTCGTCTGCATAGGCGGTTATCTATGGGGCTTTCCGTTTAAATTTCCTTAAGATGTCGTTTACCACCAAGTTCCACAGCAGCGGCGACAGCACTCCGCCTTGTGGCGTGCCTCTGTGCGCTGCTTTGGTTGTGGTGGTGGTTCCCCATTCGGCTCTTACTCTTCTGCAGCTCAATAGATTTCCTATCCAAGAGTTTACAGCCTCGTGGGTTTCTGCAGGTCTCAGGCTCCGCATGATTGCTTCCGTAGATACATTGTTGAATGCATCTGAGATGTCCAGGAACGCTCCTAAGGCAAATTCCTTGTGGTGTAGGGCTTTTTCGATGGTGGCTATTAGGGAGTGTAGCGCTGTTTCCACGGATTTTCCTTTTGTGTAGGCGTGTTGGTTGGATTCTACGAGTCGGTTCATGCCTCCTCTTATGTGTACGAGTATATCCAGAATTTTTTCCAAGGTCTTAAGCAGGAAAGAGGTGAGACTTATCGGTCTGTAATCTTTCGGTTGCATGTGACTGCATTTTCCTGCTTTTGGAAGGAACACAACACGTGCTGTCCTCTAGGGTACAGGTACATATCCCAGTCTTAGACATGCTTTGAATATTGATTCCAGCCATGGAGTGACCTTTTCTTTGGTCTTCTGCAGCATGGCTGGTATTATACCATCTAATCCAGGGGATTTGTAGCTCTCGAAGGATTCTATGGCCCACTGGATTTTGTGTTGTGTGATTATATTCCCAGGTACGTCCGACACTGGGTTCGTGTGCACTGATTGTTGTGAATCAAGTACATCTCTGCATCCGGGGAAGTGCTCGCTTAGAAGGGCATTAGTCGCTTCCCTGCTGCTATTCGTCCATTGGCCATCGCTAGTTCTTAGTTGGCTCTGAATTGCCGGTTGGCTCGACAGAAGCTTCCTTAGTCTGGCGGTTTCCGTGACCTTCTCAATACCAGAGCAGAAGGATCTCCATGAGTTCCTCTTGGCTGTCTGGACCTTTTTCTTAAAGTCACGGAGCCTTGTCCTGTATTCGTCCCATACAATATCTTCGTTTGCTTGTTTGGCTAGTTTGAAGATTTCTTGTAGGTCGTTGCGTTGTGCCTTCATTTGTGGGTTCCACCAGGGTGGCCTGTGTTTCCTTCTTATTATTGAGGTCTTGCACGTAGCGTTGAAAGCTGAGGTTAGGTGATGACAGAGAGTCTTCACGGACTTCTCAATGTCCATCGTTGTTAAGATTGTTGTTGGGGATGAGAGTGTCCTTGTCACTTTGGTCTTAAACATATCCCAGTTGGTGTTCCGGGTATTTTTGTAAAGACTTTTTGTCACTGTGCACTCAAGTTTAACTTCGAACTGGATATACCTATGATCAGAGAAGGAGGGTTTGCTGAGGACCCTCCATTCCGTGAGTTCGGTATTTGTTCCAGACGCGAGTGTTAAATCTATAACGCTAGATGAGGTGGGACCTACGTAAGTGGGTTCCTCTTCCCTGTTAGCGATCTTAATGTTATATTTTAGAATGAAGTCTAAAAGTGACTCACCTCTATTGTTCATATCTTTGCAGCCCCATAGGGTGTGATGAGCGTTGGCGTCGGCGCCTATCACCAGGGATTGCCTCTTCTGGCTCACCTCCTGGATCAGATGCTCCGTTTCCTCAGTCGGCGATGTGCCGACGCGGCACATCGCTCGCCGTCTCCCTTTTCGGCAGTGGTTTTTTTGGGGGTTTTCTCTGCTTTTTGGTGCGGCCGCTTGCTCACGGGCACATCCGCCTTGTCTTGGTCTTCGCACCGCTGCCTTTTAGTGAGCAGCAGCTCCTTGACCTTGTTGGCATATTGGCTTGAAGTGGCCTTCATTGCCATTTTGCCCTCAAAGTGCTTTCTGCCTTCAATCTTCTCTTCGGCCCACTCCAGCTTTTTCCTCTCTTCAGGAGTGAGTTTCTTGCTGCCAGCTAGCCCAGATTTGATTTTTAGGGCTGCTTTATATTGGGCTTTGGCTCTCAAGCGCTCCTTTGTCTTTTTGGGCCCTTCCCTACTAGGGAAGTTGGAACCCTTGACTGGGGAGCGCAGGAGGCTTTCTTCCGCCTCAGCACTTATCTCGTTGCCTTGAGGGTCGCTGTCCGAGTCTGCGTGGACTCTGGTACCGCGCCACATCTTGGCGTTTTTGGACGTTGTGGCAGTAGCTGTGCAACTGTCCTGGCCTGCTGCCACCAGTACAGAGGTGTGACCGCTGGCGACACGTAGAGGGGTGCTCACCCCCCCGTGCCCGCCGGTGGTAGCAGTCACGCCTTCCACCGACGTTTGGGCTGACATCCCAGCCCGAGTTGAACCATTTAAGGACTCCATCGACTTCATGGTTGGTTGATTTTGTTCTTGGGAACCACCCCATAGCATTTTAGGCCCATCTGCCAGGCACCTCTGACCATGGCTCCGGACACCACAGCACCAGACTTTGATAGTCCGCATGTTGCTGCGTCCTCACCTCAGCTGGGCCGTGTATTGGCCCGAGCAACAGGACAGTGTCTGATTCTGAAGTTTGAGTCAATACACAGCCCATTGTCCAGCCGGCAACCTCGTGGAGGGTTCAGTCAGAGGATTTGCGCCAGCCTAATTATTGCCATTTTTTGGGCAAGGTTAGGAGGAAGAAGATGGATGTTTCAGTGCGTCAGTTTTTTAGGAAGTATTTTTTGTGATGCATTTATTTTTTGCATTTCGAATTAGTTTTGTTAATATGCAATCTCTCCATCAAATTAATCTTCAACTTAAACCAGTTGCCTGTCGATCCCACGACAATGTCAGCCAAGTTATATAATATTCTTTAGATTCAGCGGATGTTTGGAAGACTAATTCGAATGATCAGCGAGATAAGCCATCTTATTAAATACCCTATGTTTTCCTACCCTATATCATTAAATACCCTCTCATTAAATACCCTATGTTTTCCTACCCTATATTTTAGGATATCACTAGCCGAGTCGATTAAGCCATGTCTGTCTGTCTGTCCGGATGTATGGATGACCAGATAAACACACAATTCTCAGCTATTATAAAACCTAGAGACACCAAATTTGGCATGAAGGTTTCTGTATACCAGGCGCAGATCAAGTTTATTTCCAATGTTAGGTGCCACGCCCCCTCAAATTAATAATTTTATTTTTGAAGTTAATTTGTAAGCGCTGTATAAAAGATAAAACTATCTGACTTTAACATTTTCTAATATTACTTTACTTACTTTTACTTTACTTATTCTCCAAATTGCGAACACAGAAATTATTTAAGAAAGTATGAGCATAAAACCAAGTGCTTGTGTCAGCTAACAAGGGAATAATTTTAAAGCATGTGTGTTTGAATTTAACAAATTAAACTACGCAAGAACATGTGTCCAGGGTATCCCATTGTCACGTGCCGCGCGACTGTTGCGTTTCTTACTGGTTAGTATAAACTTTGCGGGAGTTCCTACAATACCCCTTATTGTAAAGAATAATTATTTTCTTTTTAATTATTAATTATTTTCTTCAAACGATTTGTTGAACATCCTTCTACTGTCAAGTGTCGCTCAAACCGCTGGCTAATTGCGGGACGTTTGAGAAGGATCTGGTTGTTATGCAATTCTTATTAGAGATGGATTGGATTGTATTGCAGTAACCATGGCAGCGCCCGAGCTTCTGCGTTATAGGCGCATTCACCATCAATCTGAATGTAGCCTATTCAGTTGTAACAACTATTTTCTTAATGCCCTATATTTGATCCAATCTGACTACAACATCATATAAACAATTTATATTAGAGTTTTTTGTTCCACTAAGTTCAACATCAGAAGGCACTTTAGAAATGTGATGGATACCAACATTACTTCGGATAATTTATGGACTGTTAGTTGACATGAGTGATTATTGATAGTGTTTACCGAGAGTGGACTTTATAATATTTGCACTTGACTTTACAAGTCTCCATCGATTTATACAAGTTACACATTTCCTCTTGCTCTGTTGTGCTTTTCTTACCGGAAACCCCTTAACTAATTTATTTGTGACATACACGATAGTCTCATTTCAAATGTCTTGGAGAAATAACTCCGTTTACGCGTTCATCACATATTTGCTAGCTTTTGTTGGAATCGGGGCGTTTTATTACAATTTCCGAACTGAGAAGCTGATCCATTCCCGAATGCTGGAGTACTTCAAATGGATATATAATATCGTCATAATAATCAGCCTCACAAGCAATTTTACGGAGTTTCTTGAAATATATCAAGCACATGTGGAGTCGGAACTGATTTCAATCTGTGTTTTTGCATTTAATATACTTACATTCATTGGCCTTTTGGGTTTTATTTATTGCGCAAAACGTAGGCATCGCAGATTTTTTAAGTTACTTGACAAACTCTTGATGATGGAAAAATTGTGTAAAAAAATTAATTACATATCCGGAAGAGTGAAAAAAAAATAATCTGCAACGAATATATAACGTGAAATGCTTATTTTTTGGATTTAACATTATTATAAACATTATATGGGCATGTTTGGAAAACGCATCTCCAATGTTTCAATTGGTCAATGTGATATTAACTGTTTATTGCGAAGCATTACTTTTCCTGCATTTCACAATAATTTGGTTGGTTTGCAATATGTTCTTTAAATTAATCTTCAACCTAAACCAACTGCTTCTCGATCCCATGACAATGCCAGCTCAGTACCATGATGTTCTTCAGATTCAGCGGATGTATGGAAGACTAATTTGAATGATCAGCGAGATAAACCAACTCTTCAAATACCCTTTGCTTAATTTACTGTTGTATGTTATTGGACATTCCTGTTTGTGTGGATATTTGTTTGTGCGTAGTTGCTTTGAGGGATTTCCTGACTCATCAATTAGTGAGACACTAATTGCAACAATTTTTGCGTTTTATGATATACTGAACTTTTTTCTTCTGGCCACTGTAGCTCAAACCGCCGAAAATCTGCGGGAAGAGACATTTGCAATACAGGTGGATTGGTTTGCCTTGCAACTAACATGGCAGCGCACGAACATCTGCGTTATGGGCGCGTTCACCATCAATTTAAATCTGGTCGTTTTAATTATATCAACAATTTTTATTCATGTAATAAATTTAATTCAATGCGACTACAACATTATTTAAGAAATATAATATTAAAATATACTATTTTATGTGAGTTAATTGTTGTTTAATGTTTATATTAGGAGTTTGTGAAAACTGAAGTGAAAGTATGGATTATTACGCCGACCTTCCTCAGAAAGTAAAGAGATTATTGATACTGTTGCCCCAAAAGGAAATTTGAAATGTGTGCACTGAAAGTGTCAATCGATTAACACAAGTTAAAAATATTTCCCTTTACGGGTGCCATAAACTAATTAACTTGCGTAATGAGCTTTAGTCGTATTTATAATGTCTTGGAGAAAAACTTCGTTTACGTATTTATAACGTATTTGCTAGTATTTTCTGGAATCGGATCTTTTTATTATAATTTTCAAACTGAAACGTAGATCCATTCACGATTACTGGTTTACTTCAGATAGATACATAATATCTTCTTAATAATCTGTCTCGCAAGCCATTTTCCGGAATTGATTCAGATAATTCAAAAGTTTCCTGTCCAATCGGAATTGATTTCGAAGTGTAACTACTGGTTTAGTATAGTTATATTAATTTTCGAATCAGGCTGTATTTACTGCACCCAGCTCTTGACGATGGAAAAATGGACTTTACCAAGAGCTAATTACTATTCTGAAAGAATGAAAAGACTATATTTGAAATGGATACTAATCGTGAGACTCGCAATTTTTTGGGTTAACACAATTATCAACATTATATGGGCATGGTTGGAAAAAGGAACTTTAATTTTTCAGTTGGCCAAATTTCTACTATTAACCATTTTTTGCGATTCATTAACTCTTCTGCATTTCACATTGATTTGGTTGATTTGCAATATCTTCTTTAAACTAGTCGTCAACCTAAACCAACTGCTTCTCGATCCCATGCCAATGCCAGCTCAGTTTCATAATCTTCTGCAGATCCAGCGGATGTATGGAAGACTAATTCGTATGATCGCTAAGATAAGCCGAGTTTTTAAACATCCTCTGCTGGATTCAGTGTTGTATCTCATCTGCAATTCTTGTTTGGTTGGATATTTATTAAGGAAAATTCGGAAATGTCAATTATTGAGACGGTTGTATTAACCATATATACCTTGAATGATTTTTTGAATTTCCTTCTACTGGCAAGTGTGGCTCAAACTGTCGGCGAATTGCGGGAAGACACATTTTTCATTCTCCGTCATAATACCGATAATGTGGTTTTAGTTGAAAGAAGTGTAAGTAAATGTTTCTGCAGTAACTCGTTTTTATACCCTTCTATGTATGTAACAGGCAGAAGGAGGCGTGGCAGACCCCACAAAGTATATATATTCTTGCTCAGGATCACTAGCCGAGTCGATTGAGCCATGTCTGTCTGTCTGGATCTCCGGATGACCAGATGAACACTCAGATCTCAGCTACCAAATTTGAGATGAAGATTCCTATATACTCGGCGCAGATCAAGTTTTCAAATGTTAGAAGCCACGCCCACCGCCCCCACAAATCAATAATTTAATTTTTGAACTCAATTTGTAAGCGCTTTATTAAAGATACAACTTTCTGACTTTAACATATACTAAGCTGAATGAAATATCTACGTAGTGTCCAAATCACAATCCGATCGAACAATAAACACAGAAGTTATTTAAGAAAGTATGAGCATAAAACCAAGTGCTTCTATCAGCTAACAAGGGAGGCGGGCGAGCGCGAAGCACGAGCGCCATCTGTCGGGATTAATTTCAAAGCATGTGCATATGCATATGTGTATGAATTTAACAAATTAAACTACACGGGAACATAGGTCGAAGGGTATCCCACTGTCGCGTTTTGCGCGACTGTTGCTCTCGTTATACCCTTCGACCATTGAAAATGGTCAAAAAAGGGTATATTAATTTTGTGCAAATGTATGTAACAGGCAGGAGGCGTGGCAGACCCCACAAAGTATATATATTCATACTCAGTAAAAAAAGTATATATATTCATACTCACTAGCTGAGTCGATTGAGCCATCTCTGTCTGTCCGGATGGATGGATGACCAGATGAACACACAGATCTCAGCTATTATAATAGCTAGAGACACAAAATTTGGCACAAAGGTTTCTGTGTACCAGGCGCAGATCAAGTATATTTCAAATATTGGCTGCCACGCCCCCGCAAATCAATAATTTAATTTTTGAACTCAAATAATAAGCGCTGTATAAAAGATAAAACTTTCTGACTTTAATATTTACTAAGCTGAATGAAATATCTACGTATTCTTTTAATTGCAATCCGATCGGATAATAAACACAGAAGTTATTTAAGAAAGTATGAGCATAAAACCGAGTGCCTAACAAGGGAGGCGGGCGAGCGCGAAGCGCGATCGCCATCTGTCGGGAATAATATATATATGTATGTGCATATGTATATATGTACATACATAGGAACATAGGTCGAAGTGTATCCCACAGTCGCGTGCCGCGCGACCGTTGCTTTATTTTATGTTTTATTATATGTTAATTATACCCTTCGACCATTGAAAATGGTCAAAAAAGGGTATACTAACTTTGTACAAATATATGTAACAGACAGAAGGAGGCGTGGGAGGCCCCATAAAGTATATATATTCTTGCTCAGGATCACAAGCCGAGTCGATTGAGACATGTCTGTCTGTATGTCTGTCTGTCTGTCTGTCTGTCTGTCTGTGTGAACGCACAGATCTCAGCTATTATAAAAGCTAGAGTTACCCAATTTGGAAGGAAGACTCCTGTATACTATAAGCTGATCAAGTTTATTTCAAACGGTTTAGGTGCCACGCCCACCGCCCCCGTAAATCAAAAATTAAATTTTTGAACTCAATTTGTAAGCGCTGTATAAAAAATTAAACTTTCTAACTTTAACATATACTAAGCTGATAGTTATATCTACTTATTCTCCAAATTGCAATCCGATCGGACAATAATCACAGAAGTTATTTAAGAAAGTATGAGCATAAAATAAAATGCTTCTGTCAGCTAACAAAAGAGGCGGGCGAGCGCGAGCGCCATCTGTTGGGAATAATTGTAAAGCATGTGTATATGTATATATATATATATATATATATATATATATATGTATGTATGTATATATGAATTTAACAAATTAAACTACACGGGAACATAGGTCGAAGTGTATCACACTGTCGCGTGCTGCGCGAGTGTCGCTTTTCTTACTGGTTTTTTTTATATGATTCCCATTTCAGGTGGATTGGGTTGCTTTGCAGCTATCTTGGCAAAGCACAAACGTTTGCGTTATGGGCGCTTCCACAGTCAATCTAAACCTGGCCTCTTCAATTACAACGTCAATATTTCTTCATATTATATATTTAATCCAATGCGACTACGACATTTAATAAACAATTTATTTAAAAAAGAATATTTTGTGTCCACTAAGAAGAAATGTAATGCATTTTAACATTCGGAATAATAATGGAATTAAACGTGTTGTGTTCAACTAGAATATCCTGAGAGATTGTCAATTATCGAGAGATTAGTGTTTACTTGATGGGGAATTCGAAATGTTTGCACTTCACATTACAAGTGTCAATCGACTTAGACGAGTTAAAGATCCTGGGGCTACCCTTAACTAGTTCACTTGCGGCATACGCGTTAGCCGCAATAAAAATGTTAGCTTTTGCCGGAATCGGAACTTGCTATTATAATATTAATACCGGAAGTTTGATAAAGTCGCGTTTGCTGTGTTACTATAAATGGATATTTAATATGATTTTTATTATTACCATTGCCAGCGTTACCCCGGGATTCTTTCAGCCATTCTTAATAATAGCTACTAACTTAATCTACGGCTTTCGTTTAAGTTTACTGCTTATATACTGTCTATATACTGTGCACAACGCTGGCAATGTACATTTTACAAATTGCTCGACAGACTCTTGAAGATGGAAAAAATCAGTGTACAACCAAAGTACTATTCCGAAAGAGCAGAACATAGTAACCTAATGACATTTCTTCTTGTGAGAATTCTGATTTTCGTAATTAGGCCCATATTGTTTTGGGCAATCAATGGTAAAAGACCCTCCATGTTTTACTTGTGGTTGATATATCGTCTTTTCTGCAAACTACTCTATAACCTGAACCAAATACTCGTCGATCCACAATGCCAATGCCAGAACAGTTTCGGAAAATTGTGCGTTTGCAGCGTTTCATTCGTATGATAAATAAGATGTGCATACTCTTTAAATACCCTGTTCTGAGTTCAATTGTGTATGCATTTGGACAGTGTTGCTTGTGTGGATATTTAATAGCTCGAATATGTTTAGGGAGCGTTAATGCGTATGTACACATTAAACTGATCATTCAGATAATAATATTCACCGTCTGCGATTTATTGGATTTCTTGTTTCTTGCGAGTGTCGGTGAAGCTGCAGGAAAATTGCAAGAAAAAGCGTTTTTAATACTCTCCAAACCTAGTACAAATGTGTATCTAGTTGAGAGAAGTGTGAGTAATAGCGTGTACAAGTACAACATCAGTTTGTTGAGTTCTTCTTGCAGGTGGATTGGGTTGCTTTACAACTATCATGGCAAGGCATGAACATTCGCATTATGGCTGCTTTCACCGTCAATCGTCTGGCTTTTTCAATTTTAACGGCAATTTTTCTTCATGTTATATATATGGTCCAAGCTGACTTTAACTTTATGTAAACAAGTAAATTTTACTATTTATATCTCTATGTTAGTCTATTAAATTTGTTAAAAGTCAAATGAGCGGTAATGTCAAATTGAATTAAAATAAAATGGTTATAGCTGCTAGAATTTAACGCATTATTTTGAATAAACGGTGACATTTCTACATTAATATTTAATTGTGATAGTTTCTCATCTCTATCGCGTACTATGTAACTGCAACATATCGATATGTAATCGATAGAGTTATCGCCCGCATAGCAGTTTTGACGATGCAGTACCAAACATTTTGCAGCCCTCGCCACGGATGTCTTTTTTCAGTTGTTCTATTCGATGAGTGCCAATCGACAAGCGCCGATGCAACTCTGCACGATTTGTAGCCCTGGAAAACCACGCCAGTCATTTTTGTTTTGATAAGGATAAAAAAGAGCGTGGCCTGAGAAAATTTGCACAAATAACACGAAAAGGCCCATAAACAATTGCAAAAACGTTGCAAAGTGTGTAGAATGTTGTGCCGCGCAAAGTGTACACCATATTGAGCGCAAGAGCGCCTACGTGGAACGCAACGTGTGGCCGCTAGGAGTGTAGCAGCAGCAGCCGCGGCCGAAAGAGCGCAGACACCTAAAATAACAAACCGACGGGGTGGTCGTGCAAATGGCTGAAACTTTTCAACTTAATTGTATAACGTTACCTTTATGAGCAGACAATAAAACACGAGAGCCGAAGCTGAAGACGAACCTCAAGAAAACAAATTTCTCGAATACCTCAAAGGGCGCAATTGAAATAATTCAAAAAATAAGTTAAATAAAATGCATTTGAATCATGCGACGGCCGCGACAGCTGCTATGGCCAACTATCAGCACTATGCGCCTGCACAACTTGCCACGCATGGCGTTGGCGGCGGTGGAGGAGGCGGCGGTGGTGGAGGAGGTGGCGGCAGCGGTGGAGGCGGAGGACTCGGACCGAATGGCTTGCAACAGCCGACAACTATTGCAAGCCTGCAACAGAGCCCGTTCGCGCTTCATCAATTGACCGCCGTGCAGGCAATACAACATCCCACCCACCAAGCCATGCTACATCCGCAGCATCCACTGGTGCACCTGCTCGACATTTCGACAACGACAACAAACAGCGGTGGCAATCATACACCCATATCGCCTATGAAACAGGAGGTACAGAGCGTCATTAGTGAGGATGAGTCTGTGGTAGATGATCCCCGCAAGAAGAAACAGTGCCACGTGTGCAAGAACAAGTTCCGTCAGTTGACGACGTTACGCAACCATATGAAAATACACACTGACGAGCGTCCCTACAAGTGTAAACACTGCGACAAGGCTTTTCGCCAAATATCCACGCTAACGAATCATGTGAAGATCCACACCGGTGAGAAGCCGTTTACATGCAACATTTGCGCCAAGGACTTTCGCCAACAGAGCACGCTCATAAATCACATCAAGACGCATAAGGGTAAGTCAGGGGTACCACAACAACAAGCAGAGACATGATTACATGCAATGTACATATCATACTTGTATAGATACATAAAGATTAACAATACAAAATATGGTTTGCTATCTACAACTCTAACTCCACTTTTGCTTTTGATCTACCCACATCCAACATCCACATTGAACGAATGAATTGCAGCGGCTGAGTCGAGCACGCCAACGTCGCTACTCAACTATCAGCCGCCGTCCTCATCCGGCAAGCATAGCCGTAAGTCGCAGAATCAGATGCACAACGTCTACCAGCAGCAGCATCAGCAGCAGCGTGTACAAATCTCAAAGACTCTATACTCGGGCACCTACAGCTCGCCCCAGGCCGACGAGCTGGTGAAACCGTACCAGTGCAGTGTGTGCAAGCGACGATTCCCGCAACTGAGCACGCTGCACAATCACGAGCGGACACACATCGATCCTAAACCGTACAAGTGTGAGACTTGCGACAAATCCTTTAGCCAACTAGCGACGCTGGCCAATCATAAAAAAATACACACCGGCGACAAGCCCTACACGTGTTCCTACTGCCACATGCAGTTCCGACAGCAGAGCACGCTTACCAACCACATGAAGACGCACACACATCTCGCCAGCAGCCAGCCAGCTACAGTCACAGCCACAGGTGAGCCGCTTGTGTGTTCGCCCTACAACTGAGCCGCTTTCTGTTATCACTGTGTGCATTGATCATTAACGCACTTCCCTAACGAAGCTTTTATTTAAATTTTGTACGCATGCCAACCAACAACCAATCATCAACCAACAACCACTACAACCAACAACCTGAACAACTGAACTGTACGGTTAATGCCCAACTATCTATCCAACGATTAATACACACGCGGACTTTCAGTGGATCACTCAGCCATGCCAGCGCCCCTAGCACCAGGCACACAGCAGCTGACGAGCGGTCTGCTGCCGAACAACCTGCACAGCACAACGCCCAACATCCTTCAGCTGGACCATCATCCGCTGCTGCACTTCCTTGATGGTAGTACAACAGTTAGCTCTGTGGTAGCCAGCAATGTGGCAGCGGCAGCTGCGGTCAACAATAAAGGCGAACACTATCAGGCGGTGCAGAGTGGACGCTTAAATGTGGGCAACATAAATATGTTGAAAGGGGACAATCCGGATCGACCGTTTGGGTGCAGCGTCTGTAGGCGATTCTTCTCGCAGCAGAGCACACTGGTAAATCACATCAAGACGCATACGGGTGAGAAGCCTTACAAATGCAAGATCTGTGACGTCAGTTTCCGGCAAGTGGCCACGCTCAATAATCACATGAAGATCCATACCGGAGAGAAGCCCTACAACTGTTCCTACTGCCCCAAGCAGTTCCGGCAGAAGAGCACGCTGCAAAATCATCTGAGGGTCCATACGTGTTAGGTTAAAGCAGCTCAACGAACGGTCAACAGCGCCCGTGCCCGTTACCGCCCTGCCCGCCTGTCAGCCAGTCAACCAGCCATTGAGGAATAGTGCAATATGCATAGGCACATACGCAGTTTTTACCATAAACAGAAACAGTAACAGTAACAACAGACCCAAAACATGCATAATACATACATAATACATAATATACATATATATATTTGAATATATACTCGAAAAGTGTTATTTACCTGCTGTGCAGAGCGCAATTGTATGTAAACTATAGTAGAGCTGATCCACATGCATGTCCAACTGTAAATTAAGTCTAGCCGTACTCATACATACACATACATATTTGTACTAGATACACACACGTATATACACATGCATATACAACTGTGTATACACACATGATACAGGGTGTTTAAACCTATACCTAAACTATACTAAAGTAAAATCTATTCTAATCCTACTTATTAGCTTCATAACTGTTGTCACTTCTACCACATCCACCACCTCACCCCCGGCTCCTGTCCCGACCACCTTTCCACTGCAACACCCATCCTGCAATACGCGATCCCATCCGCCTACTCCCAAAAATGTTTAGTTGCAGGCCAGAGACTTTGATTCTCAGCTTCTCGTCGTGTTAAATGTTAAGCCGAACTTATATAAAATGAAAAATGAGAAAACAAAAATCTAGTTATTGCTACTACTATAAAACTGTGTGTAATCCCCTCCCGCGTTCGCTCCACCACGACGTACGCCATCCCACTTAGTGTAAGGCGTAAACAGAAATCAGAAAAAAGGAAACATATTTAAATAAGTGTACTCTTAGCGCATTATTAGCAGCATCTTCTACTCACATGACTAAACCGGAACGATAGTTTAAGTTCCATCAATGGATGAGAGAGTCAACTGTGTCGACAGTCGCAGTCGCAGTCGTGCGTTAATAATCGCAAACCGGATTGCTTATAGAACAAAACGCAGAAAACGGAGAGACAAAAAGTCCCTATATTAAGTGAAAATTGTAAAACAGCTAAAAATGAAAACGAGAATGACCGTAAATGTTGTAGAAAATATATAGTATATATATAAATATATATAAACTATTTGTAAATGTAAGCGAACAGCAAACAATAATAAAACGAATAAATGCAAAAAAATATACAATAAAATAAACCATTTTGATATGAATGTATAATATATACCATATGTGTGTATGTGTATGTGAAAACAAATCACAATGAAATAATAAGATTAAAATATCTCACCAATTTCCCGCTCTGTGGCTAATGCCATAGCGAACTACCCCCAATTAGCCATAGTGAAATCATTCAACGAACGACTCAATTAAAATCCCCTAAAATGTAAGTGTACACACTTTATACCATCCATCTTACCTACCCTTAGTTCAATAGTATTTTTCAAAACAACTTTCATTTTAAATGAGAAGGGAGAAATGTGTTAAATGTTTATTTCAAGACAAATATTTCAATGTTTTACAGGTTTTATACATTATTTGTTTATGTAATTGGTGTGTTTTGTATACGATTTACTAAATTTATTATAAGCAGATAAACATTAACTTTCTAAATCTGAATGAGTGTTGTACGGTGGAGCATCTACTTCAAATGGTCTTTAAATATTTGTAATATATACTTAATTTACGTTAAAACAAAGAGAACAAAAAAAAAAAAACTAAAACAGGAATCGGATAAAGCTAAAGGTTTCAGCTACGTGGAATTATTACGAATCGTTGGTTAGTATTTAGTAATTGGATTAGATATACTGTATTATCCGTTGTAAAACGCCTAATCCTAAACAGCATATGGATGTAGACTACTAGAATAGCTGTGTAGACTGTTAACTTAATCGTAATTAGTGATTGATTGTGATTGACTTCGATTGGACGATAGCAAATCTCGGTCTTTTTTGGCAGCACGCCAAGGCATTTATAGTGGGGTAGGGGGTAGAGAAGAATATACAAAAAGACAATAGGCTATAAATTATATTGGGTGTATATATGCTATAAACGTATATATAGCTCAAAAGTTCACTTAAAACTATACATAAAACCGGAAAAGCTATTTGAAAAGCCAACGCAAAATCAGACTGAATGTTAGCCCAATTAACGCAAATATCACCGATTTGATGACTATCCCCTCAGAGATGCCACCGGAGAACAAGTCTGTCGAATTGGCTCTGTTGCAGGGGGCGTACTGTATGCGTTCTAGCCGGCGTGCAATGTCGTTTAGCTGTTTCGTGTGATTCTCCAGTGACTGATTCACCTGCTCCAAAAGAAAGGCCAATCTGGAATGTGCATGGGGTGCATTATAGATAGTCCGGTTTGATTCAGGTAAAGTTTTACTACTTACTGTTTCACCGAGCTTGTGGAACCCCGCTTGATGGTGCCTTGCGGTGATGGACTTGAATCAGAGTTGCTATCGCGAGTATTAATCGCATGGGCCTTGTTCTTGACCTTTAATTTGGGGACCGTAACTGGATTTGATGGGGATGGCAGACGCGAATCGTTTACCGAATCATCTCTGGATCGCAACGTAAGAGCCACTTCTGGATTTTGCTCAATGGGCAGCGATTTGTTTCGGGTCTGGGTTAGGACCTTATAATCGCGTTCATATTGACAAACATCATTGCGTGAATCCCAAGGCTTTAGGTCGGCATACTTATAAACCCAATTGCCGTAGCTGTCCAGCTCGAAAAGTTCCGGTAAGTATTCTACATTGTTGTCGAGACGTTCCTTGGCCTTCGCACGTTGATCCTCCTCCAGCAAAGTTTTCTCGTCGGTTGCTGCAATCTGATCTTCGCGTGCTATGGCATCGGAGACATTGCGCCACAGTCGTTTTGACTCATGCGGCAACTGTTGATCCATGGGAACGAGATAGCGTTTAAGACGTTTCGAACGCATTTCTACGTCGGCCTTAAAGAGTATCGTTTCTTCACCCGTCTTCACGTCCTTAATGCGACATTCCTTGTCCCAGTGACCGCTAATAGTGGCTAGCGTCTCTTTGCCCAACTTAATTTTACCCGTTACAACGTTAATGGCATCCGAGCCACCGAGGAACGGCTTCAGCTTGAACTCGAGCTCCGTCCTGTAACCGGTGTTCTCGCATTCGATGTTGATCTTACCGCCCAGCTCCATAGACAATGTGCCCATCAAAATACCCTTACAGTGGGCGTATGGCGTGCCGGCTGTATAACATTCCCCGCGTGGCAATAGCGTCATCGTAGCTGCTCCTTCGAGCACAGCCGATGTGCTATTGCCGTAGAACTTCGATTTCGCCAAGATGGAGCACGTAATGCTGAAGCCGTCCTCGCGATTGGTCACATAGAACGCCGACACGGGCGGATGATGCGAGACCTGCTCGGCAATGTAAAAGGTGCGACTTCCACTCGGATGCTGCCAGTAACAGCGAAATGTTTCGCCCAATATCGGGTTGTACGGCTTCTTCAGACCTTTCGGCTTCTTATAAAAGCTGGACAAATACCACTTTACAACGGTTTTCATTCGTGTAAATGCATCATCTTCGCGCACCGCCCTGTCAAAAAAAAAAAAACGCAGTTAGTTGAGTACGGGATAATGTAAAGTAGAGAACTGCATGCAGTGGTTGTAGACAACGCAAAGAAACACCGCCTGAATGATGCAATGAATTTGGTGGTCGCGTCTAACCACCGCATACAGGTCTACGTCATGGAGAAACCTACTTGGAAAGTAAATCTGCATGATAATACGAATCGGAGAGCTTGTCTAGAAACGAACGCGGCTCCAGTATGAATGTGGGCAGCACCACCTTACTTAAGTCCATGCCAGGTCGCACCTGCTTCACAATTATCCAGATGAGGCTCTTGTTCTCCTCCGGCAGCTCTTCAACCATCTCACCTTGCTGCGAGCGAGACGTCAAATCAATCAAGAATATCATATCCAATGTGTTAACTCACCTCTCCGAACTCCTCGTCATCGCTGGGCAGATATTTAGTTTCGTCGTTAGCACCGCATTGTTCAGCATTGTCATCATCTTGGGCGGGCTCCGATTCCGAATCGGACTCGGGTCCCGACATTACCGCATTGGGCGCTTCGGTTTGACTGTCTGCGTCGAGATCTGCAACGAGTAAGCGGGCGGTCAAACTTTTCTTACTCGACTTAGCTCAGCCTGCATGTGTGGATGATGAAGGCCAAGAAATACACATGATCGACAAAGCCAGAAGAAATCACATATTGCTTACAAATGAATTTTGAAACTTGTAAAATCGGATATTGCTCAGTATGAAGTCAATTCGTAACTTTCTAGCAACAACTACAACAATCTAACATTTTTATGGGCAGTACGAGTAGTATGTATAAAGTTTCCCCTTCACCCTTGACATTGATTTGAAATCGTGGACGCAGAAGGCAACCAGGTGGTGCGCTAACAGGACGAGAGCCAGGAACACCTGCAGCGCTAACACTGCCGTAGGCCATGTCCTCATCGTCGCTGGAGCTGCTGTTGCAGAGTGTACCGCCGCCGCCCAAAGAGAATGATTTGCTATAAGGACTCAGTTGTTTCAAGGCGCTGTGAAAGTCACTGCTGGAGGCATTGCTGCCGCGTGGCGATCGTTCCGAACGTTGTCCGAAACGTGGCAGTCGCTTGGTGCGTTCCCAGTTGTTCACCGCGCTGCTGTAGAGCTGCTGCAGTAACGGCGTCTGTGCACGTGACGATTGACTGTTGTCGGAGCGAGACGCGTCCTGCTCAGCAGCTGCTGATGGTGGCGGCAACCATTGTTGCATCCACTTACCGTGATCGTTGAAGTGTTTCTCGTAATCGGCCTCCGACCATTGCGTCTCATGGGACACGGGCAGAGGTTCGCCCGCGTAGGTGTTCGGGGATGTTGTGCTACTGTTGGAACGCAGCAACAGTGCCGAACAGCGCAACGAAAGCTCCAGTGCATCCATCCAGCATTTGCCAGCTGCCTGACTGGGTGCTCTAAAGATTAGGTAGGCCGTTGGCAGCGGTTGCACGACAGCACCTACAGAAGAACCAAACGATATCATTGAGTAAGTAAGGCGTGGAACGATTGGTAAGTTGCCTTACCAATTGTCTCCTTGTCGGGGCCACGTGGTGCCCAAATTGATTGCTCAAGCGGATGAAAGAGTTTGAAACAGAAGCCATCCTTCTTGCTGGGTCGTTCAATGACCTGGCACGAGGTCAGCATCACAGTGCCCACCCAATGGCTGCTCTTGGTCTTTTGGCTCTTGTAGATGAGCAGCAATCCGGGCTTCAAGACACACCATAGCTTCGTCCAGGACTTGAGTGTGCCACGCACCTGCGGGGTGACAACAAGTCAATAAATCTGAGCACTTATTACTGCTTCATTTGCTCACCTTAAGCCAATCGGCCAGCACAATGACTGCTGGATCTTGTAGAGAGTTCATCAGCTCGCTGGCCACGCGCTTCTTCTCCCGTCGATAATTCTTTCGTTGAGCCTTGTACGATTCCTTGCGGTTGAGCTTGGCTGCATCTGCCGCAGACTGTGAAAACGAGGAAGGGAGTTTTATTAGTTATGTGGGTTATATAATCGATTTATAATCGATTAATAAACCTTTCGACAGATCCGCAACACATTGAAATGCTTGAGAAACATGTGCTTCCAATGGCTCAACTTGACTGGGTGTATAAGCTGTGTTAGCTTGCTCTAAAAAACATTTGCTCACCCAACGCATCTAAAGCTAAATCACATACCTATTGTTAATCTAATTAGCGTTTATAATGAAATAAAAATGTCACATTTTCAAGTTTCTTGAGTCTACTATTGACGGTATGGTATTCCTTTAACTAGCACGATTTACTATAATCATCAAAGCAAGCTATAGACGCAATACCATAATTTTCTCACAATTTAATGGTATTTTACAAATTTCAAAGATTTAAATGTTTTATCTGTTTAAAAACTTTAACAGATTAGCAAAGAGGCAAAAATTAAATTGAAAATTAATAAATTTGATTATTTTCCATTTCAATACTAAACCTTCTAGCCTCCCTTTGATTTGGTTTCATGCTGTACTTAACATAAAATTACAAATACCCGTATTTATAATTTAAAAACCCTTGTCTAATTTTGAAAAATAAAACTCCTACTTTTTTCATTAGAAATTAGAGTCAAATCTTAACTGTCAATCAAGCAAAAAACAACTTATGATATTGAAGAATTTAAATAGATTTTCTGAAGGGTATTCCAAGATTTACGTTGCTATGTGCGCTACATATACCATATGTCTTTCATATCTCTCGAAAATCCTGGCTTACAGGTCAAAAGAAACCTCAAAAAGTAAAAAGTAACACGTGTGTTTCTTTCTTTTATCTATTTTATGTGCGGCGGTGACAAATGCCTTCGCCCCTACATCGATTATAACGGAATTAGACATCGTGTTCGCGCCCTTATCGAACCTGAGGCCTTATCTGGGCCTGCCTGAGACCGAGCCTGAGCGCATTATTATATTATGACGTTACGCTTCTTGACCTAGTTTCACTTTGGTTTCTTTTCCATATTCATAACATACATATTTCTCTCAAATACTTTAAAATGTGTGTATAAAAATAAAACGTTATTTGCTTGCACACTTGCCTTATCTGCCACATTGCCATCGCGATTATCAGAGGCCCAATTAGCGATTCCTGTAAATGTAAAAAAAAAACAGATTTTATTTAGAGTTAGTGTTGCCCTGGCCGAATTTGAGTGAATGTTTTATGGCAAAAATGAATACAAAATGTTCTTCTGCGGATAAGAACACGATTTATAAACTTTTTCAATACCCTCTCTGTGTGTGTGTGTGTAAATGCTATGTTTATGTACGAAAGTTTTGTTGTATTTGTACGTAACACAAATCAACATTGTCTCAAGGTAGCTCGCATAGCGGCAGACGCAGCTGCTGTTTTATTTATTTTACGAATATGTTTTAATTTATTTCGCAATACAAACAAAGCAACCTCTCTTTTCTCTCTCTTTCTCTCACTCACACACACAAGCACACGCATACTCTCTTCCATACAGTCACAGTCTTAGCTAGCAAGATTCTGCGTGTCTCTCTCTCTCTCTCTGGGCCTCCACACTTGCACTACTCTGTAGAATCATCAGCGTCGTCGTCGTCATCAACGTCGTCGTCAGCGTTCCCCTACAGCGCAAACTTGCACATTATTATAATTATATATTATCAATGCTTGTATTTTCATTATTATTATTATTTATATTTTTGTGTGCGCAAAAACACAATAAATTTCTATCGAATAAAATGAAAATAATAAATAAAATTCAGTTGGGAATTGAAGAAGGTGGAGGAGAAGGCGAAGGAGAAGGGAAGTGGGTGGTAACTGGAGGAATTGTTTGGCACTTGCTTTGTAGAAGATTCATCACAAATTCTTTGCTGAGCTCACAACTCAAAAATGTGCGCGTGCGATTTACGTTAATTGTCGTCTTTGCATATTTCACAGCTTGTTGTTGTTCTTGTTAATTGTTTTTACGTACGGCGCACAGGGCGTATGCGTAACGCGCGCCGTTGAAAACACCCGTATAAACGAAGCCGCCACTGCTGCTGCCGAAGCTGTTGGGATCCCCAAATGATTGAGTTCTCAAAATCAGCGCAGGCGGCACGAGCATGTAAACAGGCGATACAAACGATACGATACGCAGCTAACTACGGACTACGAAGCCGGAGCCGCAACGACAACTGAATGCCCAAAGAGAAGCAGCAGTTGACGCGGACGCGCTGTCGCGCTAGCCCAGCGATGACGCCGACGTTCGACGGCGCTGCAACGACGCGACAGGCACATTGCCTAAATACGCGAGCTGCGCTGCTGCCATATAATAATGAGCTATTAGCTATGTAGTTGTTGTTTCACGAGTTGTTGTTGTTGTTGTTCTTTTGGGATTGCACACTCGCCAAAAATCAAAACATATTTTCGAAAACTATTTCGAATAAACAAATGAGAGGCGCGTTCCAATTGTTGCTAACATCTGCCTGTTGTTTTTTACACTCTACAAACTCCCTCCCCTCTGCTCTGGCTGCTACATATGCTAGATATGATATCAGAGCACAGTCAACGTCGACGTCGTCGCAGTTTTCTCACTGTGCCCATCTATCTCCCTTGCACTTCACTATTATGTCGACTGTCTCTATTCCTCGCGTTATCAATGGACTTATTAACAGGCCTAACTACTTAGATATACGTGCATATGTATGTGTGTGAGTGTGTGTGTGACATAACTTATGGGTAAGTGATCCCATGTGTCACTTCAAAGCAACAAGTTAATGCCAAAGTTTCTGTTTTGATAAGTAACATTGCTGCAGAGTTCCTTGGACGAACTCTATGGAACCTGAAAACCCTAAGGATACTTTAAATAGAAAGTGATCAAAGTTAATCGTATATAATATAAACTGTAGTAATATATATATCCACAAATTAGATTTGCATACAAAGAAAATCATCTAAAATACTAAAGATCTATTATGACTCTAAACTACCCATAAAGCTTAGTTACAAATATGAAACTTCAGAACCAGCTTGATATGTAAACCTATAGCCGTGTTCACTTATAAATAACTCTCGATTTCGATGATATTTCTCTGTTTGATTTTCGTATGCACATTGCATACGCCTCCCTTGTTAGCTGACAGAAGCACTTGGTTTTATGATCGTACTTTCTTAAATAACTTCTGTGTTTATTGTTCGATCGGATTGTGATTTGGACACTACGTAGACATTTCATTCAGCTTAGTATATGTTAAAGTCAGAAAGTTGTATCTTTTACACAGCGCTTACAAATTAAGTTTAAAATTTAAATTATTGATTTGTGGGGGCGGTGGGCGTGGCACCTAACATTTGAAATAAACTTGATCTGCTTATAGTACACAGGAGTCTTCCTGCCAAATTTGGTAAGTCTAGCTTTTATAATAGCTGAGATCTGTGCGTTCACACAGACAGACGGACAGACATGGCTCAATCGACTCGGCTTGTGATCCTGAGCAAGAATATATATACTTTATGGGGTCTCCCACGCCTCCTTATGCCTGTTACATACATTTGCACAAAGTTAGTATACCCTTTTTGGACCATTTTCAATGGTCGAAGGGTATAAAAAACTTTCATATATGTGGAATGTTTATATCCTTCGACCATTGAAAATGGTCAAAAAAAGGTATACTAACTTTGTGCAAATGTATGTAACAGGCAAAAGGAGGAGTGGGAGACCCCATAAAGTATATATACTCTTGCTCAGGATCACAAGCCGAGTCGAGCCATGTCTGTCTGTCTGTCTGTCTGTCTGTGTGAATGCACAGATCTCAGTTATTATAAAAGCTAGACTTACCAAATTTGGCAGGAAGACTCCTGTGTACTATAAGCAGATCAAGTTTATTTCAAATGTTAGGTGCCACGCCCACCTCCCCCACAAAAAAATAATTTAATTTTTGAACTCAATTTGTAACCGCTGTATAAAAGATACAACTTTCTGACTTTAACATATACTAAGCTGAATGAAATATCTACGTAGTCTCCAAATTACAATCCGATCGAACAATAATCACAGTTAGTAAGTTATTTAAGAAAGTATGAGCATAAAACCAAGTGCTTCTGTCAGCTAACATGGGAGGTAAGCGAGCGCGAAGCGCGATCGCCATCTGTCGGGGTTAATTTCAAAGCATGTGCATATGCATATGTGTATGAATTTAACAAATTAAACTACACGGGAACATAGGTCGAAGGGTATCCCACTGTCGCGTTTTGCGCGACTGTTGCTCTTGTTTTTTTCTCTTTTTTCGAATATTTCTGCGCCCTATTTTACTAGGTTAGTTTGGGGATGTGCCACGAAATCGGTATCGAAACTTTATCGCCGGGCCGTGATTTGGGTGCGATAGATAAAACAAAAGGCCGAATGGCAATGTTGTTTGCTGGCACCTGGCACCAGGTGTTCCAGGCAGTACATTAGTCATATTCTTGCCACAGCATGAGGCAAAGCAACTGGAACAAGCTAAATTATTTTATTGACAGGTCGCACACGGATGATTCAGAATGGGCACTTTCTGAGTGTGTATTGGGTTTCTGTATGGGTTTCTGTACATTAATTAAGGCTTATCGGGAGTGCGAAAGTTCTTAAGTTTGTACAACTACTAAATAGAAAAAGAAAAATAAAACACCACCACACCTCGATAAGATACGCTTTGACAACTTGACGACTTTTAGTTGTCCCCTCGCCGCTCTGTCACCCTCCCCACTTTTATCCAGGTATACCGTAAAGAGTCGTAAATTATACAATTCGGCTATTAAATTAATGGGAACCAAACCCAAATCATACAAATGACAAGGTAATACGCAAGTCTACGTGCTCGATGGGGAATGCTGCATACGAATGCGATCTCTGCCAGATCAGATCGGGCAACTCATGATCATGATGAGAGAAAGCAAAAGCTAAATGATGGTGATCGTGCACTAAGATGAGATGAATTGGTAAATACATATTCAGTTGATCGGGTGAAATGCTGTTTAAAAATAGTAAGTGAGAGTGATCTATCTAGTTGATAGTTGATACATATTCAGTTGATCGGGTGAAATGCTGTTTAAAAATAGTAAGTGAGAGTGATCTATCTAGTTGATGATCAGTGTATAATTTTGGAAAACTTCACCTGGCGATGATGGCGCTGGGCTGTTGCTCAAACTGTCTGTTGAAGGCAGTTTCGATAAGAGAACTTTTTGAGAGGGTCGACGCTTGAATTTGAAATCGAATACTGCAGTAATATTTGTGTTTAGCACCAAACATAGAATGAAATATGGTAAAAGAGAGGGGAGAGAAAAGCAAGCATATATCTATATGTATACAAAATGATTGCTTGATATCAAATTTTGATATTAGTTACTAATTTACATACTAATTACAGACACATAGACAAACATTACTTTTAACCTAAACAATTACAATAAAAACACATACAGAGTCTAATAAAATGTTTAAAAAATACAATAAACATAAGAACAAACAGGTTATACATGTTTAAATTATTAAAATATTGAAAAGTTTTGGACATATTTCACGTTTGAAAAAAAAGTTAAGTGATTTCTTGTTATACTCTATTTTAGATATCCGTTAGAAATTATATTTTCAAATGGTGTTATGCTTTCTCCTTCAATTTCAATTTTCAATAAGTTACATAGGTAAATTTAATGTAAAGATTTGGGTGCAATATCTTGACAAATAACAAAAATCAACCGATAGTTTGTATGACAGCTATACGATATATCCGATCCGCCTCGTTCCGACTTATTTACGATGTGTGTACATCAAGATAGCTCTAAAACTGAGAAACTAGTTTGCAGCAGACAGATGGACAGACAGACATGGCTAGATCAACTTCCCTGGTGGTGCTGATTCAGATTATATGGTATATGTTTAATGGAGTCGGAGATATCTCCTTTTACATTGCAAACTTCTAGTCAGAAATAATATACTCTCTGCAAGGATATAATAAATGTTTCATAGTGTTTCATATACTCTTTAAGAAACTGTAGTTTAAAAATGGAGCTAACCTAATAGAAACTATATTATGAAATTCAAATGAAGCACTTCCTTTAACAGACTCGCAATTAAGATTGCCAGTTTCGACAAGTTCACTGTGCAATCTTAAAGTTTTGTAGCGTGTCGAACGTTTCAAGTCATTTATAACAATTTATATCTAACCCTATTCGACCCTCCCCGCCTCCCCGGCGACCGTATCTGGGTAATTGACGAGCTGCGGGGCAGCGTTTTATTGTACGTGTCTATGAATTGTTGTAAACTAATTAAGTGCCGCTATCAATTTGCCGGCATCGGATATTGAGCACAGCAAGCGGTCCTCGATAAGCTCCTCCGAGAGCTAGACGTGAGCGCACGTAGAAGGAAGATTGTGTTCCGACGGTGGGGGCACGGTGGAGGAGGGGGGCTGCTGTCACAGGTCCTTAATGTGCACAGGCTGCATTGATTTTGTTTTTGTATTCTTTTCTGGTTTTACAAATAAATCTCTTGCCTGACGGCGATTCAATTACGCAATCAACACGCCACGAGGGCTGGGCCCCCAGGCCAAAGATTAATGTTCGAAGTGGATTAATTATCGTTAGTGTGATGTGTCATGCAGAACAGACCAAAATGAGCAAAACTATTAGCCAAATGGGATAATAACAGACGGCGAATGATGATGGAAGTAGGACATGGGAATGCACTTTAACTTAGATGAGGGAGCCTGACGAGGGTAGAGTCTGCTGCACTGACCAGTGTGACGTCATTTGGCAATATGGCACCACATGGACTAGGCCAGAGTTGCATATGGTAAACCCGCAAGCTGCAATTGACAAGGCGTGTGTGGGTTCGTTTATATAATCCAATTACAGTGAGTACATTATTTACTCGTACCAACAACCAATGTGGAGCAAGGCTCTCCTGGTGTCAGCCCCGGCCAAACGGGCCACTCATTAGCTATGCAAACGGATGCTCCGTGCAGGTGGAGCCAGCAGGTGCCAATCAATATGCATACATATTGTACATATCCATGTGTGTGTGTGTGCATCGAGTTTCGCACGACTCTCTAATTTATTACACGGCAATTTGCCCAAAAGCCTGCTATAAAATATTCATCGAGCCAAGCTCACACCCGCACACCCGCACACCCGTACACACTAGCAGACAGCCCTGGGTAGCAACTACCTGACTCTAACCCCTCTCCTCCTCCCTCAGCCCATGCACAAATGGATAAGTGTTGTATAGAGTCGTGCGATGGATAAATTATGCAGTCAGTCGATGGAAAGGATGATCCAACTCGTTCGTTATGAAAATGCACAAGCAAATTCCATTAGCATCAGCGGATATGGCCGAAACGGAGGCCGGTTCTCGTTGTTGCTGGAGACGCTGTGGGGAAGCCAAGCCAAAGTTCATGGTGCAGCTCTCACTGCTGACCTTTGGCAGTGAAATTTGTAAAGAAACAAAAATAGAACGCAGCATGCCTCATGGCAATACGCAGCACAGTCAGAATTGTGCACCCCTTACCCCATCAAACCCTCCTCAAGTCTTCTTGGCCTTTTTATATGTATGTGAGTATGTGTGTTTGTGTGTGTGTGTAGTACGTACGTATGCCGAAAGATAGATATAAAAACAAGAAATGGACACATCATACAAAACGCAGCGACGCATCGATTTTTGTTTCTGCGCGTTTGGAGTTGAAATGGAAGGAAGGCGAGGGGACGCCGCTTATCCTCGACAGCAACTGCTGCTGCATTTCCCATCAAAAGCTTTCCACCATTTCCGCAGGGCATGGAAAACTGACGCCTATCAGCTAATTGCATATGGTGTTATTGCAAATTTACGAGAATCTGAATAATAAAGAAACGTGTCTAATAGAAATGATCTGGCAATTACAACAATTAAATTCATGAAGGACAATAAAATTGGCAAAAAATATGAACTGATTCAGCATAAGCGACACGCAAATACCCTTAGAAGTCAAGAAACTCTATAACTATAAGAAACTCTATGACAATTCTAGCTCAAAGTTATTAAACGAACGCAAATCAAATAAAAAATTGGTTCCCTCTTTGTGACATAGTGCAAATTTGAGTTGACATTGATTGGTTTCATTGAACTTTTGATGGAGAGACAATACAAATAAACTAAACTTATGATAATCAATATGAAACTATGGCGACATGAAAAGCAACAACAGTCAAACACACACACAGACTCACGTTGTTTATTAATTATGTGGGTAAGAGGTGCAAGTGCAAGTGACAAGCAAAAAAAAAGCTGACGATTCAAATGATTTCAGTTCACTGAGGCCGTGGCAACGCCAACCCGCCGCAATGAACAATTAACGCCCCACAGCATCGACCATGAATGTTGTACATTGGTAATCAGATCCAGTGCACACTTGTAATGACACACCATTTCCCGCTAGAAACTAGCCTTTTCTATTAGAAACAAAAACTAAAATAGTAAATGACATACTACAATTAGTTTATAGTCTTTTCAATCTAAACAAGCAATGTTATTGGCCAGATTTCAGCTTGTTTTATTTATATACAAAAACGACCACAATGGAAAATATACATATGTAAATATACATAGTTACTAATTAAAGTTGAAATAAGTATTCCGTTTCTATTATTTTATCCATGAGTGTATATAATACACCATGAGTGTATAAAATATGAGAATATTTCCCCCTATATCTAGCCTTTTAACTGTCTAATCTGGCAACACTGATCGTACATGCCGTTTCTATTATTTTATATACTCGTATGACTGTATTTTATACATTTGCTAAAGATTGTGTTTGTATAACAATAATTAGCTATTTCCCTCCATATCTAGCCATATCTATAATTTCCCAAGTATATACATATATAATAAAAGAATTTAACCATTTCTCTCCATATCTAGCCTTTTTTCCATTATTAAATCTGGCAACACTGTCCGACGTACGCTCAAATGGATGAGTTATAGAGCGGAAGCGTTTCAAACGCCGAACAAAGCCCAAAGTGTCGCGCGGCTACCATTGAAACGGGAGAAGTGAAAATCAAAACAGAAACAGCAACAGACTTGAAACGCGATTAGCATACATGTGCCAGCGTATGTGTGTGTGTGTGTCTGTGCCCACATATGCATACGTAAGTGATCAAAATGAAACAGAAACAATAATAGAAACAGAAACAGCAACATCAAGCAACAGCAAAGCTAGAAACGAGAGCGAGAAAAGTATGAGCTGCTGATTGGAAACCAGTATAGCGAGACAGAGAGAGAGAATGTGTGTGTAAAGGAAACAAAACGAAATACGATACGAAGCGATACGACACGATACGATACGAAACGACACGACATTGAAAAACAATTGAGGCTAAGCCGGAATGACGTGTCCTGGTCATCAGAACCAGCACCAGCAACGACGACGGCAGAGGCAGCTTTATTTGCCTACTGCATTCACAGCGAACTCACCTGATGACTGCCTGAGGCCGGCGCTGTTCGGCGGCGTAATGTTAATGCCACTGATGCTGCTACCTGCTCCCACACTGACACCCAGCGACTGATTGGATGCGGCCATCGAGAGAGCGCCGGAGTTCTGCAGCTGCAGATGGCTGCCACTGGCAGTGGGCACGCTGCTGGACTGCGGCTGCTGCTGTGGAGTGCCCGGCACCGAATGTGATGTTGATGAGGCAGCCATGTTGCCCGAAGGCGGCACCAATGAATCTCCGCCACCTGCGTGCTTAGCGCTTCCTATGCGAATGGGTGTGCTGGTGCTAGTGCTGGCACTGCTTGCAGTGGCTGCGACTACAGCTGAAGGCCCAGGTCCAGATGCTGCTGCTGCTGTTGTTGTTCCGCCAGTGTTGAGTGCCGTCTGATTGCTGCTAATGCCACTGGGGGTGGTAACACCAGGTGATTGTTGTGATTGGTGTTGTTGCTGCATGCTTTGTTTGTTGCTCTGTTAAAGTTGTCCTGGTTGTTGTTCTTATTCTTCTTCTGCTGCTGCTTCTGACTGCTTGTTATGTGGTTCCTTTCCTCTTGGCTTATTGCTTAATCAGCCTGGCATTTGCTCCAATTGTCCAGCAGAAATGGCAAGTAAAGTTTGTCACACACACTGACACCGACGCATACGCAGCACACATTCGTATGCACGCACGGCCAATTATTGATTTTGTTTAGGTTTCCGTTTTTATTTTTTGCACATACAATTTATTGTTCTGTTTCTTTTCTTTTTGTGTTCCTTTTGTTTTCTTTTCAACTGTTTAATTTGTCCCTATTGCCAATTTAGTTCTGCTCTGCTACGTGTGTGTGCCTGTGTGAGAGTAAACATAACTACATACATATGTATATATGTATGTGAGTTAGTATGCGAGAGTGGGAGAGCCTGTTCCGCGGATAGTTATCGTTGCAGCCACGTAAGAGTACCAATTAGTAATGACTGCAAAAGCAGCACACTCGGTCAGTATTATTATTCTTGCACGAACAAACACACACACAAATGCACAGAGAAACAAACGTACATATACACGGTACGTCAGATACGCACGCACACACACAGTCACACTGACGCGAACTTGTCACACACTTTTTGTATTGCTTGGTAGTTTTTTCCGCGTGGGTGCTCTGTCCACATTCACGTCTCACGTACAACTGAAGCTGAAGCTGAGACTGGCACAACACTGCGGCATAACGCATTCGCACACACACATGCAAACGTACACACATACATACATGCATGCACTAATACACGTGTACCGCGTACATTCGTATCTCATTTACAAAGAGCTAAACTTGTTTCTTGGCTTTTCGTATGAGCTCATCCAAATCTGCGCCTGTTTCTCCCATGCCGTCACCACCTTCATCCACCACCAGAGGACACCTCTCCCCCCCCCATTCGCAGGATATATACAATTGTATACGTAAATATTGTATAAATGTAAAGACGCTGGAAGTGCAAAGGCGAATAAGTGGAAGAAGCTTTTTGTTGTTTGGGGCGGAATTGGAAAGTAGCCGACAGCCAGTGAGCTGCCTCTGCCTGCATTGCGAACAGCTGACATGAAAACGTGTAAGCTTGTTTGTGTGCGAAGAGTGCAGATATATGTAGCTGCTGCTTGACACTTCCTAGAAAAAAAAACCAGCGTTGTTTTCTTTAGTATTATTTAGTATATTTTTTTGTTTTGTTGTCAAAGTCGCAAGTAAAAAATATATGCAAATTTAGTTGAATTTATACGAATTTATTAGTATTCGCAAATAATGATCTTAGCTAGTTTGTGTATTACTTATTTTTTACAATTCGCGCCCAGTACCGATCCGTCCTCATTTGGGTACTTTCATCATCTGCGGCATTTGAGGAATAGTTCCTAAAGGCGGTGGTGGACCCATCATGGCCATTGGGTTGAGAATAGGTGGCGGACGCATACCGGTTGGTGCCATCAGAGGATTCATCATTGGTGGCATGTATGGTGGCATATTCGGCATGCCTGGACGTGGTGGTGCCATGTTGGGTGGTGGGATAGATACCCCAGCTGGCTTGCTACCCGGCGTGGGTCCAGCAAAAGGATTGTTTGTTATCTTTCCGGCCTTGAATGCAGCAGTGGTGGCATCAATCAGATGCTGCGCCTGCTCCTCCATCCATTTTTGGTAGTAGAACTTCACATTGTCGCGATGCTTGCGACCCGTGCAATGTGTTTTGCGCACAGATGGCGAGTCGTGCGTCAAATATGTGTCGCAGTAATCGCAATAGTACTTAGGCATTTTGTTGCTCGGTAGATGCAATTATTTATTGTTTAAATCGTTATTTTATTTATTTTCAAGCAAACAAACTGTGTTTACAGTCACAAATGAAAAACCCAAAAACAAACACTAAATCTGTATGACCGAACTTGCAAACGATAGAAATCCATGTATAATCAAAATATACCAACAGTTGAAAAGTACTTATTTAATAAAGAATAAACTATAACAATCAATTATTTATTCATAAATTAACAAAATTAAATTGATAATTTGTTTAAGAAACGCAATGTTTTTTAAACACTTTGCAAATATTTATTTCTTGGTATTTTGCGCAGTGTTGAAAACTGTGGCCAGATCAGTGCTGGAAAGTGTTTAAATATCGAAAGATTCCGAATGCTTGTCGATATGTAAATGCAATCGATTAATAATGTTAATAACAGCTTTGTATATTAGCATTCCAGTGTCTCGGCTAACATTATCAGTCGCAACTAACAGTTTTTTTTTGACCGGCAAACGAGTATAACGTTTGCGCGGACGTCGGCGATGCGTTAGTTGTGTAGGTTGTGCGCACCTTTTTGAATGATGTGTGTAAAGTGTCGACTTGAATGAGCGGCAAACACGCGTAACGGCAATAAAAATCGTAGACGTAGAAGGAGAGAGACAAAGAGAAGCAATAAAATCGTAATTATTACCAAATCGTGTTCGCCGTGTAAAATGCTACCGCGCTGCAGCGGCTCAAAGGCGCATTGTTGGCCATATACAGCAGAGTAGATAGAGCATAAACCAGTTCAGAGTGCATAAATAAAATCAAGTATAATATAACTGCCGCCCAAAACGCCGGTCTGTGTTCGCTGTTCGCTCGGTTTACATTCAATTAAAGCCCACAAAGCCGGAGCCGAGTCTCGCATTAAGGGGCCAACTAGTTTGTGCGTGTGTGTGCGTGCGTGTGTGCGTGTGTGTGTGAGTCTGCCTGCGGAGTCAGTGTGCGTGCGTGTGCAAAGGAATTTATGTTGGCGCAGCATCGGCAGAGCAGCAGACAACAATAGGCGACGAAGGAAGTCAAGCCAAGGAGGTTCAAGTCCAGAAGTTGTTTGACCAGTTTCCACTGTGGCATATTCTCTCGATTGATGCCGCAACACGAATCTAGCGACTGTTGATCATTGGAGTCGATGAGCGACAGCAGAAGAAGCAGCAGAGGAGCAGCAGAGGCAGAGGCTAGCAGGTAGCAGGTAGCAAGATGCCCTTCGTGCAGCGCGTTGTGCAGCCCGTGAATGTGGCACAGGCAACTGCGGCCAGTTTGGGGCATGCCGGCACGCGTTTTCAGTGTGCGCCGGGAAAATGCAAGAACAACAATTGCATCAATAAGCAGTCGACGACAGATGACACTCCCACATCGCCCACGGGCGGCAGCAGTAGCCTGGGCAAAGCGCTAGTGCATGGTGACGCTGTCTTCGTTGTCGTCGCGGATGATGAACCACGTCCGCCGGCCGCGCTGCTGCCCATGAAGAAACTGAAGCAACATGTCGAGTTTCTGCCCTCCACATCGCCCACATCCCCCACGCCCACATCTCCAACACATCGGGCACGTGCCTCACAGTCGTTGCCCAACTCACGCCACGCGAGTCAGCAGCGTGCCCCACTCCCTGCACGCAATGCCAGCGCACCGCATTCCCCCACCGCAACGGGCGGCGGCACAAGGGTCATATCCGGCTACGAGTTCGACTCGATCAGCAACATCACCCTGAGCAATGCCCTACGCCAGCTGGCCAGCCTGGTGCTCATCGCCAGCGACATATTCGACGATCTGCAGCGGGACTTGCAGTCGGTGGGCGAGCGGGCGGGGCGAGTACAGCGCAAGATCTTGGCTGTCGAGCGGCGCGTTTGTGCCTACGATCCGAAATTGGTCACAGTTCGTAAGTATTAAAAACATACATTCAATTCAATTCAACTTGCAATGCGTATTCAATGCTGACATTAAGCGAAAGAAATGAAAGAAGAATGAAAGATTGTTTAATGCAAAGTGCAAACATGCGAGCACAACTAAGGGCAGTCAATTAGAAGCGATAGTAATAAAGGAGATGACTAATGTGTATTTAGTATGTGCTTCGTTTAACATTTTTCAACTAAATTCAATTATTTCATTTGCTGACTAGAAAGAAACCTTTGTGCTACACACTCATAACCAGTGAAATAGGTGCGTATTAGTAAGAAATTGCTGGTAAGAAATTGCAAAGTTTTGGATATTATATTGAATTTTGGATACTATTTAATCTGGCCACAATAATAGGTGTACCTAGTAAATTAAATACATAAAATTGCTGTTATTTTGGTATTGCCATATCTTAAATTCAGTAAAATGTAGCCACTAACTAATACGACTGCGCCTCAGTGTATATGCAATTCGTTGTTGCACCTATTTGACTGTCCCTGGGTGTGCTTGCATGCGTATTTTAATTGCCATTCACAGCAAGTTGCCAGAGTTGTCAGCGGCGGCAAAGTCAAGTGCGTTTATCAAAAGGCGCCTTATCTGGTGTCATCATCTCTCCTCTCTGCCGCCCCCACTCCCTCGCTCGCTCACTCTCTTCTGCTTTGTATGCGAGTCGGGCAAGCTTTTGTGTGCCTGTGTGTGTGTGTATGGGTGGCTGTCTGTGTACTCTACTGGTATCTTATCTATGTTGCGTTTTGCGTTTTTCTTTCTGAAAATTAAATTCAATTTGCCAGGCGTAAAAGCAGAGCGCGGCAATATTAACACCTTGTTTACTTTTCGCTCTTTTGCTTCTTCTTGCACGTTTTCTTTACTTTTTCATTACGTTCATTCACGTGGGGTGGGTGGGGCCGTGGCAACGGAGCTTGAGCGCCTTTGCGACCTGTTCGCACAATTAGTAGTCGCCTTTACAATTACAGATAAGCGGATAAAGTTGCTTTTAGCTCTCATTGTTGTTTTCACGACCTTGTGTTAAATTGCGCCTAAGACGAATGCTCATTTAGTTGTTGCACAGGTTTTTCTTTGCCGCTAAGATTTATGGCTCCCGTTGTGGAGCAACAAGTTACAGTGTCTGTCCAACGCACACTCCACACGTTCCACATTTTGGAAAATTGCCTTGTCTCAGCATTTACAGTGAGCCTGTCTACGTTCACTTGAAAATTCGGACAGTGCAATTAAATTGCACAATAACAATAACAATACAGCCGTCATCAGAATGGCGACGCTGACGACGGCAAGTTTTTGCACTCTTCATATTGCTTCCTTGCTTCCACTTGTCACTCGATTGCCAGTGCAAGGTGTAGGGTTGCCATAGTGTGATCGAATGCAATCGATTTGCAACATATCGTTCGCTCTTTTCTCTCTCACGCTCTCTGCACTTTGGCAGCTGACAGCTGCAAAGGCCCAACAGATGTGGCAGCTGCTTTTACATGAACACGCGCTAATTGCTCAGGTATAGAGAACGCACAAAACAGAACATAATTTCGAACACAGCATAAAAAGTCACACACACAAACAGACAGACGTGCTCGCAAGACAAGATCGGTAAGTTGGTAATTTTGCAATTGGCAGACTGTGTGCTCCCTTTTCACCTGTGTGTACGTCCCCTCTGGCTGTGTATTTGTGTGTTGTTGCCTTGCCGCTCATTAATGTGCCCATATTAGAAATGCCATTACAGCGCGACATCCATCGCCATCGCCATTTGTGGGCAAATGTTAACTACATAAGTTGCCACAGTTGGCCTGAAGGGGGCTCTGTTCAGCGATGCGTGGACATGGCAGGGTTGAATTCTTCTGTCTGAAGAGCGAGATAGAGAGAGGGAAGAGGGTCACGCAACTGTTACCGTTGGTTGGCTTTTTGCTGCCTCAATCGGCCATATTGCTCGGCAACATGTAAACAGGCGCTGCCAGCCACATACGTGACCGGACTGCAGAGTGACTACGACTGCGAGACAGTGACTGCGATAGTCCATAGTGACTACTGGTTGTGCTGCTACTGTTTCTTGTAAGGGAATTCAGCACAGCAGGCGCTCACTCTGCACTTTGAACATGACCGCCAGGCACTTGGCCAGGCCAAACGATGACCATTTACTGCGAATTTGGCACAATTCATATGTGAAAAACACACATGAGCGGGGGCAGACATACACATGCTGAACAAACACACACACATACGTACTGTAATGTATATGCCAGCTGTTGGCATTCGCCAGGAAATGTAATTTCTTTATTTACACTTTGCGATATTAAACGAATGTTTGCCGAGGTGCGTGCACAGCGCATATGTCTAATCAATTATATTGCACTCTGTACTGTTTGAAGTGCTCGTAAATGGGCTATTTTGCATTTATTTATATAGAATAGGGAATTTCCTTTTGAACTCCTTTACCACTTTACCACTGTGGCCACTCTGAGCTTAAAATAAAATAAGTAAGCTAAGAGAGAGTGTAAGCTTCTGTTAATCTAGACTCAATGATAACATACATAAATGCTTGTTAATTATAATTCCTTCGTTGAAATAACTTAAAATTAAGTGTTAGGCTGAGAGAGACAAGTGGAAAGGTCTGTTAATCCAGGCTTTAGACTAAATAGATTTTAGTTATAATCCCTTTTAAATTCCCTCTTTAACCAGTGTGCATTACACTACCAAGCATATAAATGTAAACACTGTAAGAGTATTTTTGCTTCGAGTAGCCAATGAGAGCTTTTTGTTCCCCTTCTTTTGTGTTTGTCTTGTGTTCCCAAAAAAAAAAACGCAATTGCAGCCGCAGTGGAAATAAATTACGCGCAGCCTGACCAAAAGATATGGCCCGCATCTGAGCACAGCGCGCACAAACCTGTTCCCACCTGCAGCATATTCACTGTGCATGTGTGTCTGTGTGTGTGTGCGCGCCGCCACAAACTAAATAAACAAGCTAACGAAAATAAACCTTAAGCGAGGAAAATGCTGCGTGGCTACAGCCAAATAATTTCAACTAACCAACAAAAATGAGATACACACCCAAAAAGAAGCCGGAGACCTATAGAAAAGATACGGATACAGTGCGTTATTGTCTGCTTGGCGCTGTTCCTCTTGTTCTTGCCGTTGTTGTTATTCATTTTGTTTAAGGCATCCATCGCATTATTGTGTTTCAAGTGCGCTGATGAGCATTTGATTGTTGTAGCCACCTCTGCCTCGGGGCGTGTGGATGGGGGAATATGGGAGGGGGTTGGGGCTGTAGGTGCGTTACTCTTCGCTGCATTCTTCGGCGCTCTTTACTGATTTTCTGTTGCATTGTTGTTTATTTTTCCCAACAACACTTTTTTCTCACTTGCAGCGCGCAAAACCGAAATGTAAACCAAGCAAGCAACAGATACAAGTGTACAGATACAGATACAGAGATAAATACACATAGATATAGATGGGCGCAAGTGAGTCGTGTCCATTGCATAAGCTGCCCCGGCTCTCGTTCTCGTCTTGGGAACCCGCTTCTTCGTCTTTCTTCTATGCAGTTGTTTGCTCTTGTGGCCGATAACATTCTTCGCTCCTGTCTCTCTCTCTCTCTGCCACTCTTTCTCTCCTTTAATACTGTTTACCCAACATGGCCAGCAAGTGTAGCTGAAAAGTGCGCAACGTCGTCGTCGTCACTTGAGGCCACAAGTTCAACAACGGCTAAGAAAACTTGTTGCGTGCGACGCTGCTTAGAACTTCAACTGGAATCTGCAGATTGATTGCCGATCGTCGTCGTCGTCGCTGTCGTTGTTGTTGTTGCTGCGTCTGCGGTTGTTGCATATTTGCACGTTTGCCCCGTCGAGCTGCGTGGTCAGCGCGAAGAGTTCCATTACCAATAGTCGAGTGGGTATCGTAAAGTTGCAGCTTGATGCATTTCTATGCCACCGCAGCAGCAGCAGTAAGAACAACAACAACGGACCTTTCAGTCATTGAACTTTAAGGTATGCGCTTTACCCCAACCAATAACAAAAACTTGAGATTGCAGTCGAGCTCCGCCATTGAGGGAACCAAAACCCAAAGATCGTTTTCGTTGGCTTCGCTTCGATTGAATTCTTTTCTTTTTCAAGTACGGCGCTTTTTCGATTTTTTTCGATTCATAAAGAACTTTTAAATTGATGTGGCCCTGCCCTGTCTGGCTGCCTGCCTGTTCAATCTCCTCCATCTCCATTCCCCCCGTGCCCGACGGTATCTATTTGTTGTCTTAGTGGTTTGTTAAGGGGAACCGAAAAACCTCTGCTCATAAATAGCTTCGGTTGTTGTTGCTTTCGTTTGTTTGCCTGCAGCAGATCGTTGCAGTTTCAAGTTCACAGTGCGCAGAGGTAGTTGAGAACTTTGAGGGTAATTGCTTCATATACTACGGCTATATTACTACTTTATGCCACTATAAATACACAAAACACTCAAAAATATAAGAACAACCTGTTTTCCAAGTTGAAAATTATTGACAATAGAAATAAATTTAAGATAAATGACGAAAGATATTTAAATTTAAATTATCATACTTAGTATATGCCGGAATTTGAAATTTCTGTAGAACTAAAGGCTGTAGAACAGGGTAAAGAGCTTAGGATTGCCACAAACTGTCTCCGTCTCTATCTTTGGCTCTGCAACATAACAACTTTCTAATCTTTGTGTGTGTGTGTGCGCACCTATTTACATGAGAATTGTGCTGGGGCTGCGGGGCGTGCAACAACATCGTCTGCTGCTTGGCCTCTTTGTGGAGCATATCAGTTTGAAAATTTAATGACATTTAAATTCAATTTATAAAAGCCAAACGTGTTTCTAAACATGCCCCATTAAGACAAGGCTGGTCCCGTGCGACGTGTGGCACAGACAGGCAGACAGACAGACATGCAGGATATCGTAGGCGTTAGAACAAAGGCAAACAAAGACAACAACGAAATGAGCATTGCCCAGGCTAGTCAACGCCTTCTCCTTCTCCTCTTTCTTCACAAATCTGTCTGGAGTTGGTATTTTCCCAGTTTCGTTTCGTTTCTCTTAGTTTTTTTTTTAGTTTTTCTTTCTCCCGCTTTTGCAATTTCAGTTTATAGATTCGTTCCAGAAACCTGTACGGCATCCCACAGGTAAACAGCGGCACTAATCAAGCGCAGACGCGCAGCATGCAGAGCAGAAAGAGACAAGAGCTGGGTAGGGGAAGGGGAAGGGGACAGAGAACGGTCTGTTGCAGCGTTGCACTGGGGAATTTCTTGTCTTGGCTCTCGCCTGCTTTGTGGCATCAACTTTAACTTGTTTCTTGGAATTTGCCACGAGAATTTCAAGTGCTTTTTGGAAAAGCTGCTGCTGCTGGCAGAGAATCTCAGACCTTGAATTCAATTGCACACATAACGCAACTGTTGTATGTGTGTGTGTAGCTAAAATTGCTATGGAAGGAAACACTTTGTCCTTCTGTGCGCCCGTCGTCGTCGTCTGCCTGTGCATATCCGTCTGTCTGTCTGCGCTGTCTTCTCTGTCCGGCTGAGTGTCTCCTGTGCTGTCTGTGTAGATTTCCGGGCGACTGATTGCAATAGCGGCAGAGCAACAGCAACAGCAACAACAACAACAACAGCAGCAGAAGCAAACAGCAACAGCAATTTATGTTTCATTTTTCACTCTCATTCATCAAGCCACAACACGCAACATGCGAAGCAAAATAGAAAAAGAGCCAGAAAGAGAGGGACAGGGAAAGAAGGAGGAGAGATGAGTCCAGGTAGGCAGGACTTGCAACTGCTGCAGCACAAGGAAAACCCGCAAAAGGTGATACGAAATGTTCGTTATGTTGCGTTACGTAGTGCTGCTTTTGTTGTTGTTGTTGCAACCCTTCAATCCTTTCCCCTCTTTAGACAAATGCAAAAGCAACACGCATTCATAATAAAATACACCCTAACCGACGCCTCGTCGTCAGGGCGAGATCAGGACGTCGCGCCAGTGCGAAAATTGCTTTGTTTGTGGCACAAAAACAAGTTTCCATAAGTTGATTAGGAGAGGGGAGGGGTTTGACAATACATTTATCGAAGGGGGTCGCCAGCTGATGCGTCGATCTTATCAAACACACGCAAAGCGACAGAGGTATGTGCGAGTGTGTGTGTCTGTGTGTGTTGCATGCAATATGCAAATTAATCAGAATTTGGGTGTGTGTGTGTCTTTTAGGGCTACAATTGCATGAGAATTAATGTGGCCTTGATTTTACAATGGATAGTGCCAGCTGCCTCTGCCTGTTGATTAGATGCGATTAGATCACAGATCAGTTAACTCGATCAATGGCAAACGAATTTCACTTACAAAGAGCGCAATCAGTATTACCCAAGCTGCAATTTAGTATACTTCCACAGTTGTACTACTAATGCATATCTTATCGCAGTCACCTGTTTCACTATCTTTGATAGGATGAAGTCATTGATGATATTCAAGGTATTTTCGCTTGGGAAACCACTTCAGTTCGCTATAGTGCGCCATAGCAAGCTTGCTAAATTTAGCAAAATTCATATGTAATTTGGATTACGTTATTAGAAATCAGAACTAGCTGGAAAATGATCTATCTAATATATCAGTTTATCAGCAATAGTGTTTTTAATATGAGAAAATTGTTTAATATTCATAGTTTAAAATGTAATCACAATCATTAAAATTTTTAAATCAAATATAAAAGTTGTAAATTGGATTTTTATTTTTAAAAAAATGATATATAAAAATTGAAAAACAATTTTTAAATTAAAAATTGGAAAAAAAAAGTTTACGCGGTTTTTGTGTTCGCCAATAAAAACTAAGAGACTTTTAAGAGCTTTGATTTTTTTATCTCATAATTATTATTTACGGTCCCTGATTTAAAACATGTGTGCTTTTTTTTTAAATATAAAAAAATATGATTGTTATATTTTATTGTTCAAAACTAGACGCTATTTATCATCATATATCATATTCACTTATCCACAACGTTTATAGGCTTCTTCGCAATATGATGTCATATAGTGTGAGTTGGGGTGGAGATGGTAGTAATAAAAAAATTACATACTTACGTCATACCCAGTGTTTTTTTACTTAAGCTATAATTCATGTTATGTAATGCACTAATTGATGCCATAATGCTTGGTCAAGGTTTATGCTACGTTAATTGTCGCACAACAGCGGAAACAGCATGCAGTTTTAAACGGGATTAAGTTGATAAATTGTTCTGAAACTTTCTGAATCAATTCTCAAATTGTCGAAATGTTTTACCTTCCTTAAATGATCAAGTTGGAAACATCCTATATAACTCTATCCTCGCCTTCACTCTCTTTCTTTCTTCTTTTCTCATGCGCTCCCTCTCCAATTTGTAGCTGAACGTTTCAACGGCTTTTGTTGTTAATTAAATGCATATTCAAGTGTTGCCATAGGCGCAAACAAACTGTTGCAACATATATAATAATAATAAGTAATAACAATAATAGCAACAGTAGCAACAACAATTTCTTACATTGCAATTCATTAAAAACAAAAGAAGTTGTTGTTGTTAAACCGTTTTTCAGCCGTTTGCCGGCTGATTTTTCTTTTCTTTTCTTTTCTTCTGCTTTTAGCCTGCTCTACGTTTTTACAGGATTTGTAAGCAAATGATAGACAAAGAGAGGTGTAAAGAGAAGAAAATTGAGATAGGGGAGGGGAGAAGAGAGAAAACATCAGCGGGTGATGAAGAGGTTGAGGCACTCGGCCAGCTTGACTGACATCATTTCCGATATTTATCTTAAACAACAACAACCTCAAGCGGCATGTGGCATGTAGCATGCAGCATTCAGCAGCAGCAGCTGACTGACACGAGCTGCAACAAAAGCAGCATGAGATACAAAGCAGACACAGATCCACATCCTTTGCCAAAGACAATCGATGTACACAACAGGCCTATCTCGTCTCTGGACATTGAGCTCTGCTCATTCGGCATTTTCACTTTTAATACCTTGCAATAGATGTATAAAAAGGGAGTATTAGATTTGTGTAGTGCAAGAAGAAGGAGTGGAAACCTATGACAAATATATATATTTAATTTAATATAAATAAATATAATATATATAAAGTATATGGTACAATAATTTGCACTTGTTGAGAGATATTCCTTGACTTCTTAGACTTGTATCTTTCTAAAATATCTTTCTATTTTCATTATGTATAATCTGTTCTTTCAACTTTGATCTGTAAATCTTATAAATCTCCCCTTAAAACATTTACAATATACACGTATTTTTAAAAATGTTTATCACTAATTTTGTTTTTAAATCGAATTCAAAATAATTTTATAAATCTATAACACAAAATTTTCTAAGTTCAGTTATTTATTTTGAAGTGCTGAGCTTCTCCTCCTTACACGGTATTTACTGTGCCCGCTTTGTGCACTCGACATTTGGGTTAAGTTCAATATAATGTCCAGACAGAGTATGTCAATGGAAAAGGGATGTTCAATGGGCATAGGCAGCAGATTCATAACTTGTTGCTTCTTAAAACGGCAGCTTTCACTCGCATTTGCATACAGCTCAGTGGCTTCGAGACTCGAAAGTCGAGAATCTCTTCTTGGTTTGAAGAACCCAAAGAAGAAAAAAATAAAAGCTACTCGAAACTTGCGCAAGAGCGACGAAGAAAAGCCTCTTACGCTGGAATAGAGTTTGTAATGGCCAATTAAACAGCCGCAGCCAAGGCAAGAGAAGTTAACCCAAGCTAAGTCGAGGCGAGGCGAGAGTCAGTGCATCGCAGCAGTCGCTGGTCAAGTTAAGCAGGAAGTGACAGCGTCATCGTTGTCAGAGTTGATGCGTGGGATTTGGCTCCACTTTCCCAACACACAAAGCTGCCAAGTCATGTGTAAGGGGGGTGGGGGCTACGCAGTTGCAGCTTAAAAACGGCCAAAAATCAAGCAAACAAGCTGCAGGTGAGACAAGTCTGTGTGTGTGGGTGTGCCCCCTGTGGGTGTTGTAGGTCTGCCTGCTTGCTCAGCCATGTCGCATATGTGCGTAACTTTTACTGCCACATGGCAGCAGCTACAACAACAACTATATCATTAACGCTAAATGCACACTGAAAACTACAGTAATTAGATTGTCTGTGCCGCAAATCCTCTGGCTGTGTCTGCCTCCCGGGCAGCTGTGCCACTTAGGGACGTTATGCGTGCATATTTAGGGGTGGCTGCCCCTTTAAGAGCCCGCGCTACTTTTAGGCATGTCTAAGTGCGAGACTAATGCGCTTAAGACCAAAAACCACATTCAGATACAGATACAGCTACAGATACTTTTATGGTTACGGCTTAAGTTGCAGCAGATACAGCTACTATACAACTACAGCTAGTGTGTTTGTGTTTGCCTTTGCGAGATAGTTGCAAGTTCACATTCCAATTGGAGCTCGCACAGGAATTGCCAACTGATTGAAATCTGAGTCCAATGTTCGCCTTACTGTGGCCACCAAAGATGCCGACGCTCAGATATTGGGAGACACAGAGCGCAGAGTCGCGCAGATGCACACATAGACGTACAGAATGACTACAGTGTTGCCAAATGGATTGGCTGAGCTGAAGCTTATAGGGAAAATGCAGGAAAGCAAGAGGGAATAATAGAATTATAAAGAACTATAGAGGTTATGTTATAGAAGCTGTCTTTAAAATAGTTTATAAATAAAAATGAATATAAAAGATGATATAAAAGATCGTATAATACAATTTTAAAATAGATGTACAGTATTTTCCTTCTATTGTACAATATATAAAATCATTTAGAACTCTAGAGGGAAAATCAGCAGTTCCTAGAAAATAAAAAATAAAATATTCATTATAAAATATCTGCAATATACAGTATAAATGAACTCCCAATAATTTTGAGCATTTCAAAAAAAAAACCATTTATATAATTCTACAGAATTCTAAAGAAAAAAATATTAATGCTGTTTTTAAGATAACTAACAAAAATTACAAAATAATGGAATTATAAAATCAAATAATTATAATTTACAATTTATATATTTATAGACAAATCTTAAATAGAACTTCACAAATTCTTCAGATTAATAATATCGTATTGTCATAATGCAACACTGTGCAGTGTGCAACCTTGTGCCTTGAGTTTTCTGCTGCTACTTTTTTGGTTATTTTTTGGTGGCAGACAGAAGAAGTTGCAGCACGAAATGCAATTACAAATCTCTGACATTAGGGCAAATCGAAAAGGAATGGGAAATGGCAACTGGCAAGATGAGATGAGAAATACATTTAACTCAGATAGTTGGATATTTCAGAGACCTAGTGGAAAAGCATTTCTTGCCTGGCAGTCTTGATTACAATGCTGCCCAAGCGGAAGAGACGTAAATTATGTTATATTCCGGGCGGATGATGAGAGAGAGAAAGAAGAAACTGGTAGAGAGAGAAGGCTTCCATGTCAGCTTGAGCTCTGACGGCTGCCAGCTATTTTATCTGTCAGATACATGTAGCAATAGTAACCTTTGCCTTTGTTGTTGTTTTGTTTATAAAGCCCTTAATCACGTCGATTGTTGATGATAAAGTTACCAAACTGGCGGGATGATGTTGACGATGACGATGATGCATGCTCTGCTCTAAATCATTACACGATCGATCAATTGGGTCAACGTTGTTGCATTTGGTCGCTTTGCTCACGTCAATGGGCCGTGAACTGCGGATGCGAATGCGGAAGCTGACTGCAATTGCGTTCGCCCATTGATTGTCACTGGGTCAGTCTGTTGCCTGTTGTTGTTTGTCTGAGTAACAGCTGTCGGGGTGCCAGTTTAGGGCTCTTTGCTGTCCCTTCTCTTCTCTCCAGGCCTTGCTCTATCAGCGGAGGGTTGCAAACCTATTGACGGGCACTCAAAATGTCATCAAATGCTTTGCTGATTGCGCTTTACTCTCGCACAATAACAATAATAATAAATGCGTCTAACGCATAATTAAGTGCAACTGGCAAACGGGTAAACTAAGGAATACCCTGCAAAAAAGTAAAATATAATAGAATAGAATAAAATAGCAACAGCGTAGTTATCTAAATAAAGGTGAATTTGATAATATTCTTGGTCAGGGTCAACGACCGAGTCTCGATATCGCTTGATCTGTGCGTATGAATACCTAAAGCTAACAAAATTGGAGACAATGTGTCTTATGATTACACACCCCCTTGGCTAGAGGGTGTATAACAGTCGAGCACAATCAATCTTGGTTTTCGTACTTGTTTTTTTTGGACTGGACGGGAATCTTTCAAGTGGCATCGCTTTGTTTGGAAAACCTTTGAAAACTGTTTGGGAGTTCTTTTTTTGTCTCTCATCCCCTCCCCCTTTTGTTTGTTTTTTTCTCTCATATTTATGCGTGCGCACTTCCGGCGCGTTGTGGCGCTTAAAAGTGTCGCAGCCGGAAGTGCAACGTGGCAGTCAAATTCATCGAGGCAACACGCACAACATGCGCAGCACAATGCCAACTTAACGAGCAGTTTAGCCCACATTTGGTTCAGGCGGAGGCGTGGCAACACGTGCGTCGCATTAGCAAAAGGCGTAACATGTTGGGGAGGGGGTGCGGCATGGCAAGAGGCAAGGGGAGAAGGGGGTAAAACGGCTTTCTGCTATGCAAAACGTGGCGATTTGTTGCAAGATGCCAAGGCAGACATGCAGGCAGTGAGGTGGGGGGGGGAGGAGGGAGATAGCAATATGACCCACTTTTGAGCTGGGCGTATGCGCAACTGAATATACGCATATGAGTGCGCATGTTATTCACATGTGCGCGAATGAACACACAGTTCGCATTGTTTTGGTGGTGAGAGTTCAACAAACTTCGCCTTCGCCAGGCCGCAGCACACAAAATTCCCAACGGGCTACAGCTGTTGCAGGGCTTCAGCGGCAATCTCAGTCCCCTGACCCAGCCACGCCCCACCCTTCTCTCTCTCTATGCTCACCACCCTCCTCCCCCCTCTACGATTTTTGCGCTCGCTTGTTTGTTGCCTGCTGTTGTTCTCCTTGTCGTCGGCGTGTGATCACCAAACGCATTCGCAGCATGCACAACAAATAAATTCCGAAGCGCTCACAATATGTCAAATCCAATAAAAGGGCGCAACATAAACCTCTACACCCCATCTCGCCTGCTCCCCTATGCTTAGCCCCCCTTGCTGCCAATGCCTGCGCTTATCCGCTGCTGCAACATTTTAAAGTGTAAATGAATTTGTTCTTAATTATTATAATCCGTTGTCGCTCTCTTTGTGCCTCTTGTTGCCACTCAGTCCCTCTCTGTCTCTTTGTCTGTCTGTCTGTCCGTCTGTCTGTCTCTCTGCTTGTCTGTCTGTCTGTCTCATTGGCCATTCAACCACGTTGGACATGCACACAAGTTTCGTTGTCATTGATTTACAGTCGTCAAATGAGGCAAATGCACTCCTCCTCCAGTTCTTCCGCTGGTTCGGCCCATATAGCTTGATGTGCTCTTTTCTTTTCTATGTAGCGGAAAAAATTGTTTTCACGCGCATACCCTGTAGGCAAGTCGTAATGAGTAGTAATGCTCGTTACTCACTCGCTGACACTCTACGTATTTATTTATTTTTAAAACAATTGTGGAATGTTTAGTCTCGCAGACAATCTCGAAAACTGACAGCAAATTTGTTTATTATTGTTTTTTTTTGTAAGTTTACTCTATTTACAGGGTATTTGCCTGGCATGACTTGGCTGTGGTAAACTACTTAACTGTTTCTTAGTTGACACACACGAATGGAAGGCAAAAACTACACAAAAAACTGTTGAAAATTTGGTTTTCTCGAGTTGGTTGTGGGAAAATCTTTTCTTTTGATGATTGCAAAGGGCAGAGTGGGGAGTGTCAAACATGAAAGTGGAAACTCTGGTGGGGGCTTTCTTTAAGATAAATTGATGGATTTGGTAATGAAGCAAATATCAACTAATTTTAGGCGCTCTTCTCTTTCGCACTCTCTGTTGATGTTTTTTCACTTGTTCTCCATAATCCTGGGCCATCGGTCAGACTTATAGTGTGACTTATCAGAGCACTCTTGTGTTTTTTATGGTAACACATATAGAGCTCTACCCGTTTATTGCCCCTTTTTATTGGTCTCTCTGTCTATGGTTTATTTATGATTAGTTTTATCTGTTGCTCTCTTCGCTTTTCCTTTTATTGATTTCCACTCTGAGTTATGCACCCGAAAATTGATTTGCCACTGCTAGAAAGACATTAAAGGGCCACTTCATGTGGCCACAGCATGAGGTCCAGTTTCTAGACCAGTTCAGGGTGCAGGTCCTTATCAGTATGAAGAGTATATCCTGCTGTGGGCAACGAGTGCTCATAAATTTCAACGCATTGCACTGATATGACAAGTGCTACATATGTGTTGCATGTCGCATGTGTTGCATGTGCTGCATGTGTTGCCTAATTTATGTTTCAATTCCACTACGATACAAGCGCTCCTCGCTCATAAAACTGTCATAATCAAAACGAAAATGCACTGCAACAAATAATTAATTGCGGCGTAACTCCCGTAGCGGATGAGTTTCTCTTTTATTGCTTTGTATACCCTAGGTTAGTGAACACAAGTATGTAGGGAATATGCGCAGTAGGTATATGCCAAAAGTATTGAATATTGAGTTATTACGAATGTTAACGAGAAAACCTTCTGCAAATCCTTTTTAAGAATTCAAAGATTGAACTGCTTTATCTAAGTTCCAATTAGGTATCCATTAGTCGTATTTCTTTGCCCAACTGTACTTCTAGTTCATCAGCTCTTCTTCCCTTTATTGTTAAAGAAGTGAAATTAATTTGCTTGGGTCTCGCTTGGTCTTCAGCTTAGAGCCCTTCTATGCTGGTAGCCCTTAGGGCCTCACTCAGTTCCATTAATCAGCGGCTCATTCGGCGCATTTCAATAAATTAAAATTGTTTTGCCCGGAAGAATTCTCGAAAGACAGCAGAGAAGCCAAATTGAGCGCTTTATGCACAATGCGTTTGTTGACACAATCTCGTGATCTTTGATAAGTCTGATAAGCACTGAGTTTGGCAGAGGCAGAGCGAGAAAGAGAGACAGAGAGTGAGACAGAGGGAGTGCCTGTGTGTGGTCTTATCTGGCAGCCGCAACAGGTGATAAAACCCAATATGGAATATTAACCAACTAGACAATAAATATCGAATATTAACTAACTAGACAATCGATTAACTGGTTTTGAAAACCATTTTATGATAGCAACTTTCCCAAATTGATCGTTAAACGAACTCATAATGTAGTCATCATGCCTGGTCTTATCGTTAATTGCTGGATTTCATAATTTATGCCATACGTTTGTTTTCAAATAGATTTCTGTAATGGCTCAAGCTCCATAAACTTAAAAGAAAAGATCTTCTCTCCCTCTCACTTCTTTTATCAGTTTTATTTATTTGGTTTTGTTTGCCCGGCAAAGAAATGTCAAATTTCTTTTGGACAAAGTGTTGACAGCAAGTCGCGCGTTTTGAAACCAAAAAGAAAAAGAACAATTTAAAAAAACCAAATTGAAAAACTACGACAATTTCCGATTAGAGAAATAGATAGTGAGAGAGAGAGGGGGAGAGACAAGGGGACAAATATTTGTGAGTGAGGCATATCAAATGTTTACAATTTATGTATTTACAATTTCATTATTTTGCTCGCCTGTTTACAAAGCCATTAACAAGTCGCGCAGTGCGATGTCCGTCGTCCGTCGTCGTCGCATAATGAGGAATAATTACGGATGTTTGAGTTTGGGGCAGAGAGACGGCATTTAGGAGGGAGGAGGAAAGGGGACCCTGTCTAGCGTGCTGTCTGCAAGGATATGAACACTTGAGCGTGTCGAAGGCAGTTAAGCTGTTCCAGCAACTCTCTGAGATTAGAGCTAAGTGCAGCCAGCTCCCCATACTGCCACTCCCCCTGCCAGACGCCCTGCCAGACACCTTAAATTGCACATCTTCTCTATGCTGCTGTGAGCACACTCAGCATTTGCATCTCTCAGACACCGACGCAGACAGGGGAGGGGCTGAGGCATTTCAGATTATCTTCATGTCGTCTGCATTTAATGGCCGACAATGGACTGAAGTAGATAATAGATAACAGATACCAGTTAAAAGATCTCTGTCTGTTCCACATTCTTGACAAATTTTCGTTGCGAGAAAGTTGACACAGTTTGAACCCCCGCAACAAGAGGCCAAAACCGTGACGAGCGTGGGCCTTCCACTGCCGCTGTCGTGCAGGGACAGAGCGAGAGAAGGAGAGACAGAGACAGACTACTGTTGCACCTTGCTGCAAGGTCCCCGTGGCCTTATCGCCGCCTGTAAATCAGTTTTCGAGAACTCCATTTTAATCAGCTGCCGTTTCAGGATGTTTTCTTTCTTTCTTCCCTCTTTCTACACACAAATTGTCTTTGGTTTCATTTGTTTGACGTTCGAGGCTTTAATTAACCACAGTAAAAGCAGCTGCAACCGAATCGCTTGTGGTTTCTTTGCCTGCAATTGTGAGTTGGCCAATTGCAATTGCAATTGCGACTGTCAACCCATAGGCCTCAGTCTGCTGCCGGCTATCCGATATCCGGACTATACTAAACCGCAAGTTCAAAAGTTCAAAGCAAACATTAAAAGAGTGCAGAGACAAAAGACCAAAACACGTAAAGCAAAAAAAAAAAAACAGCAACAACTTTCTAAATTTGTACATCAACATAAATAACGAAAACATTTGCTGCTGACAATTGCAATGTGGCCCTGGGGAGTCATAGAGTCCACCTAGCTGAGTTCCCTCCCTCCTCCGCTTTGCCTAAAGACAGAGTCAACTGATCTATAAATAATGTAGCGCCAACAATTTTCTGTATACCCTATAAAGAGCTTTTATTAAGCAGGAGAGTAGAAAAATGTTCTTTTATAATGTAAATAATATCTTCATTTGCTATTCATATTATTAACTTAAGAGTACATTCAGTCATAAAGATATTTCTTTTTGTTGTTTATTTGCAAAATAAATTCTATTTTAGATTGTTTTTATAAAGAAATTGTCTCGGCAATAGTAAACTTATCAGAGAGTATTAACTTTATGATGAGTATTATAATTAAAGTATATAAAATATTTAATTCACAAAAAAATATACATGTATACTAGTGTTTTTAATTGTAAGATTATTTGTTTTATAAAAAAAGCAGTTCTCTTTAAAAAACATTACAAAGTTTCAATATTTTGATTTACATATAATATTTGATTGAATATAGTAGATTAAAGTATCTATAGCTGATTGCAATATAGTTTTCCACTATACCGTATATGGTTGACTTAAAGAGAAGCTTAGATTATTGTTTTTATATAATATAAGACGTGTTTATGGTATGGGTTTCTAAATGGGCATCACCAGGAAAGTCGATCTAGCCCTGTATGTCTTTCCGTCCGACCGTCCGACCGTCCGTCCGTCTATCCATCCGTCTGAGATATAATATTGAAAATAAACAATACTATATGATTATGCACTATTATATATAACTATATTGGAAGACTCAGAGCAGATAATAACCTGAAGGGAATAAAACTTTCGTCATGACGAAGGTAGCCTTTTTTCCTCGTTTTTTAATTAATCTATCAATATGCTCCTACTCCCTCTCTTCTGCCACTGCACACCTACAGGGTATCTACACTTTGTTCTTAGCTATTTTTGTTTGCTTAGCAACTTCTGAATTTAATTATGAGCAGCTTAGTGCAACATTTGCCTAAGCAATTAACTGCTTATCGAGTGGCAAACAAACGCTTCCGTGCGCAGTTTCAATTTGTATCTGCGTGTGTAGCAGCAACGTATCTACAGTGAAGCATCTAAGTGTTTCTTCTATGCAGATACTCTGCACCATTAATGAGTTGTGAATGTGCTGAAATCCCCAGTGCGTGCTGCATTCAAGTGTCGCATGCAAATATTTGCCTCGACAGACAACTGCATTGTATGGCAACTTGTCCTGGTTGGAGATGGGCTGCTCGGGCGGAGCTGGGCTGCTCCTTGGCGTGTAATTTGATCGCCTGCAAGGGCTTCGACATGACGTCTTTTGGCTGGCACAGGAAACCATAAAAATCCTACAGCGTTAAGTGAGAAGCAGCGGCATATGAGAAATGAATGAAGATAAGTGTGATGTGCCCCTTGCCCCTGCCCTTCCTTACTTTGCCTTGCCTTGCCTTGAGTTTCATTCACGGTCACAATGTACAACGATGTGTTCTCAGTAAAAAAGTGATGAGAGAGCAAGGACATGTATCTTCAACACACACACACACACACACACAGACACACACACACTCTCTCTTATATACACTCACTCTCTACTCTTGTTTACCCTGGGACTTCGTTTCCTTGCCGGTTCCTGTTCCCGTCTGTTCCCTTCTTCCTTTGCCCTATGCCCTCTCTTTCCCATTCTCCTGTTTTGTACCTGCCATGGGAATATTTACCGGCACTTTTCTGTGTCTTTGTTTTTAGGGGAATTCTTTTGCTCGGCATTACTCTTGTTGTTTCTCCTCTCCTCATCTCATTTCCCCTTCTTTTCGCTCTCAAACATTCACACCCCTGTTCATTCCTCCCTCTTTTCTTGCTTATTTCGCCAAGTGTTGCCAAATGTTTGCAGTATTTCCTGTTGTCTACTTTGAGGCGGTAAAGAATGTGGCAGGCAGGTATATAGGAAGTTGGAACTATAACGGAAATACCAGCTTAAAACTATTGCACATGTAGAAACAAAATATGGTCTTTACATAAATTGTTTTATTTGTTTTATTTGCAAGATTTATAGCTTCACTGCCTTTATACCCTGTAATTCACTCACATAGCTTATATTTTAACTTTGTCAGAGTATTTTTTGGTCCCTTTTATGAGAAGTTTTCAGTTGTTTCATTTATCTTTAACACATGTCAAAAAACTTTGCAAAAAAATAAAACTGTCGTGCTGAAAAAAGAAGCGAAAACAAAGTTGAAAAAACTGAAAACAACGCGCTTTTGGTGCTGAGTGTCGCGTGAATTTAAACATACAAACAGTAAGAGAGGGAGAGACAGAAAGGGAGGGAGATAGAGAGAATGAGTTTTGAGGTGCAGTTGAAGTTGCAGACTGGCAGGCAATCGGGCAGGGGCACTCGTAGTGTAATGGCTAAAGTGTCCCTGTGCTGCCTGCCCTGCTTTCCCCCTCTCCCTCGTCCCACCCTTACACCTTCTTCCTCTGCCTAATCCCTAATGCGCTGTGCCTGCGTCTGAGCCTGCACCCTTAACCCTTCTTTCCCACTTGGCACTTGGCATTGTTGTTGGCTCCTTGCAGCTGCTGTTGTTGTTGTTGGTGTTGCTGCTGCCTCTGCTGCTGCTGTTGCTGCAAAAAGTTAATGCAAAATGCATTGCGCGGCTGCTTGAACCTCGATGTGACCCAAGCCGCAGGGCCCATGTAATGTGACACGCCTTGCAGGCTGCGACATCTCAACGAGAGCCTTTGCACCCGTGAGTGGCAGTAGCAGCGGCAGCTCGCATAAATCAGAATTCATAATGCCTAATTCCCGATTCGTATAATGCTAATTCAGACAGCTCTCAATAGTGCCTGACTTTGTAATTGAATAGCGGCTTAGGCCCATGATTACTTAACGGGCCTTGGCTTATTGTCTGCATTACATCTACTTAAGAGCGGCTAATAGACACTTACCAGGCCGTGGCCAATTAGAGCGGGAGAATGGTAGAGAGTTTCCTCTTTATAAGTCAAGACGGAAGTTCGTGACATGGTATAATTTAAGCAGGTTAAATGGGAATTTATATATATATGGAATATTATAATAGATCTATAAAAAGTAATGGTCATAATATAGTTGTTAAGATATAAGAAAAGAAAGAGAAAGATGAGAAACTAATAAAGTTATATAGGAATTAAACAAGCCAGATAGAAGTAGGAAGCAGAACATTATGTATTTTTCATAGCTCTAAATGAGAAAGTTGTTATCATAGGGAGAAGAAACTAGAGGAACCTTAGAATTTTGTCATATATTATATATCTATATAACTCTCCAAACCTCAAAGATACTTAGCTCAACTTAGAGTCTAAGTCTTAGACAAAACATTTCTCTTAAATAATTTATATAATCTGCCTTTATGATATCTTTTTTTTTGTTTTTGGTATACCTCATTTCATGCTTATTTGTATGTTAAAATTTTCTTGACTTTATTTTGTGCCTTTCTATAATGTTGTTTATTTTCTGTAATCTTCATTTGCTCCAACGTTCGTCGGCTGTGTGTGTATATAGAGAAGTAAGCTCCAATTGTGTTCCCAAGCTTGACTTAAGTAGGTAGTCACAGGCATTTCAGCATACAGCATAGTTCAAGGCTGTCAGAGTGGGTTTGTCCCGCATCCCGCATCCCCTCCCCTGCCCCTAGTTGCTGTAATGAAGTTCCTAAGTCTTGGCTAGAGAGCGTGCGCTTGTACTGCGATTGAGATGAAGATACAGATAGATAGAGGCACATACAACTACAGATACATTTACAGATTGCTTCGTGGTACTTCGTGCCTCATACAAAATGCCTGGCACAGCGGGATAGATATGTAGTTCGTTACTCTCTCTCTCTCTCTCTCGCCCAGCTCTCAAGTCTGTAGTCTCGAGTCTCTGTGGGCACTTGGAACAAGTCTTCCACGAAATGCTAAACTCGTTTTAGGTCTCAGCGTTTTTTTGTTGTACTTTGTCGAGTGTGCTTCAATTGAACTACTCAATGCTAACTCAATTGCCAAGGAGGCCTAGGGCTGCCCATTTGCATGGCAGACAGACGGGGAGAGGGAGAACTAGAGAGAGAGCGAGAGCCAAAGCCACCCAAACATACCACAAATGTGGTTTGGCTGGCGTGGAGCTCTTGTTTTTAAACGAGGCCTAAGCCGGATATCGCGCCCATAATTCACACACACACACACGTGCAGGCTGCTCTCACACGCTCTCACTTCCTGCCCTGCTCCAATAGCTACGCTGCGCTGTTGCTTTTGCTTTTCAAGTTCAAATCAAACATTTGCCATAATCTTCAAGTGTCAGCTGCATCATTTTTAGTTCCATAAAAAGGCAAAACCAAATACGAATGCTATTTTTAAGTAAACACACACACACACGCACACTCAAAAAGGTGCAAAGCAAATGAGCTGTAAAAAACCGAAAGGAGAGCGAGATGGAAAAAGGAAAAGCCTAAAAGTGTCGCCGAGCATTGCAATGCGGTCTTAGGGGAACCGAGGAGGAAGAAGCAGCGTGGGCAGTGGAGGGTGCGGGGGAGAGAAGCCAAGGGAAGACTCGACTCGAGCATTTTTTGGGCATTCACGTTTAAATTTAGACACACAAGAGAAACCCAATAAAATGGTAGAGCTGCTGCTGTCTATTTTTAACCCCTGGTTGGCCAAACACTTCCGCAGAGGGTGCCGGGGATGGCGTTAGAGAGTGTAGGGAGGATGGAGGATGTTGTGCTCTTAATGATATCAGTTGCGCCGATCGTATATGCACTCACACACACGCAGTCACTGTTGCACACCCTCTTTGGGTACGGGAACGCAGCCCGTAGAGCTGATGGAATGTTAAGTGAACTTATCCCGCGGGTACTCGCTGAAAAACGCATGTCACTTAAATTTATTGGCCGCAACTACAGCAACAATTGGGAAAACAACAGCAGCAGCAGTCACATTGTCAGACAAACTGCCAGACTGCCAGAGATTCCCAGTGTGAAATGCATTTTTCATTCAATTTGAGAGTCGCGGGATTTTATGTTTGTCCCGCGTTTGGCTGTAAAATCGATTGATAGACGTGGCAGACTCTCTTGAAATTGAACATACCAAGCGACGTATGTGAGGGTGCGTGGGAGGGGCAGGAACAGAGGGTGAAGATGTGTGAGGGTGCTGTAGGACATTCAAAAGTTTAGCAGCAAATTTAACTGCTGACTTTTAATTAGGTTTCAGGTCGTAAAGTCATGTTATCGACTCTGAAGTTCGACTTGACTTGTTGATATTAATTAATTAGAGCAAAAAGTAGAAGAACATTAAGAAGTGGAGGAAGAAGAAGACGAAGAAATAGCACTAATTGCTGTCACGACAAGCGACAGGGGTCAATTAATTTAAATAAAAGGCAAAGTTGGCAGGTCATAAAAATGATTCTGAAAAAAACAAAGAGGAAGCAAAACAACAAGAACTTAATTAATAGTGTGGGAGGTTGCCTTTCCCAATTGCTTAATAAGTAGAGAAATACGTTAAGTAAAAGGGAAAGAAAGAAAGAGAGAGTAAGGATAGGTATAGAAGAAAGCGGGATGGAGTTTACCTACTGAAAGATTTATGTATTTCATACTTTCTCACTCGCAAGGGGTCGCAGGCATTTAAAACTGTAATTAATAGTATGTTACAGCGAAAATCAAAAGCAAAAGAAATGTATACATACGATATATCTATAAAGTATAATTATAGACTGAGGGTCTAAGAACTTTGTGGAGTTGGTGATGCTTTGGCTATTTATAGATATTATTCTATCATGAAACCCTAGGGTTTTACTTTTCTATCAGTAGAAACTTAAATTCCATTAGGAAATTATCTATTATATAATGTTTAAGGTCTGATGAATGTTCAAAGTGGAGAATGCATTAGTTATATATAGATTTCATGTTATCATAAAACCCTTGTGTGAGTAGGAAGCCGTTGGGGAATAACGAGCTTTCCATATCCCTTATTGTGCTTTTAGAGTTTTATAAAGTTTATGCTGGCTTCGGTCATTTATAGCTTTTATTGTATTATGGCACCCAAATGTTACTTTTAAATTTGTACAAACTTCGATTCGCCTTCCTAACAGTTTTTATTTATGAATATGCAAAATATTAAATAGCATATAGGAGTGTTTTTCCCATCTAATATGCCTATATTGGAACCGTGCCTGTTCTGTTATCTGCCATCATAATGCGTAGCCAGTCGCATAAGTCACATGATTAACTCTAGCCTGCACATCAGATTTAACCCTTTTGTATGTCGAACCCCGAGAAACCGCAGACCCATCGACCTTTTATGGCGCTTAATGGGTAGCAAATCACGTGACTTGCCCATTTTCGGGTATTTTCGTATTGTGCGTGGGTGTGCCACGGGCCATTCATGGGGACAACGCACAGCCAGAGAGGGAGGGAGGGAGTAAAGGAAGGTGAGGGAGAGTGAGTGAGATAGCGCGAGAGTGGTATAAATCAACTTTAATAGCGCAGCTGTAGCGAAGTCAATCGCCAAACTGCACATTTCCCATGCGTCGTCGTTTTCACTCGTGCTCAACTAAGGCCCTAAGGGGCTCAGTTTGGGTTTTAGCGACGGTTTTAATGAGATTTGAAACGAGGTAAATGACGGAACTGTCGGGACCCAAAAAGCTATTCTGTTTGTGCTTCAATCTTGTTGCTGTCGTTGTTGTTGTTGTACTCGACAGCAAATGTTGTCAACTTTTTGGTTGCTGGCAACATTTTTGTTGTTTTACGAGCAACATTTGCTCGCTGATTGCCTTCGCACAGCAACAACAATCTATCTCTTTCTTTTCTCTCTCTCTCTCTAGCTCTCTTTCTTCCATACTCTCCCACTCTCTCTTGCTCTCTTTTCACGCTCTGCTACTGCTGTTACATTGCATAAATTTGTCGAGCTTTTCTTGCTGTTGCCGCTGTCGCTGTTTCTGCTGTCGCTGTGTTGTTGTTGCTGATGCCGTTGGTGGCTTTGCAATTTATGCCCCCAAAACGTCGCCTGCCTTTTGTTGGCATGCGAAAATTTGCTAAAATAGCAGCCAGAGTTGCCGCATAAAAAGGTTTTTCTCTTTTGGTTTTTTTTTTGCCTCCCGTTCGCTGCTGGCCATAAAGCACATGTAACTCCACACATGTGAGTGTATGTGTGTGTGTATGTGTATGTGTGTCGTCTGCTGTTTATGTTTAAAATGTAAGCAGCTTCTTACAAATTTGCAAGCACTTTGACTTTAAGCCGTGCCAGCAGCAGCGCCCTCATAAATCATCACTGTTCCCAAAGCTAAAGCAGACAAAGTGATAAGCGCAGCAGCTCTGCAGGTTGCGACAGCATAGGACAGGTTTGCCAGGAGAGAGAGAGAGAGAGAGAGAGAGGGAGAGACAGGGAGAGAGATAGAGAGTGCTAGTGTATGTGTGGCATGTCTTTGATAAGCCCACAGCATTGATAAATGAACTGCGGCGTGCTAAGTTGCAGAGAGTTTTATGCTTTCGTTTTAGCCTGAATCTAATTAGGGAGATCTGCTCAATTTATTATTTTCTAAATTAAATGAACTCTATAATAGCCAGGCATATAAAAGATATACACTGTTGTTTGTATAATAAATAATAAATGTAGAAAATTCAATTTATTATAATAATATACTTAAAATACCTAAAAATGTTTGTATATGAATGTAGTTTAATGTTTTAAAAGCTAAATACATATGGTTCAAATTAATATATTAATATTATTACTAGAGTGTACAATGATAGGGCCAGAGCCAGGGATACTATCAGAGAATTACTAAGATCAGAGGAGGCGCAGATTCGTGTCTTGGACTGGTAACAAACACCAGGCTTGCGGCAATTAAAGAACCTTTATAGCGGCTTCAATTTCCAAAGGTTTAAGCCTGAGTAAGAATCCAATGAGAATCGTCACAGGGTTACTTACGGGGCACAACTTAGCAAACTAGTGAGTAATGAGCAATGCAGATGCTTCGAGTTAGATCCCGAGACACCTAAGCACTTACAGTATGTACGGCATTGGCTCACATGAGAAGCGTCTCGTTTAGGCAAGCACCTTCTCGAAAACAATGAGATAAGGTCGATCAGTCCAGGCAAAATTGTGGATTTCCTTAGAGTTGCTGTACTGGATAAGAAGCTCTAAGCTCAGCAGGTGGTACAATAGAACAACAAGGTCGCAGTACATCTCCTCCCAATCGAAACATAAATAATAAATATTTACAAATATATTCAGCAGTCATAAACTTATATTAAAATGTCTACTTAAGATTTTTCAGCTGACATATTTAAGCATTTTCAACGACATGTCTGTAGGACACTTTAAAGATTTAAAAGTTGAATACTGCCCTCTGCCCTCTTATCGTTGTTATTTTTTTCCCTCATTTATTAATAATTTATCACTTGGCTTTCGAATATTTTCCGGTTCTCGGCAACGGATGTCACAGGACTCTCTCATTTCCTCTCATTTAGCCCCACACTCGAGTCCGACCAAAATGTGACCCGTAATTGCTTTAAATGCCATTATGACACTTACGCACAGTCCGAGTCCAGCGCCTGCCAGGTCTCCCTGCCGAGACGAGCTGCTGTCCACGCTGTGCGCTCGTTGAGGCTGACGATGGCAACGATGGCGACGGCGGCGGCGCGTTGTCTGCCCGTCTGGCAGCGAGCCAAGGGCCAAGGGCAGCTGACGCGACGTTGCTGACTTGCAACTGGCTGGAAGTTTTCTGCTATCTTCCACTGACAGTGGGGCGCTGAGGCTGTACGTTTGTTGCCTGCGATTGTTTTCGCTTTAAATAATTAAATTAAAATGACCAACCAACTGATTGCAGCAGCACCAGCCGAGGGAGCGGGCAGCAGTGGAGGAGCCACCGAGTTCAATTGTGATGCTCAATCTACAGTCGCACTCCCCCCCGCTCGCTCTGGCCGGTGTCACTTGTTTTCGGCTACGCTGTGCCACGTTCAAGTGCATTGAACTCGCCTCCCAATCCAAGTCGAGTCGCTGCCAGCTCCAATTATGGCCACAGCAACTGCAATCAAATTCTTGTCCTGCCTATAAATCATTTATGGCTTTTAGACATTATCGCTAGTTCTGTGCAAAGAGTGCATGTTCCTTCATCCTCCCCCTCTGCTCCTTCCTCAGCAACCCGCTCCTTGCTACGTGCCTTGTGTGAAACTTGTTTTCGCTGCAAATTATGCTACAGAGCGCGCCAGTCTATGACAGATTGTATCTGCCAGATACAGCTACGAACATGGGTCCATACTTAGCCGCAGTCTCTCGGCCCAGCACGTACTAGACCTCGATTCGTTGTGCCCCCTGCCCCTGCCCCTGCTTCTGCTCCTCCCCCACTTGCACGCCCACTTGCTGCACGCGGTGTCAATTTATGGCCAGAGCGAGATTCTAATAAAATGTCAGCGCCAGCTTTGCTTCATGTGCTTCTCTGTATGGCTTACGGCTTTTGGTTCTGTTGGATTTTGATTTTGGTTTTGGGTTTTTCTTTTGGTTTGCAATTTGATTCGTTTGGCATCTTGTGCAAATCTCGTTTATTTGCGGCTTTGGTGTCAATGTGCCACAGCAAATGCACTTTTGATATGCTTACATAAGTGTCTACGAGTGTGTGTGTGGGGTATGTGGGGGTGTGTGTGCGAGTGTGTGCTTGTCTGTAAGCAGATATGAGCTTTGACTTGTGCTTTATTGGTTTTATCAGACACTGACACTGCGACGTGATGCAGTCGCATCCAGTCTGCACTTTGATTTGTTTCATGCTATAAATTTCCAGATTGACATGACAATTGTCAATTGTCGCATGACAAGTGACAATGACGCCAGCAGGAATACGATACCCGTAGAGTGGTGCAGCTCATGTCGAGGATGTAGCCAGACATAGCCATATTAGCAGCTGCCAAAGCGGACAACTCTTTGAAGATAGAGAGAGAGAGAGAGATCTTAAATGTGGTTTGTTTTGGGTTTAGCTTGCTAACAGACTGATATATCTTTACTTTAGTTACTATACAGCTAAAGGTAAGGGGCAGCTAAATTTCATAATAAGTTTCTTGAGGTAATGTGGAATGTGCTAAAAAACTTTTATCATAATTCATCCAAGGTATTTCAATATTTCTTAAAAATTCTAATTTCATCGCAACCTTTGTCTTGATTTCACTGTTTATAGGTGTAGAATGAGCTAAAGAAATTGTTTGTTTAATTTAATACAAATTCTCCCAAGGTATTTCAATATTTCTCTCATGAGATTTTAATTTTCTTTTTGCACTTGTTCCAAAGAAAAGTAAAGTGCAAAATTCTTACAACCTTTAGTTTTTACTTCAGTATATTCGTTCAGTATAGTATATTAGTGTAAAGTAAACGAACTTGCCAGCCAAATTTTATAATAGCTTCTTTGTCATTTCAATAGTTCTCAAATTAGATATTCGTATTGTTTACATTTTCTTGGCAAGTATTCCACTCGATTAAAAGCCATGTAAAGCGCAATATCTTTATCTTTATAATCTTGTGCTTTGTTCTGCGTAACATAAATTCTACTTGGGGTCTTTGTGCGATACGATCTGCATTGCTTTGCTTTGTGCCGACTTCAATAAATATTGCAATGTGGCCCTGAAACTAAAATGGTCAACAGGAATATTTACAGACAGAGACGGCTATATCCACTGCAAGTCAGACAGACTGGTCGGCTGGATGGGCTGACCAATGATGGCCAGACATGATGACGCCACAAAAAATAAAAAAAAGAAAACATGAAAGATGGAAGTGAAAATTAATTTTATACAGTTTTTTTGTCATTTCCTGTCACTGCCGTAGCGCTTCCGGCTGCACCTGAGGCATGCCTAATTGAATTTCGCATTGGGTGCAAATGAGTGCGGCACGGATTCGTTTTGGCATGTGCTCACTGTCAAGTGCAGGGGAGTGCAGGGACAAGGAGGAGGAGTGGGGCAAGTGGAGGCCAGAAATTGTCTCTCTTTGCCAAGGCATCTTCTGCTATAGTCTTAAGTCGTGGCAGGCGGAGGCGACCCGCATTGCCCAGACTCATGCATCTTCCACAGTGCCACATTCGATGTCAAAATACAGTTCCCCCCTCCCGCTGTTGCTCCCCCTGCTGCTACAGTGCCATAAAATTGCCTGAATTTAGCGCTAGGACAGGCTGGACAGACCGGGCACTGCCAGGCACTGGCTGGATAGGCTACTGTGTCTAGTGCTCTGTACTCTGTGCTCTGTACTCTGTGCTCTGTGTGTGACTCTGGCAGTGGTCCAGCTGCCGCGTCGAGTGTCTTTGCCTTTGCCTTGTTAATCTACGAGTGGCGGAATTTGCCTCTGCTGCTGCTGTTCCTGGTACTTGTTCGCAGCTCCTCGGGCTTTGTTGTTTTCATTACCGTCCACATGGCCGCCTATTAAATGTGCAGACAGCCAGAGCAAGAACGCAAAGAACTCTCGGTCAACCCACTGTGTGTCCCCTTGTGCCTTCGCCTCTCCCATTCCGCTAATCTGCTGCAGCCTCCTTGGTGCATTTTTCATTTCGCAGCTCGCAGCGCTGTCATATGAATTAAATATGCAAGTGCCGTTCTACAGTTGGGAGCAGGAGTTGCACTCGGATCTGTTTGGGTTCTGCAACTGCAACAGGAGTTGTGGCCTGCTTGGGTGATTAAAGTTAATTACATATTTCATGGCTCATATCAGTTTTTTCTCTGCCTTCCCCTTGCTCCTTCCTTCGCTTATTGCACTTTATGAATATTATTATTTTTTTTATTTATGCCATATCCTTGGTCTCTTTCGCTCTCTCTCACTCTCTCTCTGGTGATTTTTCCACTCTATTCATTTGCGTGTTGATTTATTTGCGGGCGACACAGGCAGCTGCTTTTTTCGTTGCTGTTGTTATTGTTGTTTATATGGAAATCAGTGCAAACACGATGCGGAATCATCGCGACTTGCTGCGTGTAAACACTGGAGCTGGGGGTGTAGTACGTAAAAATCGAATAGCAGCGATTTCGCAATGAATGAGACTGAAAAAAAACAAGTAAGGAGAGCTATTAAAGAGTGTGATCGACTGTGATATACCTGCTACCAAACGATTGAACGGGAAATTGTTTCTTAAATAATTGGCATATTTATTATCCTATTCCAATTTAAGATATCATTTAGATGATGATAACATGCCAAGAATTAATGTTCTATACTTAAAATTAAACTTGCAATTTGATTTCTATCGATTCACGGGGTCAGAAATGGGTCTGACCATCAACTAGACATATTATTGCCCAATTCGATAGCCCCAGCATTCATAGTCTCTGAGAAAAAGAAGTTCATACGAAGAGACAGACCGATAGGATTATATTCCCTCGTCTGTTTACGCTTATTCAGTATATATAGACCTAATGGGGTCGGACTGCCTCCTTCTGCCTGTTTCACAGATTTGCATTAAGTTAGTATACCCTTTCAATGATTGAAGGGTATCATAACTTCAAACACGCAGCTGGGCGGGCACATTGTTTCAATTGGATTACATAAAACGATTTGATTATGGTCGTTTGCTCGTCGAATGACTCATGCCAGATTTGTTTATACGATTGGATCCAAAAGAGATCATTCAACGCACTGAATAATGGATTATATTATCGCCTGGCATACTAGAGACGATTCTCGGGAAGATCGACTGCTGCAAGAGCAGACATACTTTATGTATTCTCCAAGTGCCAAGTATGTGGTATTGCCAGTTAGAATTCGCAAGCAGTTTTAGTAATTTCCTTACAATCAACTCGTTAACTCGACATTAATTCAGTTTCTTCTCCGTCGTCTCTTTGCAGCTGAAAGCGACCTGCTCACCTTTGCACAACGTAAGCAGCACTACGAGTCGGACAAGTCCGTGCAGCAGCAGCTCTTCACCAGCGAAACGCGTCCGCAGAGTGTGCGTCAACTGTACAAGGAGTCGGGCAAGGAGCAGACGCTGTTGCCGCTTTCCGCGTTGGCAACGCCATCACGTTCCGTTTCCGTTTCCTTCAACGGTGACCTGCAACCTCCCAGCAGCGATGATATGCTGGATGGCACGCAAGATGGTGATGAACTTCTTCTACATTGCTCTGACTCGGACTTTGGCAATGCCAATCGCAAGTTGCGCACGCGCATCGATGCAGAAATCGAAATACGCCTGGTGAGTTTCCTGTTCCATGCATTTATAATGGATATAAAGACCAAGTATATGAAGACGACTCTGAAGTTGGCCAAAAAACCAAATAGCAACCACAGCAGCATGTGTGTGGTCTCTGCGGTTGCTGTGCGGGCCGTCGCTTCCTGCAATGAGCCAGCTGTGGCTCTCTATGACTTTGTCGTCGTTGTCAAACGAGTTGGGGCCGCCGTCAAGAGAGACCACACACACAAATGGACAGAGGCCTCTGTTGCTGCCTCCGCGGCTAACGAGCTGAAATCATCTCGAGTTCAGTTCAGCTGAGACGAGACAAGGCGAGTTGGTTTTGATTTAATTGCTCATGCGACATGGCACGTTGTGATGTGATGAAAGGGCCATAGACTGTTCCCTGCCTCTTTCTTTGTGCATCCCCCTTTCTGTCCCCCTTTCATTATGCCCACAATCGGCAGTTACTTAATTTGAGCTAACGCGCTTCACAGTTGTCCCATTTTCTACTCGCTCGTCATCAACATCCTCAGGCAGCAGCAGCAATAGCAGCAGCGGCAACTTGGCGGCTGGTCTTGCCATGTTTATCCATGCCATTAGATAAGCTGCTGCAGACTGTGAAGCTGTTGGTCACGGCGACTTACCTGTTCGGCAGCCAGCCAAACTTGTTTGTCCTCTCAGTTCTCAGACAGAGGTGGCTCGTCTCTGGCGACATCTTTGTTGGCTTCTCTGTCTCTCTCTCTCTCATCTCGTTCCCTAATTGAATGACTTTTAATCCTTTTCGCATTCAGTTTGACATTAGTTTGCCGCAGCAGCCTCCAATGTTCCACTTGGCTGCATGAGCAGTGTAGACGACGCCAACTCTAACTTGAGTTATCCAATACCAGACGCATTAGCGCATTGCGGTTTATTGCTAACGGCCGACAGATGACTCGTTCTACTTGTTATTGTTGTTGTTGCTGCGATGTCCCCTGTATTACATTTGATTATATATGGCACGACATTTATGTGCAAATTATTTATCATTGAAACTTGGCCAATTCAATTCAAGCAAACAAAGAGTCGCCGAACCGTAAACAACAACAAGAAAAAATCTATTGAAAGCTAGACAGGATAGTGCACAGTGGCACAGGGTATATGGGCAAAGGAGCGAAATTGAACTGAAGGAAATGGGTTGCGGCATAACTGAAAAGGTTTCTATACAGGATTGGGATTCGAATATTTGTATGTAGTTTTGTAATGTGTAATCACTGTGCAGAGATACGTTCCCATGGCCAAGACTCCAGTGTTTTGTTAGTGAAAATGAAACTCAAGTGGATTTTTATGTAGATTTGTCTGAGGGTGTAGTCATATTTCCCCATCCCCTACTCCCAATATCGTTCCCCTCTGTTTCAGCTCAAAGATAACTTTCAATTGTTACAATTGATTCCGATATGAGAGCCCCAAAAATCAATGAAATCGATTGCGCTTTTTGCTTACAGTGCGATTGATTCAAGTTTGGGAATTTGTAGGAAATTTGATTGCTTTTAATTAGACTGATTGAATTCCGAAGCGGAATCAAGTGAAGAAAACACGTGTTTTCATTTCCGAATCGCGTGAGTTGTTCTCATTTTCGTTGTGCTAAAACAGAAATCGAATAAGTGGAGAACATGAGAGGGGAAAACATGAAAACTGACAAACGTTTGCGCAAACACAAGAAGCAAAGGGTCGACTCATTTTTTCAGCATATGCGAGGCTTCCTCGTTGGGGGAGTAGTAAAAAAAGAAATGATATGCGTGACAGGACTGCCTTGAGGCCAATTAAGGTGCCGTCAAGACTTAAAACATGTTTTTGCATGTCCAGTTTTTGCCAACTGTTAATTAAACAAACGTTTCCCTTTCTCCCTCTCTTTCATTCTCCTTGCAGCCCGCTGCCATTGAGGATTTGCGCAAATGGACGTCCAGTGAGGCACTGGGTGATGTCACCGTCACACCCGATTGCATGCACCATGTGGACAGCTCGATCTGCACATCGATGGTAATCGGTGATAATGGCATATTGACGCCCGCACTCTCTCCGTCCGTGCTGTCCGCCGATGCAGCCGATGCGCTCTATGCGCTCAACATAAGCCAAACGGCGGACAGTGCCCATCAGCATCAGCAACATCATCAGCAGCTCCATCAGCAGCAGCAGCAGTTGCTCCTGCCCAACGATATCAATAAAGATGTGCCTTTGAATCATCGACTGCCTTCACCCGAGGAACAGACCAAAATAATTGCCTTAAAGTGAGTATATAATCGAAGTAATCCAGTATTCCATTCCAGTATTTCAGTATTGTTGCAGTTTGATGATAACTACTACAGTTTTACACGCACTGCCTCCACTCTTGGCCAGCTCATTCTGCTCTTATTTATATGCTAATTTTATTTAAATTTTCATTTTTATTATCGTTTCATGTAAATTTTCACAGACATTTTTCGTCTGTTGTTTTTTGTGTTGTTCGACCATGTTACGGGCCGGCCTGTGTATAAAAAAAACAACCCGACATTGTTCATTTTTTACTGCCCAACTCCGGATACATTAAATCGGTCGCGCTCTTTGTCAGTTTTGTTTATCTGATAAGGTCATATTTGTTGCTCAAGTTGGGCTATTTTGGTATCATATTAGAAATTGCTAAGAATTTGGGGGTAGTAAAAGCTCATACAGTCTGCCCATTTAGGAAAAGTTGAACAATCTTTACATAAAGCAAGATATCTCTGAGAAAAGTAAGATATTGTGGGGAGAAAATTACTTGATTTAACAGTAAAAAACAAGCAAAAGTTGGGAAAATTTGAAGTATATATCATGAATCCAGAGATTTGTGAAAGAAAGATAATATTACGGGTATGAAATTACTAAAATATATTGGTAGAATAACCCTCATTATGTCAGCATATTTGGTGATTCTATTTATTATATAACTCTTTCATTGGTAGAAAATACTCTACTATGTATTAAGTATTAAATTACGTTGACTTTAAATGATTTCAATCGCTTAATAGACTTTTATTGAGTTCTATAAAGAACTTTAAATGATTCCACAATGGAATTATAAAGATTTTTGATTGTTAAATTTACAACTGTAGATGTATCTGTTCATTGAAAGCGCATTGCAGCTTCGTTTTATATGAATTTTATTAGCCTTCCTCATTTTAATTCGATTTAATGTTGACCTCTCCTGTAACTGCAATATTCCGGGGGGCAATGCGTCGCCCCCAAACTGAAACCGCAATGCATGAATAAAATACCTTAAACAAAATTAATTCAATTGCGTATTACGAAAATTTACTGTGTGGCCACACACAATTATGCAAGTGTCGCCCACGCCCACACCCACACCCATGTCCATGTCCATGTCTATGTGGACATGGCTCATTTGTTGCCCTCCTCCTCCTCCTCCAAGCAGCACGCTCCATTGAATTGGCCTGGCATTAAAGCGTGAACGGAAAAAGCGAGTGCACTTTAAAGCTCCATATCTAATTGTCTCTATCTACCTCTCCCGCAGATACCCCGCCGAGGTGATCTCGGTAAACACATCCGGTAAGCATTTCCAGCGCATGTGCGCGGCACGCAAATCCACAACGGGTTGTTATGCCGGCGGCACTGGTGCTGGCAGCGCGACACCCAGCAGCGGCAGCCCCGAGGATAATCAGATGGAGGCCAATAATCTCGATGACAATGTGCAGACCGTTAGCCGGCGGTCAAGGTCGCGCAAGGTGCGTGGCAAACGTCGCAACACGATAGCAGGCATTGACCAGAAGGAGATACAGGATGCGGCCAACGGGTATGTAGTAAGAGAAAGAGTGCAAGAGCATCTCCATTTCTGTGTGTGTGTCACTGTCTCTTTTCCACTGTTCAAGTGACTCTCGAACTGTAAATAAATCACACCAAAGAGACCCCACAGTATATAATACTATATACTCTACCTTTAAACTATTACTACTACTATATACTTTAATACTATATGAGCATACATTGATCATTTCCCTTTGCATTATTCTATGAAATTATTGTGAAACTCAAAACATTTGTTTTAGCTGCCGAAATTTGTTATGCTGTTTATCTGTTTATAGAAAGTATTTGATATATTTTATTCATTTTTCAAACAAAAACTCTGCACAAATTCGTGCCTTGTTAGTTACAAATTCTTATTTCTTATACTTTTTGTTGGTTTATAAATTACGTAATTAACTCTTATTGTTTGCCAAGTTAGCTGCTGCACAGTGCATGCCAAAAAAAGCGAATACCAAATTTTAAATCTGAATGTTGTACAAAAGTCGAAAATAATTGTAAATAATCTAATAATTATTAATTGTTGTATTTGTGTTTGCGGATATTATGATTGCGATTACGATTACGATTAGTTTATCTGTTTGTATTGATCGAACAATAACAAAAAGAACGCAACATAATTTTTTTTCAGCTTTGCGAATTAAATGAATAATCGAAAATTGCGAAACGCTAAAGAAAACAGCCTAACAAATTACTCAACATAAGAAACCAAATACTCACACACTCACACAAACACGCACCCGCACACATACACACTCACAGTCATTCGCACACACACACTCATGTCAATACGTTCTCCTTCATTTATCATACGAATTCATTCATACTCAAGACATTCACCTCGTGCACTCAGCCAAGTCTCGAACCAACCCACGCAATATGTCGCCCTGCAACATTTGTTGCTGACTATCTGTCGTCGGCAACATTACACAGTGGTCTAGGGTAGACAAAAATACTTCCAATTGAAATATCGTTTTGAAACCTGGCAAACATTTTTATTTTGGTGTATAATATGAATATGTTCTAGTGATCCAATTGGGACCGATATATCGTATAGCTGCCATTGAATCTATCGGCTTATCTTGGTTATTATTCAATATAATAGATTCAAACTTACTACATATTTATTTTACTAGATACTTTTATGGTTTAGTTTTCACTAAAATAATCACACAGAAACCACTGTGCATAGCAGCCCACTCTGGTCTCGGACTCAGGCTCAGCTGCTCATCATCAGCATAAATCAGGCGAGAGAGGAACCACGAGCCACGTAATTCTCTGTAGGATTTGCCAAACATTCAAAACCCACAACTAGAACAACAACAACATAACAAACTGAATTTGTTGTTGTTTTTGTTTTCTCCTTTTCGTACTTCTTTTTGTGCATTTGGCTATTTGTTTTTTTGTTGGCGTCGTCTTCCCACCGACGATGGATGTCGGACGGACGTTCGACGACGACGACGCTCTGTCGTCATTCCATTTGACTGCGTTTTATATGCAACATGAAACTTCACGAAAGCGCACAGCACCGACTGTATAAGTGTGTGTGCGTGTGTGCATGCTACATTTCGTGCACACTTATATGAATTCAAGTGTGTGTATCTGTGTGTGTTGATGTGTGTGCCAATGCTGTTCAATATTTGTGCGATCAGCACTCAAAATGCAAAGCACGCCAAATCCAACTGAACCCAATTGCCCGTCAAACTGTGAGCGATTTGTGCAATGCGAGGGCTCTTTCATAAGTTAATGTAGAATTAGAACTACAGCACTGTCGCATGAATTAGTACCAAAGAAAATAAGAACTATTTTGTTCGAACTACTATGTCTGTCTGTCTGTATGAACGCAGAGATCTCAGCAATTATAATAGATAAAGTCACCAAATTTTTCATGAAGGTTTCTATATATCATACGCCAAATAATAGCATTTCAAATGTTGACTGCCACGCCCTGCGCCCCTCCCAAATAGTTTATTTGAGTTTGCTTTATTGCTATATTTGCTTTATAAGTGAACTATTCAAGATACCACTTACCCACTTCGACATATCAAAGTAATGAGCTCTAAAAGCTTAGGTATGCTCGGTAGTGAGTCACCCATTGTGACTGCAGTCAACCTTAGTTTTGCTTTTGCTGTTTATCTCTACGCAATTAACTTTAATTTGCAAGTCAACGAGAAGTCAGTTTGAGAAGTTTCACAAAGCAGCAGCTACGCTATTTAAATTAAATAGAAGCAGATAAAACTATGAACTACTTTCAAGTGTTTCTCTCCTCTCTCTCTCTCTCCACCCTTCCCCTTGCAAGTCTCTCAATTGAAAATGTTTTGACTTCACAAAGCCAAAAGGAGATGAATGAAAAGCGTCGCTTATCGGCGTAATTAGCTTAGCACATGGCGCGATTTGTGTGCGAGTTTCTGTGTGCCTGTTTGTGTGTGTGTGTCTGCCTGTGTGTGTGTGCGTGCCGTCTGTGAGTGCATGCCACAGAGAACAGCTGCCCCACAAAATTTTTCAGCTCTCGGCGTGGCGTGCACCCAAAAATGTTGCTCGATGTTGTAATCGCCTTTAATAATCGAAAGAAAGCAGAGCCAGAGCAGAAAATAATGTTTGCTTGGAAATTAAACTTTGAACTGTGCCATTAATTAATCTACATTTCCCAGCGCCTTTTCTTTAATGTGTGTGTTCGTGTCTCCATCTCACTTGCACGCTTGCTGTGTCTCTCTCTCTCTAGCAGTCTGTGTGCATTTTGATTATGAAACTAAGCAGAAGACGGCGGAAAACACAAATGAAATTCAATTGAAAATATCGAATTTTGGGAAAATTCTTTTTGGCCTACCTCACAATAATTTTTATAGATTGGCAAATTGTTTACCCCTCCTCACCCACAATCTACCCCCTTCTCTCTCTCTCTCTCTCCCTTCTCTTTCCATATGTTTCTGTCTATCCTTCTAACCGAACTTTCTCGCACGCATCTTCATCAAACCTTACAAATTTGCTAACCAAATACCAAAACATATATCTATATATTTTCTTTTTTATGTTCCCCAACAACAACAACAACAAACAACAACAAAACAATACGATACATTTTCCATATTCGATCACACAACAGCAATGCGGAATCCAAGCACGCCTCGCATGGCGCATCTCCAGCACCGGCGGCAGCAGCAGCTGCAACAGCAGCATCAATGGCAACTGTGGATTCCAGTCGGAAATCAAAGAAATTCGGACGCAGCAAATCGAGCGACATCTTAAAAAAGGAATCTGTTGCTTTGCCCTACGACAAGGGGAAGAACACACTGACGAGGCTCAATTCCCTGAAGCAATGGGGCAGGAATCGTTTCAAGTTCATGCAACGCAATGGGGAAATGAATGCCCTCAATGGTGGCGAGTCCAGTCAGTTGGACACCAGCGGTTGCAGTTCCCAGAACAGTTCCACAGAGAACAGACCAGAGCCGAGCAGCCATTGCTCCTCGCCAGCCCCTGGCAACGCCGGAGGAGGCGGCACGAAACCGAAGCGCATCGAAGTCTCCTCACGAGACATTGACGATGAGTGTGTGGTGCACGATCTGATTGCGCAGAAGAGTGAATCTCGGTTTTCGCACGAACGAAAACCCTCGTATTCCTCATCGGAGAAGAGCATGAGCGTCTCGTCCAGTGGCCAATTGCGTGGCAAGTTGCAGTTGTCCTCCTCGTTGGCCGCAGCGCATGTGAAGATGCGTGAAACGGCAACACTGAATAGGCAGCGACGCAATGGAATGCATCGCATGGATGCCGCAGGCAAGGAGGAGCAGCCACACTCATCGAGTGGCAACTGGAGTGCCAGCTCTGAATCGGGACGTGCCTCCATTGGCAGCGAGATCACAATGCAACCCAAATCGAGTGCATCGAACACTTCACTGAATGTCTCCAGTTTTCAGCCTTGCAGCAGCAGTGGACCACCTTCCTCGATGCTCAGTCGTCGTCGCTTCCTCAACACATCCGCCTCGAGCAGTGTGACCAGTGAGGGAACTGCCACGCCGGAGCTGCAGAGTGATGCTGGCGCCTATCCCAATCATTTGGATGATGAAACGAGCTCTGCTTACAGCTGCGATACTGAGGGCTACTACACATCCTTCCACATGGACAGCGGGCTGCGGACACTGAAGGAGGAGGAGCCACCGATGACGCCACTGCAGCAGAGTCTGCACACGAGCAGTTACAGCTTTGGCAGCCAGTCCAATCAGACGGTGCTCAATGCAGAGAATGAGTATGAGCTGTACGGACGTGGTTCCACCTCCACCACCACAAGCTCGGCGGGCACAGTGTGCACCACATTGATGAATGCAGCCATTTGCACGGGCCCAGATGTGCCGGAGCGGAGCAGTTCGCTGGGTAAGTCGCACAGTCGCAGTCACAGCAATAGCAACAGCAACAGCGCCAGCAGCAGCACACTGGAGCGCAGCTACAGCAGCAGCACCATTGGCAGCACCCTGGAACGCACTGGCACCATAAAGAGGAACGTGAAGTTATACATGACTGCCGAAGAGGAGGATGTAGCAGGCAAGCAGCAACAGCAGTCTCTGTTGCAGTCACAGTCTCAGTCTCAGCTGCAGCAGCGGGAGCAGGCAGAGAATGCAGAGCGCTCCGCCATGCCATTGCCTGGTGACTTGGAGCACTCAGAGTGCTCCGATCTGGAGGGTGTGGAGCGCATAGAACGCATTAAGCAGAAGACGGCAATGACAGCAAAACGCATACCAAGCATGTGCATCATTACCCCCAATACCAGCGACGATGATGAGTTGCAGTCACAGCCAGAGGAGGCAGCAGATCGCACATTGACCCAACTGCAGGTGGAGGTGGACAGCGAATCGGATGTGCCTGAGACGGATGAGCAACTGCTGACACCCACCAACCAGCAGACCAAGGACTACAACCTGAATGAGCTTAAGCAGACGCCAACGAAAGCCTTCAGTGGCATGTTGGAAAAGCTGCGCGTGGTGTTGCCGCGTAAAAGCTCACCCATTAAGCCTGCCTCCGCTAATGCTGTGGATGATGACAAGCTCTATGACTATGCCGGCGAATATGTAACCATAGCTGACATTAGCAACAACAACAACAACAACAATCGAAACTCAAATCGCGCCAAAACGCAGCCGGCCTGCGCTCTCTACTATTCCAATGACATAGTTCGAGTCGGAGCAGGCCCAGAGAGGGCAAATCAACCCTCTGCCACGGCCGAATATGTCTCGCTCAATGAGCTGCCACAGCATTTGCGTCGGCATCCGCTGAGCCACGACACATGCGCACAGCAGCAGCAACAGCAGCAGCACGAGCTCCCGCCAGCTGCCACATCGGAGTTGCCACCCCCGGAGAGCTGCAATGTGGTGCCAATGTACGCTGAGATCAGCGAGTTGCGCGAGGAGAAATCGCTCATCGCACAGTCGGCGCAACGTCGTGTGCTGCGCACGAATGCCGAGGGACGAATCATCTACGATTCGGATAGTCTGAAGCGACGCAAGGGCGCACACACCACCTTTTCACCGGGGCCACATGTAAAGGAAACCGAAAGTGCCCTCAGCGCGCTCAGTGCAACGCGAGACGCGACTGGCAACGAAAGTGCAACCTCAGCAGCAGCAACAGCAACAACAAGCGCCAAATTGTTGTTGTTAAACAGCGGTATAGCTGGCAATCGTAAGGTGGCCAATGTGCGTCCCATAGTGTGCAGCAAAGTAACGACGACGCAGCAGCCAACGCCGACGCTTGGCAAGAGTAGCCACGGTAGCGGCAACATGGCCAGCTACCAGGAGCAGAAGCAACTGCTTGCCAATCACACCAATCCCTTCTACGAGACAATCAGCAACAGCAACAGCAACAACGGTGGCAACATGATGCCATCGCCATCGAGTAAATCCAATTCCTCTACAGGCTCCACAGCAACAAATTCATCCTCGGCAACATCGACGGCGTCAGCGAATTCATCGGAAGAAGGTAAGACAGTGACACAGCTGCAACAACAACCAGAACAACAACAACAACTACGACAGCGACAACAGCTACAACAAATACAACAACCAGCAACTAATGCCAGTTGCAATTTTGTTATTGTCTGTCCCAGCAACCCCCAGAGCAACCCCAACAATTCCCCCGCTATTGTAAATAACACGCTACTACTCGATACTACTACTACTACTACTATCACAACAGCAACAATAGCAACAGCAACAACGACAACAAGAATCATTTACAACAACAACAGTGCCAGCAATTTGCTGCTGAGCAAGTCAAAATTCGCATCAATGGGCAGCATCATTTCGAGTGTAGAGCATGAGTCGAGGGTTGTTGCTCTGCCATCCCCAGCAGCAGCAGCAGCAACTACCCCCCAACAGCAGCAACAACAAAGCCCCCAAGAAACGACAGCAGCCCCAGCACCAGCCCCAGCCCCACCCCTGCCGCCACGAACGAAAGTAAATGGCAACCGAACACAGGCAGAGGCGGTAACAACGACATCTGCTGCAAGTTCTCCCTTGCCACCCCCTGCCAGCACCCCCGGTGCCACATTATCGATTGACCCAATTGCTGCAACGCAGTTTTCCATTTCGAATGCAACCAATTGCCATTTCCCCTCCCCATTGCGCCCCCTCAAGCGCAACAACAGCTATAGGCTGGCAAACGATGAGCTGCAGCTGAAGCTGGAAATGAACAAGGAGAACTGTCTCTCGTCCAGTCTACATCAGAGTGCAATGCCCCCGTTGCAGCATGCAACAAGTTCACTCAAACTACGCAACCTGAGCAACCTGCAATTGCTGCCGCCAAGCAGAAGCAGCTCTCCCAATAATAATAAGATTGCAAAATCCTTTGAGCGACTTGTTGATGAATTCTCCCTATCGACCACATGCATTGATTCCTCCTATTTGCGCAATAAGTCGCTGGAGAACTTTGATGACTCACCAGGTCTGCTCTCCTTAGTGCCACCAGACAGTTCCTCAGAAACGCAGCCAGACAATGACTCTCTCAGCGAGCAAGAGGAGGAGGAGGAGGAGCAGCGGCAACAGCATGTGCCTCTGCCACAGCGCTATCACAAGTCCTTTGTGGAGAGCGTCTTGCTGCGCCCATTCAAAATCATTTTACCCAACGAGGACAATGGGGCGCGTCGCCAGCGCATACTGCAAAAGTTTGAGGTGACGGAAATCTGGTAAAAGAAGATGCAGAGCTGCCTCCTTGACTCTTGACCCTGCCACAGCTAACGGCAGTTAGTTGCAGTCCGTACTTTGCCACGCCCCTCTTGCAGTCTCTGTCAAGTGTCTCGTCTTGAGCAAACACTGCACACACACACACAAAGTAATTGCCAATCTTTGCCAAGTCGAGCAGCCTCGTCGCCGTGTGCCGTGCGTGTTCAATGGGCTAGTGGTCAGGGTTAATGCCCCGCACCAGCCTTAGTTAGCTTACCTTCCCAGGGGCATTCAAGCGATACCTTTATTAGAAAAGAATGGCGGGATATGCTGAAATTAGCCAAACTTGCCAAAGGTAGCCCAACTTGTCTCTCCCCCTTCGTTCTACACTCGAAATGCCCCCAGAAAATGATATTATACCCATCACTTAACTCAGGCTACATTTGTTCGTTCTTACTTAACTCTATTTCTAATATATTTATGTATATGTTTCATCTACTTAAGTTTTATTCCCAAGTTTGTATTCCTGTTTTTGACTGCAAATAATTCTTGTTACTTTTTTCCATTCTTGTTTTCTGTGCATTGTTTAACTAACTGTTCTCTTGTGTTATGTGTATGTGTACTTAAAGCCATGTAACCCCCACCTAAATACACGTTTATGTTTTGTCAAACTCACCTTAACTGTAACTAATTGTAGATCGTAAGATATATTTTAACACAACAACAACAGCAACAACAAGAACATATATTGTAAATTCTGTAAAGTTTTTTGCACCGTTTAATGTTTTATGTTTCTCGTAATATTTTATTAAGTTTTAAGTTCTCATTGAAAGACGTTAATTTTTCAAATCTTTTCGATATTTCGAATATGCGGCGAGTGCAAAAAACTATTGCATAATTTATGTTATATATGTCAGTGTCCGGTGTATGTCCCCGTACTTAGTAGTAGTTTTTTGCACCTCGCCCAACTAATACTTCAATTTGTATACGAATTCGAATCAAAAGTAGTTTGAAAAATTAGCGTATTACAAGTAAATAAAACCGCATTCGCATTAAGTTCCTCAGATACCTAACATTGTTATGTGTGTTTTGTAGAGTAGAGTATAAGGTTAAGCTCAATCGCATTCCGTAAAAGTCCCAACGATCGATCGTAAGTAAACACGAATTGAAAATAATAATAAACTGAGATCACAACACACCCAAATCGCATTCGAAAATCATTGGCATTGTGTACATATATATCACGAATCTGAAACTGCACTCCCTTAATCAGCATCGGGCTGTGGTTAAGCCATAAACCATATGCATATGATCCATATTCCACCCAAACTGCACCCAATCAAGCACCCATCGCACGCATAACTCATACTGAGTCGGTTCCTTTGATCGACGCCTTCCACACAGGTATGTACGGCACCGCTTGCTTGGAGTTGTTGAGTTTCTTTGTTTGTTTTTTGATGCACATTAAAACGCGAATACCTACCCCCTCCCTCCCCCGTTCTGTCCCTCAAGGGTATCCATCAGTGTTGTTGAAGCCAACCCGTACTCAACTTTGTTCTTCTTCACAGGGTATCAACGTTTCTCTAATATCTATGAGCAAGTGCAGCCAGCACCGGTGGTGAACAACACACAGGCGGCACAGGATGTCACGCCCTTTCAACGCACTGCGCCCATTTACTGGACTTTGCAGAACCGACGCACACAGCCAAAGCAGCAAGCCATGAGCGCCAATGGTGGCAATGTTACGTGTCGGGATGATCTCTATGCCACGCCCATTAGACGTGCCGAGCGCATGGCGCGTGCAACAGCCGCCTCAATTTCCGCTTCCTCCACTGAGGCTAAAAGCAACATATCGCCCATTGTGCCAAGAAATGGCAGTGGCAGCATATTTATGACCTCCACGCCCACGCGGGGCGAGAGCAGCAGCGCGTCGGCGGAGAATGTGCCGCCCATGAAGCAACCGTCACGTAACTGGAGCGACAATTCACCAGAACGTTTGAATACATGTGCCGATCGCATTGGCCAGAGCAAGACGACGCTGATGGACTTCAAGAAGCTGCTGCTAGCCAAGTCGGCCAAGACAAGTCCCGTGCAGCGCAAGGTGTCTGCGGTGGAGCTGCTCAAGAAGTCGTCGGCACCGACGGCAGGCAATGTGACTGCGCAGAAGCCAACTCTAGCGACGCCAGGTGCGTCAAAGCCAACGCTGAACTCCAGCCTCAAGCTGCTCGATTTGAGTGGCTCGCCAAAGACCTTTGCCAATCGCCGCATGCTGCGCCAAGGCCAATTCGGCTCACCCTCTAAGACTTTTGCACCCAAGATGCGCGGCCCCAGTGGGACTGCAGTAGCATCCGTTGGTCCACGCACTGACATTATGTCCACCACAATTCCGGAGGCCAATAGCGAAGAGGATCACTCCAACAACAGCGGCGGATCTCGTGCCAGCTTGGAGGCAGGGAGCAGCGTAGCCGGTGATCAATCCAGTCCCAGTCCCCCCGTTGTTATCTCCAGTTTTGATCTGAAACGGAATTTCTTCCTGCAAACCGAGGAGAACAATTTCATGCGCGGCGAGCTGAAGCCGAGCTTTGGCAGAAATGGCCACGCCTCATCGACGTCGGTGGCAACAGGAGCCGCCGGAGTCGAGAGTGCAAACAAGTACGTGAGTGCACCGACATCGCTGCCGGCGTTCGAAACGGCGCTTTAAGGGGTCAGGCGGCAACAAGTGTGCGGGTCAAACCCGCCTCTGCGTCCGCACATAGAACACATACTACATAAGCAAACATTCATATACATATTCCATATGAAACGTACCGACTATCGAGATAAGCAATCGCGCAATTGGCTTCACTCCCCCCCACGCAGCACCAACAAAAGATAAAAGCTAAAAACGCATTTACTTACAATACCTACATGTATAATATGTAGAATGGAACGGATCTATGTTCCGAGTCAGAACCGAAGCTACTTTTTGCAAAATTTACATATACATATAGATTACATATGGAAAAGCTCTATATAGATAACATAAAATACGATTATAAATATACATGAATGAATATATATGAATGCTATATACAATTATACCTACAATATTTTTAAAATTGTGTTGCTTGTATAGACCGAAATATTTTATACACGAATCGTCAATTATTTGTAATTTTACGTTATTTATTGCAATTAAATAATACCTTACACTCATTTTCTATTCTTTTTGTTTTTTGGTTTACGAGGAAGCGCTAATAAATGAAATATTTAAAAACTAAGCGATCATATTTTCTTTATATTGCTGATTTATTCAAATCCAACTGCGGCCTACGCTGCCGGATCTGCGTTTCGACGAAGATGTCGACGGCTTATCTCCACTAGCATCCTTGCGTGACAGCACGGGGGAACTGCCGGAGCCGATATTGCGTATGAGCATCTTGAGGCCTCGTGCTTGCACATCACTGGCCTGGGAAACGCTGTTCGCCTCGGAGGCGATGTTGCAAAAATCATCGGTTATGTGTCCTGGCGGACTGATGTCAAAGGGCAAAATGTCGCTCAGAGTTTGTTGCTGCCGATATGAGCTGCGGCGACGGGACGAGCTGCCATCGCCGCCACTTAGATTCTGTGAGCTGGTCGCGTTGGTCAGCTGCTGTTGTTGCTCTTGCTGCAGCTGCAGCAGGCGGGTTCGGAGACGAGTGTTGTCGTCCTGTAGGCGCTGCATATGGGCAGCCTCTTGCTCGGCGCGTACAAATGCAGGTTGCGGCAGGCACTGGTAGATTGTGGTCAGAAAGTTGCGTAGAGATAGCAGGAAAGTATCCTGCCACGGCTTGGTAAAGTACAGTGCAAATATGGGCGACTCCTCTGCGTTCTTGCAAAATGAAAAGTCTGCAAGAATAAGTAAGAATAAGGAATGAACAGCAGAAGGCGGACAAGGAAATCTCTTTGCTTACAGAACCAATCTTTCCACTCGCTCTGCTGTTGCAGCTCTCCAGCTAGTTTGTTGAAGAACTCGGATATCTTGTCCGTCTTATTATTGCTATAAGCCGTCACCAAATAGTATTTTAGCAGACTATTTTCCAGCTTTTTGACAGCTGCAGAAGGGCAAATTGAATTAGATGCAAGCTGCAATCGATTTCCCACTTACCCACAGCATAGTTCTGATCAAGCTTGCTGAACAGGCTGTTGTCCAGGTGCAGCCACAGACTGCGAAGAGCATTCAGTTCTGATGTCTGGACTGCCATGTTGAAATGGTCTATCAGGCGCTCCGCCCGAAAGTGTTGATCTTTTTCGCTTCGCTGCTCCAAATCCAAAGCTTTCAATGTGTTTGAGTAACCTCGGAAGACGAGATACTCACGCAGCATGCTGTCTAGAAAAGCAACCTGCGCCATGTTTCGATTACAATTCGAAAACAAGTCACAATATTGCTTAGAAATTCGGGTTTTCCGACAATAAGAAATTATATTCCGCAAACTTTATGGTTGTTAGTGATTCTGCTGTGTTTTGCCTAAATTTGATGTCTGGTAAATACAATAGACGGAGGACGGTGAATGGCGAATGAATACGCCGCATAATTTTTGTTCACAACTGCTGGTCACACTATCAGATTTGATATTGTAAAATCAATTTTACGGGCCAAAATAGCGTTTCTTATTTAACAGAAACATTGTCCTCGAGAAATGCAATGGACAAAAGATGTATATAAATATCGAACCGAGAATATATTTTAAATTACAATTCGATTTGAAAATATTGCACTTTTCTCTAGAGACTTTTAAACTATCGATAGTCACGCTTGCACATTCTGTATAGTTTTTCAACTGTCGTCTGGTCACACTGTATAGATTTTTCTGCGTAACTTGGTGATAGTGATATTTTGATTAGAGAAAACAAAGGCGAATCACGTTCAAAGCATCTAAACGGAATAAATGCAGCTGGAAAAGCAACATTCAAAATATGAGTCGAAAGGGAACAAAAGATCAAAATGATATATCGCTAATTATTGGGACTCTACCAAAACGTCTACAGAACAAATTCGCTGCCAGCTGTAGCCACCACCACAGCCACGCAGCAGAGGATGTTGAAAATGCGGAACCGAAACCAACGGAAACGCCAGCAGCCACGACAAGGGCAGGTAATGTAAATAAATGAGTCACGACTTGGCGCGAAATGAATTAACACATTTGTTATGCTTTCGTTTTGTTTCGCGCGTGTGTTACAGTTACAATTTTGAGTAAGCCGAAGGCAAATGCTGGAAACACGGTGAAAGCATCCATACCCGTTTTGGAAACCAGCGGGTACCAAAGTTTGGAAACAAGGTCCAAGGATGTAGGCATACCAGGCATATTGCGAGTTAGTGCGAGTTCGGGAAAAATAAAAGAGAATGTAGCCAGCGGAGCCAACAAGCGGACAACCAGTAGTGAACATGGAACGCGCAGACGTGGTCGTTCACATCCTGTGCGGATGCAGGAACAACAAATTCCGTTGTCACCACAGTTGCGAGTGCGTCTTACCACTGATCATCCAGAGTGGTTTGAGCAGATGCTGGGCATGTCCAATGGCAAGACCATTGTTCAGTTGTATGATCAACTGATGGTGCTACAGCAACGTAAATTGATTCTTATCGTAAGTAAATGTAATACGATGACTCACCCCACAATGACTCAATGCATTTTTGCTTCTAGAACTGGAAAAACTTCTGTAACTTACATGTGCAGTTACAACAGGCGTTTTGCTGTCTTCTCTTGGAGCAATTGAAATTCGTATGCGAGCACAAAGTGGATGCATTCTTCTGGAAGTTGTTGTTCTACAATGTGCGCGAATACTTAAAGTGTGAGCATACGGATGTGGCGCACAACCAATTAATACTATTGATCGAACGATCAATTAAGTTCTATCGGGGACTGTACGACAAGCTTATGACCAAATATGTCGTGCGTTGTGAGAGTGCTGTTAAAGTTGTCGCCCAGCGGTTGCTTATCTGTTTGGGAGACTTGTCCCGCTACCGTGCCAATCATCTGCAACTGACAGAGTACACTGAAGCCTGCAAGTACTATCAACGTGCACAGGTGCTCGTGCCGAACAACGGAACACCCTACAATCAACTGGCAATTGTTTCCATTTACAATGTAAGCAATTACGAATTTACTATGATTAGCTAGTGTTAAACGTGTTTGTTTTCTACAGCATAAACGCTTCGATGCTGTGTACTATTACATGCGCAGCCTGTTGACTTCCAATGCCATTCAATCAGCCAAAGAGAGCCTGCTGGATTTATTTGATGATATTCGACGCAAGTATGAGGAAACGGAAATTAAACAGTCGCCAATGCACTGTGGCACGGGAAACCAAAAGAAATCGAAGCAAATGCGCAGAGAAGTCTGGATTTATCCTGATGGTATAAGACGTTTACATCGCACTGATCTTAAGAATAAATTGAAGAACAAGTCGACTATTGTCGAGACGAATCGTTATGATGAACTGCCACCCGAGGAGCTGCTCCCTCGTATTATGTCTTTGTATCTCTTCCTGGTGGGAAAACTATTTACGGCCACTGAGTAAGTTGCAAACATGCACAAATATAACTTGGATTGTAATCATTTTATCATCTATAGCGTGGAATGCATGTACCAACAATTGGGCAAGCTGCTGACTCAGCTAGGTGCTATTATAAAGTACGAGAATCTCCTGTCACGAACCAAACTCCTGAAAATGGTTGCGATAAATGTGTTTGTGTTGGAACACAACAAGTTGAAGGGTAAACTTACCATTTGATAAGTGTAATCTTTTGAGTCTGTATGTGTATATGTATACAAATATGTTTTCCAGCCAATCGTCGTGAGATGCGTTATCATAGCTTCAATTTTGCTAATTCATTGTTTGGTCTGATGTTGAGCAAAGCAAACCAATTGCTTTCTACCCTTCTGGAGGAATCGACAAACCCACAACGATTCACAGATGAAGAGTATGTTAACAATAATATAATCATTTTAATGCCCAAAAGCTTTATGGTTTTATATTTTGTTTGTAGTTACGCTCGCGTCAACACCTATTTGCAGTTTGTGAAGGTCTATACACATTGGCTGGGAATTAACGTTGACCTCTGGGAACCTGTGCGCACTGAAGAGTGAGTTTTATAGTTCGAAATTCAATAGTTTTTATATTATCTTACGCATATGTTTTTTTAGTCACGCTTTGATCGATTGTTGGGCTGAGTTGCAAACTCTTTTTGATCAAATTGAAAATTTATGCAGCAAGTTTGATTTGGAAACTGATATTCAAGGCTCAAGAATTCTATTGGAAGAAGACATTACGTTGAGTGGTTTCGACCCATTGGGCCGGGATGTGTCCAGAAAAGAATACAGCAAACGTGGATCGGAGCGCGAACAATTTATTAAACGCATACGAAAAATAACTCAATTTCAGGACATATTCGTTCAACATCAGGATGCATTGCAGTTGCCTGTAGACGATAGCTTCACAATCGATGATTTGAATGCTGAAATGCAAGTGGCACTCAAGGACTTTGAAGCGAGCAACTGCACGACTTCGACTGCTGCAGAGAGTTGTACACTACTGTCTAACGAAGGAGATGTGGATGAACTTTGCACAATTAGTAATGCAGATGTGTTCCAGCTATGTAGATTGAAGAAACAACTCGAGGCAAAGGCAAAGGAAAAGCAGATTTGCAATAGCAGGCTAGAAGAAATATTGAAATTGGTGGATTCCAAAATATACATTGAGGTGCGTCCACGATACCTATTGCCAGACACCAATTGTTTCATAGATTGTCTGGAGGATATTGAGAAATTATCATTGGAGTTCAAGCGGTATATAGTCATAATCCCACTGACTGTAGTCAAAGAGTTAGATGGATTATCTAAGGGCGTCAAGCTGGAGTCTTATCGCAGCTCTAAGCAGACGCAACGCATCCATCATTTTGACGAAGTGTCTTCGCGTGCCAAGAAATCGCTCGAATTTATCAAATCTGCCAAAAATAATGTGAAGTAAGAGACCGCTGGCTAATAAGCGAAAAATTCCTGTTACTGATTGTACCTTGTTTTAGATTTGCAACTACAAAGGGCTCGCTAATTAATGCGTCATTATTTGCCCTTGTTGAAGAGAGATATGCTTCCAACGATGACAAGATTTTGGCAACAGCTGTAGCCGTGTCGAAGAACGCTGGCTCTGAGCAGTGTAGAGGTAATGTTTATTTACAAATATACTTGAATTGTTGTAAACTGATTATCGATTTACAGATGGGAAATGCTTCATACGAACAGAGTTGGTGCTTATAACTACTGATCGTAATCTTCGTGTTAAGGCTCTGGCTCGTAATCTGGCAGTAAGCTCGTTGGATGAGTTTCTCAAATGGGCCCAGGAGTGTCGCGAATCAACTTGAACGGTTGAAGTGACTAGAAGCGCCAAGCGGACTAATTTATCAGGTTTAGGCTCCGATTTATTCACCAACGTGTGTGCCTGTTGTGAGGAGCGAGAGAGATAGATTGAGGTTCCAATATTATCATCATATGTATTTGACTATGTGTGTTGCGGTCACCGCCCCAGCAAAAGTAACAATTGGACGTGGGTGTGTGTTTCAAGTCGGATCAAAGTTAGGTGCTGTTGACGTTTACAGAAAGTCTACCGAATTCTATTTTATGGTGATCCATAAATTTTTGGCCAACAGACAAACATATCAACAGTTGCTTCCCAATTCCTTCTAATATATTTTGTGACTTACGTTTAAAAAGATTGTTTATTAAATATTTCTGTTGTTTATCTTTGGGCATCAAATGGAATTGTTTGCTTTTGCATCTTTATTTAATTGAAAAAATGATTATTGTTCAAAATTCTTGCAAAACATCCGAACCTTTTTGTTTATCTTTAACATATGAAGCTTGCCATAAATATTTGTTTGCATCTGAGTAGATGGTCCCAAAATGTCATGATAGTAAAAACAAAAGATTTTATTTTTCTATTTAGTTTATTGAAAACTAATTAAAATGTGTACATTTAGTTCTATATTTTCTTCTGCTTTGCATTTGTACCTAAAATATACTCTCTTTGATGTAGAAATATAAAAACTATGTGTTATATGCAAATCTAACAATCACATTCGATTTAAATCTAACTTTATAAGCGAACAAACAAAACAAATTGCGGCTGATAGACTATAGAAACAACAACAACAATAGCAGCACAGCGACTACTTTGTAGCAATTCCAAAAATTCCAATTCTTCAGTGATTTTTCAAATCGAATATCTCACGCAGTAACGGTTCCACCTGGGAGGGGTTCACATTTAAATATACGTTGATCATGAATTTGTTCAGACGTTCTACATCTGCAATTTTTTGGATCAATCGAATGAATGCGTTCTTGGCTTCACAACCAGGGTAAACACTCTCTAGATATCTTCGCAGAAGATAATAATAGGAATTCTAAAATATGGAAACGGTTTTAATAATTGCACTGGTTGTAAAATTGTTAATCAATTCACCTGGTCCAACCTTATAGCGTCCTTGTGTATAACACGCGACCTCGCCGGTGTGAAAAGCACAATGGCACACATTATGAGAATAATGTTCTCATCCATTCGCCATTTCTCATCAAAGGTGGTAATGAATTTCTGATGCTCTTCGTAAACATTTCCTTTTGCAAACTTCAGCAAATCAGTTCGTATGTCCATATTTTCTTTGGCATGTGGCACCTGTTGTGGAAAATGATTGTGATGATTAGATATCAAATTTGCCATATAACGCTTTCGTTGCTTACCTTCCATGCACCACGATCGTTATCATATATAATCACTGAACGCATTATCATCATTTCGGTGCAGCCCCCTTTGAGCAATGCCACTTGGTCCTCTTGGCACATATCACGGAATGCACTGATCTTCTTGGCCATCTTAATAAGGCGCTTAATTGCCACAGCAGTCAGATTGATAAGCTGCAGCAGTTTTGGACTTTGTCGAGCATCGTCGGGCTGTAAGTAGTGAAGGTTAAGAAAGAGAGAGGTAGAGAGATAAATGTGTAATCAATCTAAGTTGTCTATCAATATCAAAGGGGCCAAACGCTTATCGAATCGCTGCACACCTGTGAAACTCATATTTTTTCGAATTGTATCAGTTTTCCTAATTAACAACACAGAATGTGCTAATTGAGTCGGAACAGCAGCGGTAAACAGTCAATTCAAGAGCCGTAAAGGCTGCCAGCCAAAACAAATTTGTCGCTGCTCAAGCTGCTGACTGGAGCTTCAGTTATGGGCGCCTGCTATTGCTGGTGATAGCAGCACCTCTTGATATCGATTCCGTTGGACTGATAAAGCTATCATCCATGTTGCATCCGATTATATTATTAATATTTTCGTTTTTTATTTATGCTGCTGCTATCCATATTTGTTTGGCAGGGCTCAGCAACAGGTGTGTGCATTACGATTGCGACATTATTTAATGTTCATTGTTTACATTGGGAAGGCAGCGTGTGCTGGACACACAGAAAACAGTGCGATGCTCTGACTCATACGGCAGGTGCTAACTGAATTGTCTATCGCCTTTGACTGTGCACGATTAGATAAGGGTCCGCACAGGTGTGAGTGTGAATTTGATTTTGGGGAAAAATTATATGGCTGGTTATGTTACCTTAATGCGCTCGTCGTTAATCATCAAGGCACTGAGATCTTCGTCAACAGGATCGTAGAGAGCCTCACTGGCTAGACGCAACTCGCGTAGCTTCATCTTCTCAGCTTCGTTTAGGTCTCGCTCCATGAAAACGCTCGAGGGGGCACAAATTGGCTGTTGGTGCTGCAGATGGGGTTGATTTGAAGGCTTGCAGCCGCCGTACGACTGTTCCTCACCCATGAATGATGAATGCATGCCGCCAGCAGCATGAAATATTTCATCTTTTATATGAGCACTACTAGATCCCTGAAAGCCATTGAATGCCTGATACTCAAGGCGTATGACCTCAGAAAGAACAGACTCTATCGAATTGATGCTGACGCTGCCGTCCATGCTAAGGTCTTCATTGTAGCTGCTGGTCCTATAAGCCTTCACATCGAAATCTGGTGAATTCGCAATGTAGGGCGAGTGATGGTTGCTGTTACCAGACGTGCCGGGCAATTCATCTGGCTTGTGACCGGCTTTGGGCGATGGGTAGTGCAAGTCAATGGGGGCACTGTTGGGTGGACTTGCTATGCTACTAAGAGGTGAGGTAACTCCAGTATCAGCAGTGTTGACGCTGCTTAAGCTGTTTCCTGAAGGACTCCCATGTAACATTGAATGAATGACAGTATCTATACGATCATTTTGGGCTTGTTTTTCATACTGATGGCTTGGAACCGTCTCATGCTCCTCAACATTGATGCCTTCCGCAGTTCCCTGCATAGCTTTGTACCCATCTGTGTTGTTGGTGTTTGTGCCATTGAAGATGCGGTTTAGCATTTTAAGAGCCTCAGCTGGTGTATTCATGAATTTGTTCATTATGTCAATTGCGTTTTCTGGCGATCTCATAAGGTTTTGCATAAACTCAACTACATCCTTGGGTGAATCAACAATTTTTGATATTATCTCAAGCCCATCCGTGGGTGAACTCATGAACTTGGTAAATACTGTTAAAGCGTTAAATGGGGAGTTCATAATCTTGCTTATGATCTTGAGGGCATCACCTATAAATATTTACCATAATTATTCAAATTTCATATTGCTGTAATGATGTTTCAAACAATTACCTGGATAGTCAATCAGGTGAGACACAAGCTTTAAGGCATCTTTTTGTGATCCAATAATTTTTTCCATTGCCGAAATAGCCTCCTTTTGAGTGCGCATCACTCTGTTGATAGCCTGAGATGCGCGATCCGGATCAGCTACTATCTCATCAACTATTTTATCTGCCGTCATCAGTAGCGGATTTATTTCAGCCAAACGATCAGTCGGTGGTCTATTTGTGGTTGAACTAGTTGGTCCCATTGCTGCGCCATTGGCATTGGCGCCACTGTCGGGTGATCCGCAGCTTTGCGAGTCTTGTGATCCGCCGTAGGTGTCCACATTACAGCTGCTATCAGCTACAGCACCAGCTACTTTGTTGTCATCCCCGTCTGCATCAGCATCAGCATCGGATCCCCCATGCTCCATCATTCGACGTTTGGCGCGGTTGTTCTCTATTTTGCGTCGCTTGATAAGCTTGTCTTCCTCTGACATGATATTCTCGCTCTTCATGCCAATGTCCAGGCATTTCTTCAGACGGCATTTCTGACAAAATCGGCGGGTGACTACTGTAATCTCACAATTCTGATTGAATGGGCAAGTGAACTGTTTCTTCGCAAGCGCATTCCGCCTGAAAAAGGCCTTACAGCTTTCGCAAGTAACAGCATTGAAATTATACCCCAAGGCCTTGTCGCCGCACACAGCACAGTTCTTAGGGGGTGACATATTGGCTAGCCCTGCCTCTGTCTCTGTCGCTACAGCTTTCAATTAGAATTCTGATTGATTTTTTTAATTGCTGTGCGCTGCTTTGTTGTGGATTGGCCGCGATTCGTTGGCCAGTTGATTTTAGAATTTTGTTGCTTTTCCATTTATGGTTGCTTGTGATCCTGCAACATTTTCTGTTCTGCGCGTCCTGGTTAATTGCACCTTATGCCCTTCGACTTTACCACGTATAAATCACCAAGTTTCGTTATCACCACATATTTTAATTAATGGGCCCCTCTTGTGTGTTGTGCTCACACCGTGTTTGTGGATACAGCCATTCACCCAAAACGCTGACACAAAAATATCGATATATCTCAGCTGGACAACGAATGGGTGGGAGTGTGACTGGCATTTATTTACATTTATTTGTGACTGCCTGAACCAGCAGAAAATAGTTGTAATTTTTAAGTGTGCCAAGAAAAATTAATTAACATGAATCGAGTTAGAACACGATTGTCAAAAACCGGCGAAATAATCGCCTACAGTGAAGGCGTTATTCGGAAAAACATTTCCGCCGTCGAATACTGTCGTACATCCATGGCTGCCATCTCCGGCTGTGCTGCAGGTATGCGATTTAAATTAGATATTTAATTAAATAGATAAATTGATCTAAATGTATTCAACACAGGCATTTTGGGATTAAGTGGAACTCTTGGATTCTTATTCTACTTTATATCGGTGTTTGTCCTATGGATAATGGTACTCATGAAGTCTGGCATACAGTGGCGCAAATATTTTATTAACCGAAGAAATCTTCTAACGAACCAATTCATGGGCGGCCTTTGCACCTATGTGCTCTTCTGGACATTCTTATATGGCATGGTTCACGTGTATTAACATTTCCTCTGTTCACGTAGACAAATAAATATAGCATAAGACTTGAGTAGGCAGGAACGGACAAAAAAAATATTATTCTAGCTACGTTTGTACGACGGAAGCAGCTGCTGCTGTTCCAGAACAGTCGCACCAAGGCGTTTTATTTACATCACATTCAAGCAAAATATTAAGAACTGTAAGGCTTATGCCATCGATCGCCATATCGTGAACTTTCAGTATTTTATAGTTGACATTGTTGAGACCCGTGTTGTGGTCTCTTTTTCGAGTCATCTCCTTTTGATTGAAACACTTCTGTGTGTCCCGCTTTCGATGGTAGCGATTATGAATATGACTGCAAAACAAAGATTAACTGGTTAGGAAAGGAATATTGAGACGTTTCCTTAAAAATGTTACCTAAAAGTGTCGTTGACGCCAGTCTTAATATTTTGGGGGCGAGTGACTTGTAGACCAGCGTCCCTTATGCGCACGAAGAATTCATCATCCTCTAGTCCCCAGCCCCAGTACTGGTTGGACATTCCATTCATTTGCAAGAAGTGCTCCCGTCTTACCAAGAGAATACCGCCAACAAAACTGTCGTAGTGATATTTGGGATGCAGTTTCGGGCCAGCAATGTGCAAAGGTCCCAAGCTGCTGGGGTATTCGTAGAGTAAATCATTATTCTGTGGCAGCAGATCCACGTCATGCATGGCAATATAGTCGTAAACTTCGCTAGTAAAATGGAATCCCACGTTGATCAAAGAGGCACGGTTAAAACGGTATCTGTCCACCTGATTGAGCACAAAAATATGGTGTTCGATACCCTGTTGACGCAAAAACTTCGTCAGATGCGGTACAAACTGGAGCAACTCCTCGAATCTATCTCGAAACGGCACAAGTATTGCCATCTTATGTGGTGATTTGATGGGTGGTTTAGTTGCCACATTATCCGCGTTTGCCAGCCTGCTTAGTGGGTTCTTCAGCGGGCATATGCAATCTAGAAAGACAATTTGTGCCATTCGTATTTATAGAACTTTTTTTTGCTAAGAAATTCGAACCTGAGCTAAGCGGCATGAAACTAAGCACAGCTATGCCACCAAGGCAGAAGGAGATTCCGCAGACAAACAGCCAATTGATAGTGGATATGTTAGCCATCTTCATTAAAATTATACTAATTCTAAATTTTAAAGTACATCTACCAACTGCTTCACGCCATATGATATAAAAAGTTTCCTGAGCAAATGCAGCAGTCTACCAATCAGCTGTTTCGCATCTACTACTGGCGATGGGTGTGCTTTCGATTTCAGGTATCGATAAGTATTGTGTATACTGATTTGTAAAATAACTGACACTACACATTCTGTATACGATACACGAGTATAAGAGTATAAAGAAACGCAACTCCCTTGGAAAACTGACATTTTAGTCATTTCAAATGTAATTAATCGAGTAATTATTATGGTATAACAGCTATTCAAATTCTTTTTCTTAGTCCCATCATTTGTCACACTTAAATTGAAATCGGAAACTATTTCGATGGCAATACCCTGTAATATAAGAAACGCAACTCCCTTGAAAAACTGACATTTTAGTCATTTCAAATGTGATTAATCGAGTAATTTTTATGGTATAACAGCTATTTGAATTCCTTTCCTTAGACCCATGATTTGTTACACCTTCTTGAAATCAGAAATATTTTGATGGCAAATCAAGTCTATAGATATGCAGGTTAGGTGCAACAAAATTTACACGCCCAGCTTCTACATTTCAATAAAAAGCGTTGTATTTATTTATAAGATTACAAAGAAAGCTTGCATATAAATTACGATAATTATGGAAACACAAGAGCTGTTCTTAAAAGACATATCAAATAAATAAGTTCTACATTAAAATTTATTTATTTATTTGTATAGTTAAATACTTAAAAACTGTAACTATATTTAGAGATTATAAAAATCTAATTGTTGTTCATATTTATTGTGTGTGTTTTAATAACGATTCGAATTTTCAGCATACTTCTAAAGCTCAAGCGACTGAAATTTTCTGATATTTTTCAAATACTACTACATTTGTTACGGTTTATATATAGCTACATATATAAACTATTGCTACACGCAGATTTAAAAAAGTTAGTTTACAAAATTATCGACTACTGAATATCTATTGTGTTTAAGCACTTTCAATCAGTCGAGCAATAGCAATAGCCTACACAAGATTCGATTGCATATTTCCGTCATCAGTTGACCTAAAAAACACTAGTTAAATTACTTTACTTTTCTCTCCTACCACAGATGGATTTTGTGCGTGAATGGCGCAAATACAATGACGTAAACTTCAAATAAAATCCATTAAAACTATGCAATTCGTGGTTAGTTTGTAAAACTGCTATAAAACTAGTTTCGTTCGGTTCTTCATTTTACATATATTGTTGTATATAAAAGTATAAAAGCTTGGAAAAGTTTAAAGAGGATATCGAGATTTGACTGATCTCATCTGATCTGATTTGATCTGATATCAGTTTGCGCGTGTGTTAGGCGGATTTCGTTGCTCTTACAACAAAAGAAGACTAGAAGCAACAATTATACACAAAAAATATCGTTTAAAATAAAGTGACTAAAATACTATAAAAGCGCATTAAAGAAAAGTATTGCTATTAAAACAAACATAAAGAAACGGTCCGTAGACAAGTGTCGCGGCTTCGTAAGGTCATTGATTGTGGAGCCAATAGTATTATGATAGGATTGAGTCTCCTGGAAGCGATTGTATTTTCTATGGCGGCACATTGAACGACTTTACAAGGCACGTCGCACGCTTTTATCGGGGTTTACTGTTACATGGGGGAGGCCTCAAATACACTAAGTAATTCGTTTTTTAGTGAGCGCGTTCTAAATTAATTGCACCTATACTATGTATACAGTACAATATCACTGGTTGCTTCGCCACGTAACCTAATCAGAAACAAATTGGGATTCAATTGAAAATTATTGCAAATACTTATGAATGACCAACGGCAAACGCAAATTGTAAATATGTAATTTTGTCGCATTATTTTCACCCGTTTTGGCACCTAAGTATTATGATCTGTTTCAGTTTCCGTATCTGAGTCTGTTTGATTCCTTCTATTGTTCCTTCAAAAATCGTGAGGAATGCAGCTCTGTGGGTGCAATTTGGGCTTTCTGTTTGTCTGTTTGTGTTGTTGTTGTTGTGTTTCTGTGTAGTGTGTTGTGATTGTTTGTTTGCAGTGCTTAAAAATTAGTTAAAATTATATTTAGTGTGCATGGCTGGTGGTTCATCTTTTGCGGTGAGCAGTAACTGCCAACATCTGTCGCATCGTTGGCTCGGGAACGCATTGCTGTGGGTCGCACTTCATGTTGCCATCGCCACCGCAGCTGAAATGAACAAAGAACAGATTAGAGGGACAGCTCGATAGCGAAAGAGTGCTCATGGTGTTTGATGACACTTACGTGCAGCTGATGCAGGGACCACTCGTCGATTCGATGGGTTCGCCCACCTTGTACGAACGGCCGTTAATGAGGCATCCAGTGTGTTGCACAGCATCGCCGTGGGAGTAATTAAGGAAATGTGGTGGCAGTGTGGTGCTTGTGGTTGTTGTGCTTGTCGTTATGTTAAGCACAGCGGCCATGGACACCGGACACTCGTAGCGTGGACAGCAGAAGCCAGAGATGGGCTCTTCGTGACAGCCAGAAATTGGAGGCGGGCAAGATTGCTGCAAGCAGATGATGTCGCTTCTGAAGCAGAAGCAGAAATCGCAAGGATCGTCACGGGGTATTTGCTGTGCCGACACGTAGATTTTGCCAGCATAGCGACAGGTGCCAGGTCCAAAGACTTCCTCCTCGTCGTATTCATCCTCGGGATATGACGCATACTGTGGTTGTTGGCCGTATGATGGTGGTGTAATAGGTTCCTGGTGCGGGCTTGATGCCACCGTTGTTGTGAGTGGTGACTCCGTTGACGTTGTCTGCTTCGGTGGACCAGTTGCGGAGTCTTCTTCTCCAACTCTTTCACCGATTGCCGGAGCTTGTGTGGTGCTGGTGAATGTCTGTGCGAACAGTGGATGCGTTGTCGTAATTCTTGTAACATTAGGTTGTTCAGTTTCGGATTCTTCGCTGGCAGTCTCTGTCGATGCCTCCGGTTGGGAAGTAGAAACCACAGTTGTGTGCGGTATCTCCGAGACCACGGCTGGAACTTCACCCTCATCGTGTTCTGGTTTCTTCTCTGCAGCCTCGGTGATGTGTTCTTCTGATTCGGTAGATTCATCGCTCTCATCTCCCTTGTGGCTATCCTCAGATGCAGGTGCAGGAGTATGCTCCTCTGCGGACTCTACTGATTCACCTGTCTCTTCTGTGGAATCCAGGCCTGGGACAACATCTGGGACTTGGCTGGATGGCTTGTTGGTATGTTCGGCAGCCGGAGAAATAGTCGTCTGGCTTTCGAGGTCTGTCTTAGCAGGAGTTGATACAAGTAGATCCTCTTCTTCAGGCGCCTTTGGTGGAATTTCGTGTGTTGGTGCTGCTGGCGTTGCTGGTGTTAGGTCATCCCCAATAGCATTCTCCTTGTCAATAGCGCTTGGCTCTGTAGTTGAATCGCCCACTTCATCGGAGGGAGATGGCTTCTTGCTAACTTCGCTGATTGCTTCAATATCATGAGCAATAGGAGCCACTGTAACTGAAGCATCTTCACCAGAGATTGTAGCAGCGTCGGTCTTCTCGTCCTCGGTTTGGGGAGCAACCGTTTGAGACAATGGAACGTCTTCCACTGGCTTCTTGTCAGCTTCTTCAGAACCAGGAACATATATTGGAGTAACTGTGGTTTCAGTTGCAGTTGGTGTCTTTGTTGGCAGAGGTGCTTCTTTGTCTTCTTCGGATTTGGGTGTTGTAGTAATAGTATCCGCAACTGCATCTTTCTCTGTGGAACTAGATTCTTCAGTGTCATCAGTAGATGGTCGAACAGTGTGATCATCCACATTTTGGTCATCAGACACAATCGAAGGAGAAGTACTAATATCGATCTTATCATCAGCAGCAGGAGTTGTGACATCGGGCTTAATAGAGGAGGAAGCAGTTGTTGCTGGATGCTCAGACTCTTCTGCCGATGTAGCTGTTGTTGCTGCAATCTTCTCATCGGATGTCTCCTCATCTGTTTCTTCTGCTGGCTGTTCTGTAGAAGATTCAATCTCGTCAGATGTATCCTTAGTAGGGGCAATGGTAGTGGGTGCATCCTGTTCGGGCTTGCTACTTTCTGAAACTTCAGGAACTTTAGTAGACTTAATGCCCTCTTCTGATTCAATTTCATTGTCGGATGGCTCTTCTGATGGTGCAACAGTTGTAGCGTCTGATTTATCTGCATCTAATTTAGTTTCATCGCCAGCAGGTGCAGTTGTTGGAATAATATCGCGTTCGTCTTCTTGTTCTGAAGATGGCGCCTGAGTGGTCGACTCAGTTTCTTTGGCTGGTTTAACTTCGTTCTCAGACAATGCTGGTTTCTTGCTTTCGTCCTCAGCCCCAGAGGTAGTAGATTCTGGTTTATCTTCAGGAGCTGGTGAAATAGTTGTTACATCACTAGTGACGTCTTCTCCAGCAGGCAGGGATGTTTTCTGGTCAGATGGCTTAGAAGTGGTTTCTCCATGAACGGGTGCGATTGTTGTGGCCTTCTCCAGTTCGTCAGATTGAGCATCATTTGGAATCTTCGTTGCGGATTGAGTAGTGCTCTTGTCCGTGTCAGATCGAACAGTTGTTGAAGTCGGTTTATCTTCCAGTTGCTCATCAGATTCTGTAGACTCATCTTCCAGTACTGGAGCATCTGTTGATTGAGGAAGAATTTCCATATCGACTGGCTTTTCTCCAGATATTGGACTAATAGTTGTAATTTCAATTTTATCCTCTGGAGTTTCCTTATCTTCCTCTGCAGATGGAGCGGAAACAGTCGAGCTTGGGATAACTGGTTTTGCTTCTTCCTTTTCAGAAGTGATTGAAGCAATAGTAGTGGCAAGCACAGAATCCACATCAATATCCGATGCCGGAGAAGCAGTCTCTGCTTCCGTTGTCTTTGTATCATCTTGGGTGGATGAAACTGGAGTTGAAGTAGTCAAATCTTGTTCAATTTCCTCGGTAGAAGCCTCATCGTCCTCTGGAATTTGAGGTCTCCTTGTAGGTTGACCCTTATCTTCAGATTCATCAGGAATAGGTTCGCTTGTTGAAGATATTGTGTCTTCTTGATCCTTCTCATCTGAAATATCAATAGGTTGCTCATCTTCGGAGAACGATGGTTGTCCAGCACCAGATGTGACGGTGGTTGGAACAATTGAATCCTCCTTGTCCTTAGTTGGTGACACAGGCACTGAAGGCTTATGAGGCTTTTCTTGAGCTATTGGCTCAACGGGTGCTGGCGTTGCGGATTCTGGTTCAATTTCATTATCAGTAGAAGCAGGAGTTGTAAGGTCATCTTCGGATGGTTTCTTGTCAGCTTCATGAATTGCAGTAGGAGAAATTGTGGTAGGTACTGCTTCAGATACAGCTCCAGGAAGTTTAGTAACCTTGGATACTTCTTCTTCGGAGGAGGGAGCCACAGTTGTAGCTTTCTCTTGATCCTTTTCAACGGAATCCGAATCTTGCTCCTCATCCAATTCCACAGGTGAAGTAGTAGATTCATCATGTTCTTTTTCGGGAGCATGAGTAGAAACAGCACTTGATGTGTCTTTCTCAGGGATCGCTGCCTTGGTTGCAGTCTCCGTCTCCTTTTCAATATCTGCCTCGGTGTTTGTCTCTTCGTCAGCTTTGGTTGGTGCTTCACTTGTTGGCTGTAAGGTTTTAATATCCTTGTCCCCCTCCGGTTCTTGACGAGGCGTTGTAGCAACAATGACGTCCTCGGTACTTTCGTCTGATTCAACTGGTACCTTTTCATCAAAAGGCTTAGAAGCATCAGTGTCAGGAGCCAATGTTGTGACTTCATCAGTAATGTCTGCTTCAGCCGGGGTACCCGTTGATGACGATGGCATCTTTTCAGGTTCCTCAGCTGGTTTCTTCTCAAGATCATGTGCCTCAGTTGACGAGATTTCTTCTTCACTTGATTCAGTGGATGCGTCCTCTGCCGCAGATGTGTCAACTGCTGGAGCAGTAGTAGTTGCTGATATCGTGTCGTCAATGTCGCTCTCTGGCCTGTCGAGCTTTGCGTCAGTGGGCTTCTCTTCTTTGGTTGGTTTCCCTTCTTCCTCGGGTACTGGGATTGTAGTTGCTGACGGTGTGGCTTCAGTCTTCTTTTCGGTATCATCTGCAACCGGAGTAGTTGTTGTGGCCTCGGCTGGCTGTTTAATACCATCCTCAGTTGGTGGAACTGCAGGCAAGACAACAAAGTCATCTTCAACTGGTCTATGATCAGGTTTGAGCTCTTCTTCGCTTGGCTTTTGCACCTCCTTTTCGATCTCAGGAGCAGCAGTTGCAGAAAGGATCTTATCTTCGTCTTCAGCTGAAGTAATTGGTACCTCCTTGATACTCTTGGATGTCGTGGTCTCATCAAATTCGGGACTTGCTGTGGTTACAGCAGCAGATTCTTCATCAGGCTTAACGTGTGACAGTGGTTGCTCAGTAATGCCAGAAGGCATAATGACATCCTTTGGTATTTGCTCAGTAGAAGTAGCCTCAACTGCATCAACACCGGCAGGCTTCTCACTTGGTTCTGGTCTAACTGTTGTTGCCTTCTCTTCGTCAGTTGTTTCGTCACTCTTAACATCAGATTCACAGATGTAAGTTGGGCAGCAGCCATCAAGAAGATCTGTGGCCAATACGCAGTTCTCACGGTCTTCGGGTGTCTTGCATTCAATTTGTTTGCAGGATACAATGCTGCTAACGCATTGGCAGGATTCATCGCAGGGAGTCGTCGACGGCACACTTGTGTTATTGGCATACGTCTTGCCCTCCACCAAGCAGTCTCCCTCTCCGGGTATAGCTGCTGGCAGTTGCATGTCGGGCATTGCTGGCACCGTGGTGTCTTCTTCTGTGCTAGGAGCTGAGGTAGTTTTAACAGCGTCAAAGTCAGTACGGGTATCAATTTGCGCTGTAGATGGTTTCTTAGATGCGGCATCTTCAGCAGTCTCGGTGGCATCTTCTTCAGTTTTATCTGCGACCTCAGTGCTGTGCTCAGTGTCAACGGACTCTGTGGAGACGGGATGTTCAGCCGATGGTGGCAAGTAACTTGCTGGCAGCTTATCAGTAGATGACTCTTCACTCTTATCTGGTTGGGTAGTAGCTTCATCAGCTTCAATAATTGCAGGAGTAATATCAGACTTGGCAGGAGCCGCTTGAGTAGTTTGTTCGTCATCATTGGCTGCGTCGGAATCCTCAGGTTTATGCACCGGTGTGCTAGTGGATGGCACGATTTCCTGTTCAGCTTCAGCAATTTTATCTTCCTCAGTCTTTTCGGGCACTGTTGCAGTGTCTGTTGTTGCTTCCTCTGCGTCTCTTTTAGGTTCTTCAGTTTGGCTTGCATCAGTTTCATTCTCGTCACTTTCCTTTTCATCGGATGGGTCTGAAGGCGCTGTTGTGGTACTTTCAGCTGAAGGTATCTCTTTCTCCTCTGAAGTCTCTTGGGTACTAATGCCATCAGTAGTGGATGAAGGAATTTCAGGGGCTGCTGCTGTGGTGTGTTTATCAGCATCTTCTTCAGTGGACTCCGTTGAGCTTTCATTCTTATCGGCGTGCGCTTCCACTGGCTTAGATGTGGTTGACTTGGTGATGTCGATTTCTTCTTCAGCCAGATCTGGTTTACCAGGCATTGTAGCTGTAGGAATATCCTTGTCTTCACTGAGATCTTCAGCGGATGTTGTAGCAGGAACGATTTCATCACTAGCGACTTCACTTGGCTTGGTAACATCCTTCTCTGCAACCCCACTGACTTCGCTTGCAGGAGTTGTAGCTTGTTCTGGCGTTTTGTCCGTTTGTTCTTCAACTGAGCCTTCTTCAGCAGAAGTTGAAGGCTCACCACCGATTTCTTTACCGGGAGTTGTTGCTTTGATAGTTTCATCTTCCTCACTAACATCCTTAGCTGGAGTTGTTGCCTTGACAACTTCATCTTCATCAGGAATAGCCGTTGATGCAGTTGTAGCCCTAACATCATCTTCGGAAGTGATTTCTTTAGAAGGAGTAGTTTCCTTAACGATCTCTTCCTCTTCACTGCCTTCCTTGGAAGGAGTTGTTGCCTTAATAACATCTTCCTCTTCACTGACATCCTCAGCAGGAGTTGTCGCCTTAATAATCTCTTCTTCTTCACTTGCGACCTTAGCAGGAGTAGTTGCCTTAACTTCGTCCTCTTCACTGACGTCCTTAGTAGAATCCTTAGCTGGAGTAGTTGCTTTGACGACTTCTTCTTCTTTCTTATCGGAAACTTCCTTAGCAGGAGTTGTTGCTTTGATGATTTCATCCTCGACACTGGTGTCCGTGGCTGGAGTTGTTGCCTTGACAATTTCATCTTCAATACGGGTGTCCACGGCAGGGGTAGATGTCTTGACGATTTCATCCTCGACACTGGTATCCTTTGCAGGAGTTGTTGCCTTAACAATTTCATCTTCAGCACTGGTGACATCTTCATCGAGAATATCTCTTGAAGGAATTGTCGGATGGACAGCTTCTTTTTCTGCAGCAGGCGTTGTAGCCGTGTCAGAGTCTTCCTCAACAGTATCATCTTCCGGAGATGAGGTAGATTCATGCTCAACTCCTTCTGTTTGGGCAGGAGATGTAGGCTTGATAATATCCTGGCCAGCAGACTCCTTTGATGGAGTAGGAGTTGTAGCCTTAGGCTCTTCCTCCGTATCACTACCAACCAAAGATGGATGAGTTGTAGCCTTTTCACTGACTTCCTCAACTGAAGCCGATGATGCAGGTGGTGTAGTTTTCTGACTATCTTCATCGGCGGAGACTGCGGGTGCAGGAGTTGTTGCCTTTTCATTATCTTCATCAACATGGACTGCAGGCGCAGCGGTTGTAATCTTGTCACTATCATCCTCAGGAGAGATTGTGGGAACAGATGTAATATCATTTTCACTATCTTCTTCACCAGATACCAAAGGAGTAGCTGTTGTAGAAGAGGCATTAGAAGCAAGAGTTGTAGCCTTTTCGCTTTCATCCTCAGAAGATATGGCAGGAACGGGAGTTGTAGCCTTTTCACTTTCATCCTCAGTAGATACGGCAGGAGCGGGAGTTGTGGCCTTCTCACTTTCATCCTCAGAGGAGATCGCAGAAGCGGGAGTTGTAGCCTTTTCGCTTTCATCCTCAGTAAATACGGCAGGAGCGAGAGTTGTGGCCTTCACACTATCGTCGTCAGTAGATACGGCAGGAGCGGGAGTTGTAGCCTTCTCACTGTCATCCTCAGCGGAGATCGCAGCAGCGGGAGTTGTAGCCTTCTCGCGTTCATCCTCAGCGGGGATAGCAAAAGCGGGAGTTGTAGCCTTTTCACTTTCATCCTCAGCAGATACGGCAGGAGCGGAAGTTGTGGCCTCCTCACTTTCATCCTCAACAGATACGGCAGGAGCGGGAGTTGTGGCCTTCTCACTATCGTCGTCAGCAGATACGGCAGGAGCGGGAGTTGTAGCCTTCTCACTATCATCCACAGCAGGAACTGCTGGGGCAGATGTTGTAGGCTTGGCAATTTTATCCTCTGCTTCTGTGCTGGTATCCTTAATAATCTCATCTTCGCCACTGCCTTCTTCAGATGTCTTACTATCTTCAATGCTACCTTCCTTTGCTGGTTTAGCTGGCTTGATAGCTTCTTGCTCGCGAGGTGTTGTGGCCTTAATAATATCATCCTCTCCACTACCTTCCTCCACGGATGTAGACGTTGATGATTCCTCTGGGATGTCAACTCTTGAATCAGTAGCAATTGTAGAGGTCTCTGGCTTCTTCTCCTCATCATGATCAATCTCTCCGCTACCAGTTTCCTCTGCCGGAGTTTCAGTGGCGACATCCTTATCTGTCTCCTCGTCATCAATGTGCTCTTGCAAATCGACATCTTCCTTTGGTATCTCACCAGGAATATCCTTGACAGGCGCAGCTGTGGTAAGAATTTCATCGCGGCTAGCTTCATGGGTGGTGACCTCAATGATCTCAGTGGTAGCGCTGTCATCCTCGCAAACGTAATTGCTCGGGCAGCACTCGCCCTCCACAGCTGGCATGGCATGGCAGAGCTTACCACTGGCCGTGCTCATTGGCATCTCGCATTCTTGGACGGCACACACAATATCGCCGCGCATGCAATAACAATGCTCGCAAGCATTCTTGCCCTTAATGGAGGCGCCATCAGCAAAGGTTTCGCCATTGTGTATGCAGTCAGTGGACACTGGCGGTGTCATAGTAGTTGTCAAAATAAAGCCAGGTGTAGGACGCACTGTTGTCGTCGTCGTCGACTGATCTTCAAGCTCAAGTACGTCATTCTCGTGATCTGCAATAATCCAAAAGAAAAAACCAATCCAGATTGCAGATACACCGATTGCATTTCAACCGCATACACCGATTGCACCGACCGCATCTCAATCCTTCATAACTTACCGCAACTGTAGCGTACGGGGCAGCAGGAGCCCTTGTTGTAGATGGGCGTGCAGCCATCCACATGCAGGGTGCACTCCTGCATGACACATTTCGTCTGGTTGTTAATGCAATAGCAGAGCTCGCACGGCTTGTTGGGATTCGAGGGCACCTGTGCGCCTTCCGGGTAGAACTTCTCCTCGATGCTGCAGCCAAACTTCTCAGGTATGCTAAGCTCGGTGCCTGGCTCGGGTGTATGATACGGCACATTCACGGGAACTAGAGAATAGCAACTCGTAGAGTCACGTCGTGTTGAGTCAATAAGCTTGTAGCTTTTTTAACTTACCCTCTGGGCATGTGATGATGGGACAGCACTGATCCTCGCGCTTCTCCACAATGCAGTCGTGACCAATGGGCTTTGTGAACGGGCAGACGCGCAGGTAGCACATAAGCATACGATTGTGGCAGGTGCAGTTAAGGCACGGCTCATTGGTCATGATGCGGTCACCCTCATTGTAGTGGGCATAGTTGTAGTAGCAGCCTTCTGCAATGAGCCAAAGAAAGTCTCGAATTCATTACCAACCCAGGCAACTCTACCCAGTACTACTGCCTCGACTCATGCATAACTGGAGCAGCCCTGGGAACAATTGTCTTGAACAATGAAAACTTTTTATACGCCTAATAGGGCCAATACGAATAGTTCCCTCGCTTCGGTTATGCATTCAAGCCAAGCTCTAGGCCTTCTCATGTGTGCTACTATGTCGTTTGGGCCATAAATTAGCGAAGCGCCATCAACTGTCATAATGGGCGAGGCAATAGATAATTTTAATGGCTCATCTGACTCGTTAAACACACACAAGTCGAGTCGTTTAACATACGTAGTGGGTAGTGTGTACCGCATTGTGGGTACCGGGTAATAGACTACCTTATTTAGTGGCGTCCACCCGCAATAAATTTCCCATAACATTATTAACACGTTAAGCGCGGCTTGCAGTAGCTACAACCCAAGCCAAGACCGAGCTTGAGGCTTTGTGTCTCAAGTCTCTGTCTCGTTGTGCGTTTCTTCCCTTCCCCTTCCCAGCGTGGGGCACTCGGACTGTGTGACCGACTCGCTGGCTAGACAATTTTTGATTGAAATCTTTGTCTTTGTGTCGCGTCACTCACGTTTTCAGCATAAAGCTCGTAAAACACAGCGTTTATTTCTTTATGTTTCGTTTTGAGGTTTTTTTCGGTTTGGCTTTTTCACACCTCGCCTAACTGGCTAATAATCTGAACCGTTTAGGCCCCGTCGCCCCCTTGGGTCTTCAATAGTCTTTTGATGGCTTTGGGTCAGCTATTGATCGGATCTTATTCAGCTGATTAGCGGCTTATGGTGAGTGACACCAGCTGAGACACGAATATAGCTTATTTCTGAAGCCTAATTGAATGCTAAGCTCTTGGGGATTGATTGATTCGGCTCGATAGACTTACCTGGATACTGTTGGACTTCCGTGTATTCCTGCAACGGAGCTGTAAGAAGAAGAGGAGGAAGGCAACAAATTAATTTCAAATATTTCAACCAGTTGCAATGCTTATTTAGCTCTATTACGCCAGAATTTTATGATCGCCATATCCGTTAGTCATGACTATAATAAATTAATTTATCTATTACAGCGAACTCGCCCGACTCTAATTGTGCCTGCATGCAATCGAAATTAGACCTGGTCCCGAACCACGCTGCGTAGGCCCCAGAGAGACGGCGAACCGTCGAGCCGTTGAGCCTCTCGTGGCTCTCGTTGATAGGCCAAAGAGTCGAGGCTGATAACAGGGCCCGACTGTTGCCGCTGGACAGCATGCAACAAGGGGCCGCAGCAGCAGCAGCAGCAGTGGCGGAAAATTGCAGCAGCAACTATTGCAGTGCTCGGCTTTGTGTGCGTGCAACGTGTTATTACCACATAATCAAAATTCAGCAACAGCAACAGCAGCAGCAAGAGAACAGGAAAAACCAAGAGAAGCAATAATGGCACGTAGCGCATTCTAGCCTTGGACTGACTTTGTGCAAGTGCCCTGCGGTTTGCAGGCTGCCTCTGTATGTGTCCCACACTGTGCCAACTCTGCTGCAGTTCTGCGTCGCTGAAAAATGGCTCAAACAAATTGTTTAAGCTGACAGTTAGCTGGCAACACGGCGGCCACTTGTTGCTGCGCTGGCGTTTGCGAGTACGACAGCAACATGCTAAAGCAACACGCAACAGGCAACTGCAGCAGCAGCAGCAGTAGCAGCAGCGACTGCTAAAATGATTTGACAAATTGCAGTTTATTATGAATGGCTTGAATGAATTGTTGTTGCTGTCGGCGGAGGACTATGATTAATTGCGGCCAGTTGAAGGGTTGACAATTCTGCACATATATCTCGAGTTTATATTTTAATTTGCACATATGTGTAGTCTGGGAGGTCCCTAGGGAACAAGTTCGCTATGGTGGTCAATAACAATGCTAATTGTAACGGCAAGCCCGATATGGCCAGGCTGGAGGCTGCTGCTGGGGTATGGGGGAAATGAGTTGGATCCTACTGCGTCTCAGTCCATTCAAGCTAACGGATGTAAATTACATTTTATGCGGCTAGAAAAGCAACAACAACCGAACCTGGCAACGCATAAAAATTCACACATTAACTGTTAAGGATTGTCGGCTGGAAGAGACCAGGAGCGGGGGCGGGGAGTGAGATGGATGGAGAGCAGCGCAAGTTTGACTGGCAGTCTGAAGAATTCGGGAAAGGGGCAGATGGAGGAGGACGGGGACGGGGACGGGGACGGGGAAGTCATCGCGACTGTGGACGGACCTGGGCCAGCGCAATGGGAGTCAATTATGCAGCCGGCTCGCAGGCAGGAAGGCAGGCAGACGCAGTTCGCTCCGCCTGCGTGGCCAGTTCCCAGTTGGCCGCCTTGTAATGCAAACTTATGCAACAATTTTGCGCTGCAAGTGCAACAACTAAAACAAGCTACGAGTACATACGAGTACGAGTTTCAATCGGAGTCAGAGTCTGGCTTCGGCTTGGCCGATGATGGCCAAGACGACGCATGAGTCGTCGTTTGCCTGCTGATGGTACACATCAAACATGGTCGTGTCGGTCCAACAAACAGAAGTCAGTCAGTCAGCTAGTCAGTCAGTTACTCCAGCCAGTTGTTGTTGGTGTTGATTTGGCTGCAGCTTACGGCTTACAGCTACATTCACATGGCTATTGCCATAGCCATTGCTTCGGGCAAAGCCAAAGTTGTTGGCGGCGTCGGTTGCTGTTGTTGCTGCTGCTGCTGCTGCTGCTGTCGCAAGAGTCGTGCATTTTGTTTATTCTAGGAAAGCGCGCGCGCGCGCCTCGTATCCCGAGCGTTGTATGGCATTGGCCGTGGCCATGGCTCGATGGCTGCTGTTGCTGCTGTTGCTGCTGGGAAGTTGAATGACCCGGTCGCGCATGTGTGCAAAAATGTGTACACAAACCATAAAATACAAGCCACTAGGAGGCTTTACTTACATAAGTAGGCCTAGGCTTGCTCTTGCTCTAGCTCTGGCTCTGACTCTGGCTGTGGCAGTTGCAGAATCTCTGACTCTGACTCTGTCGCCGTCGCCGTCGCCGTGGCAGTTGCCGCATGCAGCTTGGGGCCGCCTGCAGTTGAGGCAGCGGGCACGCCTTTTGCTGGTTACGCTTTATTATTTAGTGCTGTAGGTGGATTTGCAGGCGGTTGTGCAAGGGGGGAAAGGGGACACAGAGAGTGAGTGAGAGAGAAAAACAGAGAGAAACAGCGAAACATCGCCAGGCATGTGAAAAGTGGAAGTTTCGCTAAATATTTTCGTTGATAGTCATCGTTACTTTTTCAATTCTCGCTCTCTTCCTCTCTTGCTTACCCTCTTCCCCTCCCACTCTGACTCATCCAGCAGCGGTACGCGGAAACGCAGCCAGTGAAATATTTGCCATGCCACAAATATTTCAAAGATTACAAAGTAAACACAAATCTTCTCGGGCTCCCCGCATTGAGCTCCCCGATGGGCCATTTTTATGTGAGTGCGTTGCCAAACCCGGCAGCAGCAGCGGCTACTTTACCGCTACTTGACTACAAACCAGCAACAGCTGCAGCCGACGCACACCCACAGCAGTAAGATATATGGCTGCCTGATAAGACGACGATGCAGTTTCCTATGGCTCCTTCATTCTCTTTCGCTCTCTCTCTCTCTCTCTCTCTCTCTCTCTCTCTCTCTCTCTCTCTGCCTGTCTTTCTCTTGGGTGACAATAGCCCTATCTCCGTACGTAATTAGATGGCAAGCCACGAGGGTGCAATGATCCCTACAGACTAAGTAGTAGAACAATGCCCTGCGGGGTCGTATGGCTCTGCGCACATGCAATAAATCGATCTATAATTGCACTTGCCCGGCTCAATTATGCAATGGCAGGAAGGCTGAAATTATGCCAAGCCAACAGCAGCAGCAGCAGAAGGAGCTGCCACAGCAACGACAGTGGCAACAACTTCAGAAGAGGCATGCAAATTTTGTTGTTGCGAAAACAATTTCCATTTTCTATGGCCTTGATCACATAATTTTCATAATGCCGGGTCGATCAATATGGAGTGAGCGACAAGCTAACAACCCATGCCCATTCCATAGCCACGGCCATATGCCCATACTCGTGCCGCATGCAGATGCAGATGCAACACACCACGCTCGGACACGGAGACGGGCTCTGTGTGCGCCGCCGTATCATGTCCATGCATCAGCGTTGAAAGGAGCCACAACATCCACCGCCAGGCAAATGCAGGCAACAAGCAAGTGGCAGCTGGCCAGACGAAGGTGGCATGCGGTGGCATGGGGCATGCGGCATGAGACGTGGGGTATGGGGCGTGCGGCGCCCTAACAATGCGCCCAACGGAGGCAGCAGCCGCGCACAGCAAATGAATTTGCGAGTAATTTAACATGATTATGTCGAGGACAAGGTAGCAATGTAGACGTCGACGTAGCGTCGCTCCTTGCCAGCCAAATTGGACGCAGTTGCGCACCAGGCTAACACACAGTCCTACCCAGCTCAGCTCAGCTCAGCCCTGCTCTGCCCTGCCCTGCCCTGGCGTGACGCTGTGTTTTATTACCAACCAGCCTAGACATGATTCGTTCTAAGTAAATTATGCCCGATGGTCATGACGAGGATGCCGTGAAATTGCCGCTGATGCTGCTGCTGGTGTAGCTTGTGTTGCTGTTGCTGCTGCTATATGAAACAATTACCAAGAGCACGACAAGCGCACAGCACTCTCTCAGTTCCTAGCCAGCCTATATGTGGGCATTGTAATTGCTGGAACCGCAGGACCAACTGGGCGACGACTCATATGCATATTTATGGTGCAGGAACTGGGATCGGTTGGGGCTGGGCAGCAGTGGGCAATGTCATTAGAGAGTCAGTCAGTCAGTCAGTCAGTCAGTCTGTCTCAGGGGAATCTGGGGGTAGTCTCAGCTTGTCAGTTGGGGCTACTTTTGCTTTTTGCAGCCATCGACTGCAAATCTGACTGCTTAATAGATAATAATGAGTCTGGGACTGCACAGCCTGGGCCGAGTTTGGCCTTGAGGCGCTGTAATTAAGCAGTTAAAGGCGGTGCAGTGCGCATAGTTTCCCACAGATCCTAGTCACGGTCTAGCCAGGCGTAGTTTATTCTTAGCTCCTCTTTTTTATGTGTCCTGCCTTGATTTGTTTTGATTGCTCTGCGTGGCTTTAATGAGCCCCCATCGGGCCATCAATCTGACTGTCTGTCCCTCAGTCTGTTGTCTCTCTCTCTGTCTGTCCTGCTGTCTATTGTATAGCAAGGCTAATCACAGCACCACCAAGCACCAGCCGGCACCACCAGCAGCAGCAGATATATCATAATTTTGTTTGTGCAATTTTAGACAAATTCTTATGGCCCCCTAACGGATGCAGACAAACAAATTGTCGTCGCCTCCTCGATCACTCCTTGGTCCCCTCTCCGCTTATCTTCCTGCTGATGCTGCTGTCTCTGCTCCCCATTCAATTATTACACCGCTAGCTGTTATTGATAACAGCGCATTGATTACTGCAATTGCAGTCGTAGTCGTAGAAGAAGTCCAAGTCGAGGTGGAAGTCGGAGACGGAGTCGAGAGTTTGCCGAAATAACAGACAAGATCTATAATCAACTGGGGGAGCGTCTCAGTCGTTGCATCAGTGTTGCAGGCAGGCAGGCAGTTGCCATGTTGCAGTCAGTCAAGTTTTCAGCTGCGCTGCGCATGCGTAACTGTTTATTAATTTGCAGCTTAAGCAGCGTCTAACAGTCCAGGTCACAGTCAAAGCCACAGTCACACTGCACTTGAGAGCCTGTCCAGCTTCGATGCCGACTACGTTGACTACGTTGACATGGCGTTGCCAGCCAGAAGATTGATGATAATGTCCACACTGAATTCTCACGTTGCGGCGCGGCTTGTGGCCGATTCAATTAGGCACGACGAGTGCATGCGGCATGGGGCATGGGGCGATGGGGCGATGGGGCGATGGTTACTTGCTTACCATGTGCCATGTGCCTGCCTCATTTGGTATAACATTCACGTGGCATTCGAGCGCTAATTGCGTTGCCCCCCTGCCCTCTGCCTCGCACTTACTCTCTCTCTTCTTTTCTTCTCTCTGATTTGTATCTACTCCCACGACAGCGACGGCATTTAGCTAATGATTAGCCGCTGCAGATAGTAGCAGCAAGGGGGGAAGTTGAAGTAGGGCGGGTGAGATGAGGAAGAATTACGTGCGTTAGCCAAGTGCAGCCATAAATGTTGCCAATGTTGGCAATGTTGGCAATGTTGCTGGCAAACGCACAAAGCTCATAGCAGCAACAGCAGAATCAAAAGATCAGCAAAGCGATAATTATGCCTGGTATTAGTTCATTCCTAGTCCAAGTGCCATTGCCCCCTCCCCCTCTCTCTCTCTATCTCTCTTTCACACACTCTCCCTCTGCCTGTCTGTCTCTCTCTTTCTTTTGGGGCGCGTAGTTAGTGGCCGCTGCTAAGTGACTTAACATTACCCACAGCTTGAGACAGCAGACTGGAGACTGCAGACTGGAGAGTGGAGTGGAGACTGGAGAACGGGCAGTGTAGACTTGTATGTTGCCATGCGTAAAGGTGCCAGGCTGAGAGTTGATTGAACCTCGGCTCGAGTTACACAATTGAAAAGCTGTGGGAAGTCATTGCACCATGCGATAAAGATCTCTGTCTAGAGCCAGTCAGAGAGTATAGAAGACATGGCTAATTACCATTCTTTCGCTGCAAACTTTCGTCTTAATAGTGTCAAAATGAATTCTAACACGCAGACACACACTCCAAGTCCAAGTTGCGGCTCAGCGAAGCGCAAACGCGCCTCGAGGCGGTCAGCTTGTCCGGCAGGAGCTACGCATAAAATGTAATCTAATTAAGACGTGTCGGGGAAACTTCTACCTTCCACCTGCTGCCACCTGCTATCAGAATTAGGTCAAATTTCGGCTAATTGCCATAAGTATGAATCAAGTCGCGCGAATGTTTGCCGATCTGTTGCGGATCACTCGGATTAATTAGCATTTCGAACACGTTTGGGTCTCGGGAAGGGGCGACAACGTGTTGTACATAGAGCGAATTAGCATATTCACGCCAAGAGGTTGCATAAAATGCCAAAAGCGAAATAAAAATAAAGCAAAAATGGACTGAAACAAGACACAAATAGAAACACACACACACACACACACACACACACAGAGTGACGTCTCACTCACTGAGACGGGCCTGGCCGGGCCGGACAGGTTCAAGTTCAATGACATCAAACAATAAACAATAAGAAAACAAAACAAAAAAAGAAACAAACAGCACATAATATGAGCTATGCTTATGGCATATAATAAGTGGCAGCACTACGTCTGTGCTTACATATAGGTCTCCCTATGCTCTGGTCCCCCTTCCCCTTCCATGCGGTTATCTCGAATGGGAAATCTGAGAATTGTTACTCAACTTGCAGGGTTCGCTCTGCCGGCGTTTTGCTCTACTAAACAGAATTCATTTGCATTTGCAGTTGGTGAAGAAGGGCCAACGTTGCAACGTTGCAACTGCCACAGAGCTGGCATTGCCACTGCCACTGCCACTGCCACTGCCACTGCCACTGCTGCAATGGAATTACAGCAATCACAGTGAGGCCATTTTCATTGTCAAGGCGAGAGGCGACGTCGCTCCACGAAGGCGTTAATGGCCAAATTGTGTAATCTCTCTGCGGTAAGCCATTCAGCCGAGTGCCGAATGTGGCTGCACCCGGTTTTACCGTTACAAATTCGGAATTGCCGCCAGTTAACCGCAAACGCCACTCAGCTTCCCCTTGCCTTCCCTTCCCTTTCCCCTCTTCTGTTCCATCTCCATCTCTAGCCGATTATTTACTTACTGAAATTAGCCTCGACCTTGTCGCAGGAAGTTGAAAATTTGAACGCTGATAAAAATCGAAACGCGCTGCCTGTGCCTGTGCTGCTTCCGCCTCTTCTAGTTGGTTCTCTTTGCTGAGGTTCACACGATACCATCTACAAGATTTAATTGAAATCAAGTGCAGTCGACGACGGCCCCCGTCGCTCTTAGGGCCCCTATCTAAATCTGGTCAATGGCCCCAAATGGGCGCGCTTCTTCATGTGTGGATCGCGTGGGTTAGATCAAATCAAATTAAGTGTCTTTAGGAAATATAAATGTGGCTCTTTTCTCTCTCTCTCACACAGATACACACACACAGACACACACATGCACACTTGGCTGTGGCTCGACGTCTCGCAGTCATGGTCAATTTATCATCATATCAAAGCCGCGAGACGCGTGCACGCACAGACAGTGCTCAAAAGATTTTCGTCGCTTTTGACAAATTGGTGGATGGATTGACGGACATATAGACTTATGGATGAACTGCGTAGACGCTGAGGCATCGTTGGTGGGCTAAGTCAAAGTCGCATTGTCGCTTTGTCTTTTTGCGTATTTATGGCAAACGAGAGAAAGGCGGCAAGGCTGGACACGGCTTGTGCGGATTCTAATTGTGTCACTGTCGAAAGTTGGCCAAGACAACCACAGAGGCAATTGGGGAAATCGACAAGCAAACGCGACACGAACTCATCCTGCTGCTTAACCCGCAAGTTCGTGATCTCTAACTCGCGTACTTGTTGGTTCAAGTGGCTATGAAATTCCACAGCTACGCAGTGGAGGCTCAAGAATCGGTCAAATAGTTAGAGGCAGAGGCAGAGACAGAGCCAGCGACGTAGTTGAAGCGGGCGCTGGAGTCTCCACCAAATCGGTCAATGGTCAGCGACTTTGGCCCGTTGTTTGCCAGGCAAATAAGCCAAGTTCGAGTATGGCGATTGGTATGCGGCACAGCTACAGACACAGGCACAACAGTGGCTGCTGTAAGTATCTGTACAGGCAGCAGCCGGAGCAGCAACAGCAGCAGCAGGTACAGCTACGCAGCTAAGCGAGGCAGGCAAACCTCCAGCGTGTTTGCATACAAAATATTTGAGAGATTGCGGCTGCATGATGCAGCTACGCCATGCCACAGCACGGCACATGCCACGCCCATTTGGCGAGTGTCGGATACCGTTGGCATTGTGCTATCAACACTGATAAGCACTTGACATTGAACCTGGCCAAAATGTTAATTAGATGCGCGTGGCCAAGCCGAGAAAGATCTTGATTAGCCACTTGGCGGAGGCTGTGACGGAGGGCCGAGTCCGAGACTGAGACTGAGACTGACACTGAGGTTGCCTCTCTACTGCTTTGCCAGCACCTCTGGCGAGTCTGATATCATCGCAAAGCAGTCATGCAATTAATACCCTAGCATAATGATATACGATGATGCTCCCACGGAGATGAGACGAGAAGGGAACAGTAGAGAAGAAGCAGCCTCTCCAGACCCCTCAGTTCGATAGTACTAGTACAAGTTAATTACGCTACACGGCAATAAAAACCAAAAATGCCATTTTACTTCCGCAACTCGGGACCGTAAACAGGCGATTTATATGCGCAATAAACGAAATATGAAACTTCTGCCACGGCTTTGCTACTAATGCCTTTGTAATTGGTTATAAATTAAGCAATCCGCGACGCATCATCAACACACACACAAACACAGATAAAATCATCATTTTATTTACAGGTGCCTGCTTTGGGTATTCCGAGAACTATTCAAGGGAAGTCTTCTGCTAGGCAAGTCTGTGGTCCCTCTACAGTCTCTCATTGGCAGTCTACAGTCTGCCAATTAGTTGAGGAACTCAAGTTCAGTGACTGTGACTTATCAGTTTCGTGCAGTTCATCGCATGAATACTTGGAGTACTTTCATTGGTGTCAATTGGCCAGCCCCCAAACAAGCACGGCTAAGTACCAGGTGAGAATCGGCAAGTAGATGCCAAAAATAAACATGCAGAAGCTGAAGAAGGAAAAGGAAGGAGTGGAGAGGGGGGCAACACCTGTGGTACACAAGGAACCTCAACTCATGTTCAAAATTGATTGATGAAAACGCCCCACGAAAAAGCAGAAACAAGCTAAGAGAGAGGAAGGAAGGGAGGAGGAAGGGAAGAGAGAGAAGAGAAGAGCGACAAGCGACGATCGAGGAAGACCTGAAATTGCCGTCTTCTTTTTGTGGCTTATAAAATAATGATTATGTGTTGTAGCTACCGGAGCTGCTGACAGACGATGACGGCGACGACAACGACGACGACGATCGCAGCGCGCAATCGAGCGATCGAGTGAGCCAGCGTGCGATCGACCTTGAGCTTGAATTAAAACTTGAACTTGCCAGCGAAACTTGGCAATTGCATAAGTTGCCCCGCGGCTGGGCAGCGCAACTTAACTGTAAAGGGATCTTAACTTGGCTCGACTTGGCACGACATGATGCCGAAAACTTCAGCTCGATCGACCGAGATAGAGCTCGGACAAACAATTCACTAAACGGCAAATGGCAAATATCGAATGGCAAATGGCGATCGGCGATCGGCGATCAACGATCGGCCTTTTGTTGTGACGCCAAATGGCACTTGTCGCTTGAAGTAGCCCGGAGAGCGCATGTTGCGACTGTTTTTGCTGATCTGGCGATCTATCGGTCGGGTATTGATCATGGCTACATGCAGCACTGATCGCGCTTGCCTTATTGATCTATCATACACTCATATGTGCATGTCTGTGTCTGTACACACTCGACTCAACAGCTGTGTGTGAGATACAAATGTATCTCGCAGATACAAGTGTTGAGTCATTCCACGCTCATGTAGCATTATCATAATGGAACAATTCAATTACCGCCGCCGAGCTCGTTCACTCGCGGCTTCACCCAACCCGTTCCTCTTTTGGATTCCCCCATTGCTTGTCCCTCCATTCTGAACCGATCCCTTGCCCTGCTGCAGGCGTTAAACGCAGCTCGGCGAAGTTCATCAAACTCAAGTGCCGAACTCTGCGGGCCGTTTTGTTTGCTTGTTAGTGTAACAGATTTGTCTTTGCCTGTGTGCGTGCGTGTTTGTGCCTATTCTGTGCGTGTCTGTGCGTGTGCATATATTCGTAAGTAGGCGAGAAAAGCGCCGTGAGAGATTTAGCCATGTAGTTCCCCAAGTCAAAGTTCTCGACTCCACGCTCTCTTTCCGCCATTCACAAAATATCAACGTGAAACACTTTTCACTCGTCTTCCTCTATTCCACTTCCTCTCTCCACCGCCCCCCCCTCTGCTTCTCCATCTTTGGGTCTTTTTTTTTGGACAGATTTCCATATGCAGCCTCGCAGCGCAGCGGGGCACGAGCATGTGGCATGTGTTAATGAAAATTCCAAGAACCTCCTGCTGTATTGGAGCTCTCTGTGCCACAACTCGATGTGGGTCAACAAGACTCGACTCAGTCTGACTTGGAGTGAATGACGGACTGCGACTATTGTCGCCCATAGTTTGGCTATCGTTTTGACTGGGCCAAATCAGTCAGTCAGAGCTGGCTTGGAGTCGGGCTTGTTTATTGAATGCCCATTAAAGAATGCCACAGAGCCGCATCCCACTTTAAGGTCTTGCCTCGTTCCACATCTCTCCCCTGCTCCCTTGCTGGCTTTGTGTTTGCATATGATTACGAGGTAGGAGTACGAGTCCGAGTTGCAGTTGGAGCTGCATGTGGCACTCTGTTGATGCACTGTTGGGAGTTGTCTGACCGATATTCTGCAGTCATGAGAAATGGTGCTCATTCCTTTTTTTGGGTTTATTTGCCATTAAGTTTTGTTTAAGCAAGTCGTTAAATTGTGTGCACACTCGCTGGGCACCGTTAGTCGGGGTGTGCCCCCTCGGGCTGTGCCTGTGGCTGTGGCTCGTTTATAGCCAGATACCTTGGCGGGAATGTGAAAGTTAACACCTCGTTGAGGGTAGACGAGACGAGAGATCGATGCAGCAATGCAGCGATGCGGAGGCCATTAGCACTCGACATTATTAATGCCCCCATGGGGGCAGATCGTCTGGATCAGTAACGAATGTAGCTGTAGCTAATGAATCTACAACTGTAGCTGTAGCTGTATCTGCATCCCCTGTTTGATGACATTCGCTGCCTCAATTGCAAATGAAATGGCAACGGGTGATTCAATTGAATTTTCGGGTAATTGAATTCTTCTGCAGTGGGTGACCAACCCTGACCCCTGACCCCGGACAAGTGTTCGCCAGCTGAGGGCAATTTGTCACAGCAGCGCTGCCAACTGCTTAGCTCGTTAATTAGCCCTCGCTCTGGTAAAATATCGACAAGTGCGTCCAGGCTCAATGTGCAAATTTATGGCCAAAATAATCAGAGTGACGGGGAGAGAGGAGGGAAGCGTAGGGGAAGGGTGGATACTTAGGCAGCCTAACTGTAATTTATATTGACATAATAAACCACTTACCGGCTTGCGTTAGCGCTGGCAGCATCATCAGCAGCACGGCCAGCACGGACCACAGTGGCAGCTCCAACTCGAGTCCCAGCGGACTCGAACGTTTTCTTGTCATGGCTTTGCTTGAGTGCGTAACTGCAATGAGAGAGAGAGAGAGAGAAGGGGAGAGGGAGTGAATTAGTATGGTATTGTATGAAGACCGCAGTCGATTGATCCATTAGACGTTTGACACCACTTGCGACTCCCGTTTAACCCTTTTGTGTGTGGCAGGAACAACAATCAAATCGTGCCACAATCTGTTTCTTAAACGACGGCACTTCATTAAAAAAGCATGACAGGGCACAGGATTTTTTCCTTCAGGATTCTTTCGTTTATTTTCGTTCTTTTTTTTGGTTTCCCTGTTGAATTTTTCAATGGACAAAAGCAATTTACGTGCACAAACAGGACAAACGGCACAAAGCCCACGTAGGGTGGGTGGGTTTGAACGGGACACCACCACCACCACCACCACTACCACCAACGACGACGACAACGATGCAGTGTGCGACCCCAGGACGGACACTGACTGGCTGTTTTTCTCTGAATTGTTTGCGGAAATCACTTGTTTGCTGATTTGACAGATGTGCAATTTTCCCTGGCATCGCTCGCAGGCTTCCCAGCGCCATCCCTCGTAAGGTCAGCGCACACATTAAGCACACATAAAAGTCCTGTCCCCTCCCCGTATCATCTATATATATTTTGCTTCTGTGAACTTCGCTTGCTGCTGATTGAAAATGTCAGCCGCACTCGCCGAAAAACTTTACGAGTTCCCCCCCCCCCTGGCCCGTCCCTTTTGCCAGCTATAATTAGCTGGGATCAGTTGACAACTGTATCGGCACAAAGTGCCATAAACACATACATAGGTAGGCGGGTGTATAATACTCTTCAGCAGGATATACGTTTCATATTTTCATTTATTAGCCAAGTTTTTTATTTGCTTTTATGCGGCTTTAATCAGGTCCCTGGAGATGCAACACGTGAGTGAGAGAGTGCCGGAGTCCATTTGCACTTGCGGGAGGGTTGATTCCCCTTCCCTTGCTCCTCAAGACGTGCCAGCAAGGCAGTTCGGCAAGTTGGGAGGAGTTGCCTTGGGTGGGCGTGCGTGCGTAAGTTATGCAATTTCATACATTTCAAAAGGCAATAAAAATAAGCAGAGAAGCACAATGGGATAGAAAGCATCGAGTTGCGCTTAAAAATCTACAAAGAATCTAAAGTATCGAGAGATCGAGCTCTGATTTATCGATAAATGTGAAACTTGACGTTGGCTGTGCCTCTGTGGGGGGTCACAATGACCCCTGGACACGGTGTTGCTCTTCTTTCGAAATCCGATTTCGAGTCGAGTCTTCTCCCTCCTCCTCACCCTCCTGCTGCACCTCCTGCTGCAGTCGGTGTCGTTTGCTCGCTAACGAAACAAGCAAATAAAATGAGCTAATGCCAGGCAGGCACAGTCAGCGACTGCGACTGCGACCACGTCGAGCGCGACTCATCATAAATGCGCGAAATGTGCTCATTAAAATGCAGGGAAACAGCACAGGCAGCAACAGCAACAGCAGCAGCAGAATCCCCCAGTGCAGTCGAAGTTGGAGATGTAGTTGGAGTTGGCAGCCCCTGGAGCCACAAATTGCATTGCTGCGTGCTGTGGCAAACGACAATGTCAAAAGCAACAGCAGCAACAACAATGAGAACGAGAACAACAACAAGGAGAACAAGGTGCAACACACACGAAAGCCAGTTGAAAGATTGCTCCGTGGAGATGCAGCAGCCTCAGCCACAGTCTCCGAGTCTCCGAGTCTAAGTCTCAGTCGGCATTTTGATGACGAGTTGACATGACGAGCGACAATAACAATAATGATAATCTCACGCGGCCCGCGTCCCAATGATGATAATGATGATGATGTTGCTGCTTCGGCTGCTGCTGCTGTTGATGATGATGATTATGGTTGGAACTGAAGCTGAGGCTGAGGCTGGCCGAGGAGCTATGCCTGACACTGACAACGGAAGCGACACAAACTGGCTATTAGTTGCTGGCCAAAATGGCACTTGTTCCAAAGCTATTAGCAACACACACGAACACGAACACGGGCCAACTGGCAACATGTGTCTGCCACAACTGGCAACTGGCAACTGGCAACTGGCAACTTGTTGCGGTAATTATGCTGCTATTTGCTGTTGCTGCTGCTCAGTGCTGATGTTGCTGCTGCCG